>MU853409.1:534159-553958 GCA_033297235.1 Trichocladium antarcticum
GTAGTAGTTACCTAGTTAACGTCTATAGCGTTTAGGTCCTTACCTTCCTTCTTAGTATTATAGCTATTATAGTAGTTTAGCTTGTTAGCCTTCTTTAAGTATTCCTCTATTTCGAGGTTATTAGCCTAGGCCTAGGCTATAGTAACCTATCTCTAGAAGTTATCCTGGGCTAGGAGGTTCGTCTATAGTAGGATCAGGTCCCGCATTAGCTTTAAAAGCTTCTCTCTTAGCGCGCGTACGTAGGTAGCGTTATCCTAGTTACTTAGGTTATAAAGGTTCGAGAACTCTATAATAAAGTCTGTAAACTTCGTATACTTGTCCTTCTACGCTATCTTATATAGCTTATTCTTTATATTAGCTACTAGATCTATCGTTATATACTTCTTAGAAAGGAACTTAATAAACTCGTTAGTAGTTGTCTATACCTAGGCTTACTTATCGCCTAGATTCGCGATAATAGTATCGATATAGTTACTAATTCCTATAGCTGCGATTCCCTCTAGTAGCGAAGCTATATAGAGGATCTTCGCTTTCTCGGTCGCGTATTCTAGCGGCCTTATAGCCTATTACGCCGTAATTAGCGTCTTCTACATTCTAAATTATATAGTTCGCTTTGCTAAGTCCTGCTTAGAGCCCGAAAACGCAGATACGTATAGTATACTACCCTCTCTAGCACCGCCGCTACTATCGCCTAGCTTCCCGGACTCAATTAGCCTCGTTAAAACGTTATTCTCTACTTGTAGTACTATAGCCTTCTCGTTCGCCTCGTTCGCCCTAACTATCTATCTCTAGATTTCCTCGGTCGCGCCCCTAAGGATATATTCAGCCAGGTTCGCCATTATCCTCTCCATTATATTGTCCTTTCTAGCTCTCTTAAGCGCTTTAAGTAGGAGGTTGTTACCTATAAACGGCCTATAGTATCCTTCGAAATAACCCTTTAGCTTTAGGTATATCTCTTCCTTTAGGGCCGTAGTAGCCTCGCTACGTATATCCTTAATAAGAATAGGCACTTAGGCTGTAGAGCTTGCGTCAACGTCTATAGTACTTGTTCTTCTTTATTTAGGTTTCTTAGGTTCAGGGGTTTAGTTTCTTAGGTTCAGGGGTTCGGTTTCTTAGGTTCGGGTTCTTAGGACTATCTTATTGTTTCGGGACTAACTATCTTATTAGTTTCTTAGGTTCGGGGCGGTCGAATTGTAATTTCGGTTAGTTCGCGCAACGCAAATTCGTCGTAATCAATCGACGAAGGTCTATATATACGAACAGAAGGTACAACCAACTATCACAGGTGGTAAATGCCTAATGTTAGGGTATGTATATATTCGATATAGTTGTATAAGGAACTTAAGATAGTGGGTATAGCCCGCCGGGGATATGCCCTACGGCGGGCTCCACATACGCTGCAGGCTCTGCAGGCCCCACATCGCACAACCGCTCCACAATGGCCATACGGCCATATGTCACGGCTAGACCCGTGACACGAACTAACAAGCGTAGCTATTTTAGAGTACCTGTCCGCGCCTTTATACGATATTCTAAGCTAATTGCTATATAAGTTGTTTGCTATAGCTCTTGCTCCCGCTCGAACTAACAAGCGTAGCTATTTTAGAGTACCTATCCGCGCCTCGATCTAATATTCCAAGCTAATTACTATATAAGTTGCTATTAAAGTCCCTAATTTGTATCGGTACTAACAAGCGGCTAGCTAGACTCTTTAGAATATCTCTCTATACCTCCGTTAGACATTCTAAGCTTATCCCCTTCGCCTTTGCCATGTAAGTTGTTACAGTTAAAGTCCCTAATTCGCATTGGTACTAACAAGCGGCTAGCCAGACTCTTTAGAATATCTCTCTATACCTCCGTTAGACATTCCGAGCTTATCCCCTTTGCCTTTGCTATATAAGTTATTACGGTCAAAGTCCCTAATTCGTATCGGTACTAACAAGCGGCTAGCCAGACTCTTTGGACTATCTCTCTATACCTCCGTTAGACATTCCGAGCTTATCCCCTTCGCCTTTGCTATATAAGTTGTTACAGTCAAAGTCCCTAATTCGCATTAGTACTAACAAGCGGCTAGCTAGACTCTTCGGACTATCTCTCTAAACCTCTATCCAATATCCCTAACCGAACGCCAAGCCCTACCCCTTTAAGGTCTAGCTACGTAGATACTTTGAAAAGGGGTAACGCTAATAGGCAGAGAACTCGGGCCGCGATATTAGCATCTATACCATTGCTTAGTAAGCCTAATAGTAGGCTCTACGTTCCGCCCGATATTATAGAGATTCGTTCTTCCTAGTTTAGAGCTAGACTATATAGGTTTAGAGTAGAAAAGGAGCGATTCGATTAAGTTTAGCGCTAGGTATCTTATTTCTATACCCGCGCGAACACCTTATAGATTAGAAAGGGGTATAACACTCGCTATCGCTGCTTCTTCTACAAAGGAACTCCAAAAGGTCCAAAGGCAAGTAGTAGTTATAGGGAACGTTGTAAGATAATCCGCGCGATATATACTTGCAAATGCAATCTTTATACTCTTAACGATAGACAAAAGACCTACTAAGTTACGATCACGGGCGAATATACTTATAATATAGATAGCGTTAAGCAGGTCAGCTTCCTAGTAGCGATTAAAGAATATATTGTTTTTCTACTTAGTACTAGGCTTATACCTACTAGCACTAAGAGAACGCTACTAGGCCGCGCTAAGGACCTGCTAGTTAGGGACCGTCTCTATAAGATAGGGGGTTAGTACATTATACTTAAGCTTATTAGCAATCTCGCTAAATCTAGCTACCTAGTAACGGTTAATACTCGAAACGCTACTATATAGAATGTACCTAAACCCGCCAACTACAAGGCTGCCGTAGCTAAGTTACTAGAGAGCTACGATCGATACTATAGCTAAGAGCTTTCTATTAAGAACTCTATTACTCTTATGTTTATTTAGAAGAATAACCTAGAGACGTTACGGAGGTATAGCTATATTGCGCTTATAGATACTACTTACAAGACTATTCGCTAGGGGTAGAGCCTTTTTACTATTATAGTATACGATTAGTATAGCTTTTAGATTCCTACCGCTTGCTTTCTTACTAAGAGCTAGACTGCTTATGTTATTACTAAGTGTTTACGCGTTATTATTAGGTAGTGTAATAAGCTAGGAAGTAGCGGGGGATAGGCGCTTTAGTATATAGTTACGGACGACTTAGCTATAGAGTAGAACGCTATAAGGGATGCATTTGGTATTAACGAAGACAATACTCCCTAGGTGTAGCATTTGCTCTATAGTAAGTATTGCTAGGAGACGTTAAAACGGAGGATTCCCGCTAGTAACCTAGAATGTCTTCGCTATATAGGTTCTACTCTCTAGGCGCGCCGTACTAAGTAGGGCTATAGAGAGTTAATCGAAGCAGTAATTACGTCCTCTTCTACCCTAGAGATTACTATATATCTAAGAAAGAACTAGCTAAATGATACTCGGCCTTAGGTACGCTAGGTTAGAGACCTAACTCCGTTGCTCTGTTAGATTATAACTACTAATGCGGTAGAGGGCTAGTATTTAAAGATTAAGAACGCCGAGGCTAGGTTAAAGTCAGGTATATCCTAGAACTAGGATATTCTTGGATTAATCAAGTATCTTAACTACTATATACAAGATTACGAGAACCGGGCTACTAGGAGAGGATTCTATAGCGACTATTATATTATATCGATAGCGCTTTAGTTCCCTAACTAGGGGTTTAAGCGACTGCCTATAAGGGCAGTTACTTCAATCTATAGACAATACCGAATTACGTCGCTACGGTTATACAATAACGAGTTAATTAACTTCTTATAGGTCTCTATTCCTAGTTAGGAACCCTATTTAGCTCTACTACTGCGTAAGGTACGGCCGACCCTAACCCCGCCGCCGACGTTCTTATCTACTTTGGACGCCCTAGTACAATAGCGTAGAGCAGGTACTACTAAGCTATTATCCCGCTATAGTTACCCTACTGTCCCGTCTACTAAAGAGGTTAGGGAGGTGGAATTTGCTGCCCTATAACGTAGGGATTATAGTAATAACTTGGATTTCTATAGTATTGTTAATACGGTAAAGGAAATAGATAACTTAGGTTCTCTTGCGGTTATTCCTGAACTAGCTGATACGCCTCGTTGCAAGTGCCGGTGGTTTACTACGTAGCAACTCCCTTACGCCTATCTATAGCATTACTATTTACTTAAAGGCTCCTTAGAAGTAACCTACTTTAGTAGGCTCTTTAACCTCTAGAGGGACTATAGCTTTAAGATTTACTATATTATCTAACGCCCGTTATCTCCTATAGTTAATACTATAGTTAAGGTCTCTCGGGACGCGCTTCTATAGCTATAGGAGATCTTAGAGGTTATTCGAACAAGGATATATATAATTCGGGACTACGTTTAGCAGCGTAACGGTACCTAGGAGGATCTCGACCGAGTGTTTGCTAGGATATTAGCGCGAGTATATTTAGGTCTATAGTAGTTCTCGAATATAGATATTAACCTATTAATATAAGAAGAGTTAGTAAGGTAGTTAATGTTAATCTAATAGCTAAACCTACAAGAGCTACTAGCCTATATGTAACTACGTTGTAGGCTATAGTAGTAATTATATTATAGAAGTTCGTAGATTTTAGCTATATTGTGCAATTTTTTAAGAGGATACGCTATATCTTTAAGGCGGCGCGTTATAGAGGTAGGGTATAGCCGGCTAAGATATAGGGTAGTAGCTACTAACTACTTTTTTTATAGCTTAGTGTACCGTTATATCAGGTGCCTATAGCTATAGAAGAATATCTACTTTTAACTTTCTATAAGTTAAGCCTTAACAATAGTAAGAAAACAAAAGAAATAGATATTTTAGTATAGTTATTTTTTAAAAATAAATAGTAAAGGGGTACTAAATAGGCAAATCACTAGGTTATTATAAGGTAAGCCTAGGAAAGCCGCTTATACACTACCCCTTTAATGTTCTATCTTATTATAAGTATAAAGAACTATTTATAAAAGAGTAAAGATTAGTAGAACAAGTGTTTATTATATATCCTAAGGACTTGCAAGTAAAGGACTTGCAAGTATAGTAAAACAACTATAATTGCCTATTAGATTAAATACTCCTCTTTTTCCTCTATTTTTAGCCTCGAGCTTCCTTTCTCTCTCTAACCTCCTAACAACTAGAGTTATATATAGTAAGTTAAACCAATTTTATTAATATAACGCTATATAATATTAGCAAGAAGCTAATGATTTATTTTAGGTTTAATTAATCTCTTATCTACATGTTATTTAGTATATTATTTCATTTGTAAATATCTTCTATTTAAAGCGACTAAAAATCGCTTTACCGTTTCTCTACGGGTTAAGCAAGTCGGCGTCGTACTAATATCAAATGTTTTTACAAGATTCTATTAACTTAAACAATAACTCTATTAACTTAAGCTTTTATATATATTGTTCTTATAGCGAGCTTATTTCTACTGATCTTTATAACTTAAACTAACTATAGGTAGGCCGCAACTAAAATAACCTCCGTAAACGGCAAGACGTTACCCTCTATAGCTAACCCCCCTGCTATAACGCCCCCCCCCCCTAGTAATAACAACGGCTTTACGCTAATTAATAACTACGGGACCGCCGCTACCTAGACTAATTAGGGCTCTGCCCCTATTAATACCCTAGGCAACGATGCTCCTACCGCTAGGTACTATACTCGCGGATCTACAACTGTAACTACCCTACGTACTAAGCTCCTTAGCGCCTACCTACCCGCCGCCCCTATTATAGCTAAGGCAATAGCTAAGGCCCCTGCTACTAACCCTAAGTCTAAGAGAAAGCAACGGGCTATAGGTTATAGTATAACTACTACCTAGCCTACCTCCCGCCGCGCCCCTAACAAGAACAAGGAGGAAGGAGAGTATAAGGATAAGGTAGAAGAGACTACTATAGCTATACGCTATAACTACTATAGCCCTATAGCTCCGACTCTTCCTACTTCTAAGAACAATAGGCAGAATAACGTCCCTTTAGTAGGTAGCGGCTCCGTACCGGAGGAGCATCTAGCTAATATATTAGTATAGAAAAAGGTTAGGCTTGCTCCCCCTTATATTAAGGATCTATAAGTAAGGGCTATACCCTATACTATTTATATTACTTAGCTTTCTAAAGGGCAGGCTTTAGCCTACTATTACCTAAAGAGTAAGTAGGTTATAGGGGTTAAGATATATATAATACTAATTAGCTAGTTTAGGTATTAGGAGCTGCTACTATAAGTATAGTAGATTAAACTATACCGCTAAATGCATTATAGTATATATCTTATAGTTAATATATGGTCCTAATACTAATAAGCTATATTTAGCCTACTAAGAACCTTCAAGCTCTTATTTAAGATTGGTATAACAAGGTACTTGTCTTTACTAAGGTAAATAAGGCGCTATCCCCTAACCTTTATTAAAAGGGTATACGTTTAGTAGGAGCTATTTGTAAGTAAAATACCCTTCTAATACTACTTATCTAATAGCTTACTAGGCAAATTACGTAAGAAGACTACTACTACTATAATACCTACTATTACCTTTATAGCTAGTGCTCCTGCTACTACTTTAATAGCTTATCTCTTAGCCCCTAGAGCAACCCCTATAGTTACTCTAGATAAGAGAGTTGCGATTATATAGGAGCGTTAGGCAGTTACTACCAAGCGTTTGTCAATTGCTACTAAGCGCTAGTCTATTGTTACGGAGTAGCTTGTTACGTTAGCTAGAATTACTAACAAGACTATAAAGGGAGCGTTTAATAAGGTTACGTCCTAGGGTAAAGTCTTAAAGAGAATAGAAGGTATTATAGTAAGTACCTAACAATAAATAAGACTAGTATAGACTAGCTACTAATAAGAAGTAGAAGCTCTATATAAACGCTTAGGTAGAGGGAAATAGTAATAATAAGGATAACGGCAATAAGGATAACGGTAATAAGGATGCTTAAGTTAAGCAAGTAGTCTGCTCGCTTCCTTATACCTAGGCTAGTATGCTCTAGCTACTAGTATTCTTTTTACAATAAGATACGTTATAGTTATATACGTAGATTACATTCGTTTTCTTATAATGCAACTCCTTAGATACTAGTCTATAATATAACGGCGCCGCGATCAAACCAACATTACAAACCCTACTAGCGGCTGCTCCGCGTCTACGGCGCTTAGGGTACGCGTCGCGCAAGAGCCGTTGCGAGTCTTTGCTCGCGTGGACCCCTGTCGGTACATCTCTAGGGCTGTGCGGGGGCTATGTGGAGGAGGCGTGCAGATAGCTAGATCTGGCACTGGATGTCCACGACCCAACCAGGCAGGAGACACGAGGGCCCACCACGTGTTGTTTTATTACCTGCTTTCCGACCGACCGATCGCGCAAAGGTGAGAGACGTAAATGATGAGTGTGGCCTCGTGTGGGCTTGCTAAGAAATGCACAGGGGGCGGGGAAGCAAGAACCGGCAGAGCGCAGACCCTCCCATTGGCGCGCCGTTGGCTTCACATGGGTTCCCGCTCCAGTCTGAAGCTCGTCTGCAGCATCTCGGCGCGGAAAGGGGACATCGTGCATCATCGGGAGACGGTGGCTCGACAAACTGCGGCACGGGCCTAACAGCCTTCCCATGTGGTAAGCAGGGGCGCACCCACGCGGGGGGGGGGAATGTAGTAGCAAGCACACTGTTGACGTCGGACGATGGATGTTGCGCCTTGTCACCTTGTCTCAAAAATGATCAACACCTGGTCGGTGCGTCCCGCTGTGCTAGCGTTCGGGATGGTGGGGCTTGACAGCGCATGGAACAAACTCAGGAACGCCTCGGTCCAATCGGTTTCGGTCTCACCGTACCGTAAAGCTCGGCCGCCCGTAATTTTCACAAAAACATCAATCCATGAGGCACTCTGGTACATATGTCCAAGAGACCGAGACACGACCTGCAGCAGCCAGCGCCGAAATGCAACGTACTCTGCCGTGTCGGCACGGCGGCTCTAACCCAGTGTGTTGAACGTTGCAGAAGGCTTGCAGAAAGCGGCGTGTCGAGATGCAGCCACCGGCCGACGTGGCGTGGGAGCAGTGATGGCGTCCCGCGGGCCCCGGCCTGCATGCCGGGTGGCGGTGGCTTTCACTGGGGGTTGAAGGGGCTGACATCAACCATGGCGTTCTTCACCGGAAACATGACTCGGTCGACCCAACAAGCTTGTGATAACGAGCAGACCCATGGCATTCGGAGGGTGAGATAACCTGATAGTTAAGTCCAGACCCATTTGACGTGGGAACAGCGGTCCCGCGATGCATGGTAATGTAAACACCCACATTTGCCCCCCCCCCCCTCTTTTCTAGTGCGGTGGGAGCGGTGAACGGAGGGAAGAAGCGCCGCTGGGCCCGACAGTTTGGGAACAGGGCCAGATGAGATTTAATAGTTAGGGGGAAGCAGGTAGCCGATACTGAGCGCACAAAGAACCGAGTGGCTGGGGCGCGGTCCGGCGAAATCGCAAAAACGGAGACACGAAACCTTGTACCTGCCAGTGGTGAGACTCGGTGGCCGCGAGTGATCAATGCCCCGGCTCCCGCTCTTTCCGGGCAAATCTGGAAGCAGGGGCCCATGGTTCTCTCGGCCGGTCGCCAGCACAGCGGTCGATCCCGTCCATGCTCCGTTTTGGTGGGACGACATTGGAGTAAGGGAACAATTGGGCCGTCGTGCGCGCGAGAACTTGCCTCGGCTCAAAGCGAGTTAGGCCGATTCGAGAGTGAGCAACCGGATCTCAACTGGCGCCGCCCATGACGAGGCATATTCAATGGAGACCCGCGGCCGGCGGGTAGTTTCAGGTCGACAGCCCCAGTAGGTACTGTGTCGTGACGCATACGGGCAAGTCTCGCCAGGATGCTGGGAGACGCTGGCGTTCATGCGAATGTTCTGTACAAAACTATACATCCCGCCCATCACGGGCCTCTCGAGAGTTGCGATAGATTAAAGGGGCGGAGCGCGGCTGCGATGGCACGTTTCTCTCCTGTCAGTCGTCACAGTCGGTTAACGAGTCCAGATGGGGAACGGAGAAAGTGAACCGGCTTTGCCCCAGCCTGATGGCAAGACATTGAGATTGAGACCTTCTCGCGGCTGGTCAAGTCTGCTGAGTGCCGTGGCCAGTGGTGTCTCGACCTGCTGATCGAGCTTATTTGGAAGCCGTACTGTAATCGGTGTGTCCGGGCCGGAGTCGCCATCGAAGTTCCGAGGCAAAGACTCTCTCGATTAGGCTGGCTGGTGGTGGAAGCGTGGACGTTACATACGCTGCAGGGACCCGGCGGCTGCAGGACTCCAACGCAGGCCCGCGTCCTTGAAAAATTGCCAGTTGGGATCCCGCCGGTGGCAATGGCTGCAGGCCCGATGGACATGAACGGGCCGTGGACAGTCCGGCACATCGATCGGCGCTCGGGTTCCGTGCGGCGATGGCAGGTGCGGGAGGAAGTCCAGGGCCAGCCAGACGAAATGCTGTTTGTAGATGTTTAGTATCGGACATCCGCACAGTCATCCGATCCCACCCCCGAACAGTCGCATGGGATGACCATGTGGGGGCCGACCCCTGCTTGCGGGAGGCGTTTGACGTTGCAGATGCTGTGACTGGCTGGGGAGCCATGAACGTCCCACTTTGAAAAATTTGTGGGATGGCGGGCCATTTTCCCATTTTGAGATTCAACAACGGGGCTGGTCCTAGGTGGTTCACGACGAAAGCGGAGTTGCGTGCGTTGCGCTCCCGTCGGGTTTGGAAGCTGGGTAACTCGACCTTCCGTTTCTTCGTTGGCACCCGTCTTGCGGGTAACAGGCAGGGCGTGTATCGCTGTGTAATTCCGGGGTCCCTGCGAAAGGACCGTTTCCCAAGTCGCCGCACCGAGAGCAACACCAGCCAGGGCAGTGGCAAAGTCGGCACGAGACGTTCCGCTGCCTGCCCGCGTCCCGCCGGGGTTGGCATTGGCAGCATTGGGTCGTTGCCGGCGCAGGCGTGGACGCTATTGATAAGCGGTGGCCGCCTGCCTTGACTCTCGGCTCCACCGTCGACACCACTGCTAGCGTGCCGCATCCTCCCTCGTTTCCATCTGAGTGTTGCTGCTGGTGCGAGAATATCCTTGCTAGCCTCTGGCACCGCACCACACCGGATCCGTGCCCTTCTCCGCTTCGCTTCCGCTGCCTCTTCCCGCACCACTTCCCAACGGCATTGCTTTCCGGGCCTGCCTCTCTCCCTCTCCCCCCTTTGTGGCCACACATTGATTGCTTCCCCGGACCAAACCTTGAAGGAAACGTCATACCAACAACTATACCGAAACCGCAGCCCATGACATAGACAGGCTCAAGACAGCCCAACCCGACTCTCGATACACCCTGAGCCACCAACACCAACAAGCAGCTCGGCAACGGTGCCATTGACGCAATTGGCACTCAAATCTCTCTATTTTAGCAGGCTTCGACGAGCTTGGATTTGGATCGGAATTCATGAGTTCGCCAGCGCAAGAAGGGCCTTGGGCCCCGGCGGAGAAGGAGAAGAAGGGGCTTGGGAAGGTTCTGTTGCGGATGAAGACGGTCCTGAAGAAAGCCGCCGACCCATCTCGCCGGCTGTCGACGTTCAGCTCAAAAAGCGGCTCTACAGTGGCTACCGCCAAGACCGAGGAGGCGGCTGTGAGGTATGCCCGCGGTTTTCTCCCCAATCCTCGTGCTCCCCAATCTAACCCAAGGCCACAGCAAACCGGCGCCGCCCGCGGCAGCGGAGCTCTCCGCCGACGGGCCTGCGGAGGCCACCAAAGTGCCGAGGTCTCAGCTCTTTGCGGAGCGCGCGAAGAAGCTCGGCGAGCTCTATGGCCTGGAGCTCAAGCCCAGCGAATGGCATTCGACCGAGGGCGATGTCCTGCGTGTGGAGAAGCCGATCCGAATGCGCGTGCACCGCAAGTGCCATCTCTGCAGCACCTCGTTCGGTGCGGGGAGGGAGTGCCCGACGTGCCAGCACCCCCGCTGCAAGCAGTGCCCGCGTCTACCCCCGAAGCGCACCGAGGCCGAGAGGGAAGCGAGCCGCATCAAGCGGGCCGCCATCGCCAAGGAACGGACCGAGAACGCGCCCATCATCCCCGACTGGGACCCGGCCCCCAAGAAGGTTGTCCTCACGCGGCCGGCCAAGACCGGAGGCCAGGATCTCGTCTACCGGAAGCCCCGCCAGCGCGTAAGACGGACCTGCTGCCAGTGCCACATCCTGTTCCCCAGTGGACAGAAGACCTGCGGGGGCTGCAACCACGGCCGTTGCACCGATTGCCCTCGGGACCCGTAAGTTTCCACCCCCCTCCGTGTCCGCGATACTCGAGTTGAAGCTGATACCTGTTTAGAGCCAAGAAGGACAAGTATCCGTACGGCTATCCCGGGGATGGTCCGGGCATGAAGACCGGCCACTACGAGTGCCTCGAGTGCAAGCACATCTTTTCGTCGTCTCCCCAGGCCGAACCAGTTTGCCCCAAATGCGCGCACCCCAAATGCGGTCGCGTCAAGCCCAGAAAGGTGGAACCGGAACCCGATCCCGAGGTCATGAAGAGCCTGCAAGTCAAACTCGAGAGTTTGAAGCTCAAGTGACGGTAGCGGGGCGCCATCGTGTCGCTTGTTTTTGTCACGGCACTGACATTCCCACTGGAGCCGTTGACCTGCGGCCGGCTCGCCGGGGAGGGGGCGGACGGCGAGACGGAGACTTTCCTCGGGGATCCTACACCCCCCAGGATGCATCCGTTTCCGGGCCCCTCTCTCTTCTCAGGCATGAACATTTTCCATCATTTTCGCCAGCATTCACGGGAGAGCCTTCATTTCAGCGGCAGCGGTTGCGGTTGACTTCCTTTTCCTTTCCGCTCCGCGCAAATACCCCCGACCTTTACCACGACCAACACCGATTCATGAAAGAACCATTCGCGGCTCAGTCTCCGGGCAGGGGTGGGGGAGGGGGGGGTGGCGGATGGAGAGGATATCTGGATGCTGCCGGTATCCGAGGGGCCTGTCTGGCTGGGAGGGTTCCGTCAGCGGATAGCAGCAGCCAGCACGCCAAGGGGGATGATGAGACAGAGGCGGGGAGAGACGATTTAGGGGTGTGTTTTTCCTTCATTTTCCTTGCCCATTTCCCCTCGTATCTATCTACGACTCAAATCATAAAAGCCTGGCTCAATCGATCAGATCTTTCCTCAACACAAGCGTGATCACTTCTCCGGCCCATCGATTTGGCCCGTGCTGATGAACCGCTTGGCTCTGCAGATATCGATGACGCTTCGCCGTTGAAAGGGGGGGGGGGGTTGCACACATGTGGTCGGATCGGCCCACCACCCTCCAATGCCCTCCAGCCAATGGAAGCGGCGGCATGAAGACGGGAAAACGCCCGCCGCACGCCTCGTTCCGCTCCCCTGGGATTGATTCTGAGCGCGGGCTGCATCCAGTACAGTACGAATAACCGTACCTACCGGCTAATACATACTGACCTCGCTGGCGGCCGACAGATTGGGGGCTTTGGTAATTAGGCATAGACCACCATGGATGTGGTTGGCTCGGCTCGGAGGGGGTTGTCCGCTGCCGCGAGCCTGTCGGGGGTTTTTGGTCTCGTGTCTTTTCTTGCTTGCGTGCTTCATCGGCGGCGGGCCGGAAGCATGGCACCTTGATCTTGCGTGCCCTTGGCCTTGTTGGCGGGGTGGGCCGCGGCCCCTCCCTTCCTTTCCACGCTGGCGGGTCGGGCGGCGGGTTCCGGCTGGTGCATAGGTAGGCTTGTTGGGTATTCTTTTGCTTGCATGCGGTTTCTCCTTTTTTTTTGGCAACTTTTGGCGCGTTTTGCGGTTTCGGTGTTTTTGATTTTGAGATGGGAGATTCTCGAAACGGGGTTCGCGGTCCAGGCTGAACCGCTCTGTCGGAACCGGCTGAGCGATCGGCCTGGGAATGTCTCACTCGCTAGCACGCAGGCCGATGTACCTTCCAGGGTTGTCCCCGATACCTACCATAAGGCGCCACCGCACTCTGGGAAAACGGTCTTGGCGACAATCCCCAGATGCCAATAGCGTTTTATACCAAAGATTATCTTAGTATTGTTTTTAGCCAACTGAGTTTTATACGTAAGATAGTCTTATACTACCTAGAGTATTTTCGAATCAATTGGATCTTGCTAGCTAAGATGGTCTTGCTTACGAAATATCTTAATTAGCTAACCGTCTTTAACTATAAAAACAGTGTTACATTTAAAACGCTTACCGCCTTACGTAACGGCCCTATTAGCTAAAACAGTTTTGCTTGTAAGACTACTAATATAGCTGTTTTAGCTAATAGAGGCTATTTTCTAGAAGTAAAACGGTCTATAGCTCGTAGGATCGTCTCTTTCTATGGAACTGTTTTTACACTAAAAGAATCTCTAGGTTAGAGACAGTGGTTGCAGTAGGAGACGTAATTAATAGATCGATCTAGCAATTACCGCCTGGGCGCGCGCCCGTACCCGCCCGCGCGCCCGTACCCGCCCGCGTACCTGCGCCTGCCCGCCCTCCTGCCTAGCCTAGCTATAGAGAGGACGGTATATATATATCTAACTTAGTAATAGGGTAGTCGGACTAGTAGAAGTTAGAGTTATATAGAGCTTGCTACAATTCTAAGTTAAATAGGTTTAGTTAGACGAGTTAGCGCGGTAGTAATTAGGATATTAACTTACTAAAACAGTGTAATCCTTTAACGGCCTACCCTAGAAGCTAATGTTAGCGCTAGAGTATAAAAAGACCTTAAGGTAGGAAGATAGGTAGATAACTTACTTAACTGCTAGGCGGAAACACTACTACTGCTTGGTTCGGTTAGGATTATCGCTTAGCTAGGGAACTATAAAAATAAAATGTTAGTTTTTAACGCTACGAAGATTTCGTACGAGGGTAGGAGGACTTATTTAGTCTATTGTTACGTGGGCGAAACCTATAAGCGTTAGGCGATAGGAGGACTATTAGATCTAGTACGATTAGCTACGTTTAACTAGACTAGGTATGAAAATACTATACCTTTATATAACGTTAGGAAGGCATTTAGCGACAGGAGGATCGACGGATCTAGTATAATTAGCTACGTTCGACTAGACTAACTGTGAAAATACTATACTTTTATACGACGTTAGGAAGGTATTTAGCAATAGGAGGATTGACGGATCTAGTATAATTAGCTACGTTCGACTAGACTAACTATAAAAATACTATACCTTTATATAACGTTAGGAGTAGAATACTTAGCTAAATAAAGTAAATATTGTAGTTAATATATATAAACGAGCCCTTCTTTATCCGTAAAACTATCTAGACACGATCAATCCCGATACGCGGGAGCCCGATGATCTCGCGCCGCTTTATAATTTAGTAGATTAGGTATTCGAGAATGAATTCCTTCTATAGAAAGCTAGTTTTAGCCTCTATGTAAGTAACTACTATAAAGAGATATATAGTGCTAGTAAGGAGGAATGTAAAGATGCTATCGAGTCGTGTAATTGCTATAGTGTCCCTATTATAGCTAAGGATATAGATAAAATTACCGACTATAAAAACCCTCCTAGTTAATACTTCCCTAGGATATAATATTAATTAGCTTATTTTCGGTATATAAGAGGAATAGCTACCTACTTAATTCTAAACGATAGCTTTTCCGCCTATTGGAATTTGCTCCTCCCTTACAATATAACTAACGGCTAGCGGTAGTCTTTCGTAAGCGCTACCTAAAGCAGTTATAAAAAATGCTCGTCCTAGGTTAGGCTATATACCTAAAGTAGAATATCCCTCTGGCTTTTAACGTATATTATAGATAGACCGTATAGCGTAAGTGGTCGTTAGTAAAGCGGATTAGCGGTAACTTCAAGCATTAAGCAATCCTCGTTAGTTTCTAGATCCTTGCTATAGTATAGGTTGTATGTTATAGCTAATGTAGGATAGTTACGCCGGAGAGTGTGAAATGCGCGATAAATATCTAGAAATCGGTCTTCGAAGTAGCTAGTAAAGGTAAACGATATAGCCTGCCGTTTATTTTCTTAGTTAATAAGCGTCGGTATAGGATCGCGATTATTTGTTACTAGAATGTCGCGGATATAGTCTCTAAGTGTGAAATTAGTAGGAGAACAATAACTTTAGTAGCGATTTCTTAATCGATTACTTATACTTTATCTCGCTAGTAAATGTAAGTATTAAACGATAGCTATATTTAGCGTCGTCCGCTAGTAAATATAGAATTTAGTAGATATTTAGTAGGCCCTTTATCTTTAGGTACTTATTAGACCTCTGCTCGTACGACTTACGTTATTAGGTTGTTAATATAATAGAAATCACTAACGGTAGCGGAGGTAGTAGGATTAAGGTCGCTAGAGTAACTGTAAAAACTAACTAGCTAGGAAATGCCGCTAACCTTGTAGCCGCTACTAGTAGCAGAAGCTAACTCTTAGCCCTAAGCCTCTAAGTATTGGTTTTCTATTTCTTTTCCTCGCTTCGGTTTGCTACCTGTCTTTTCGCTTTACTAAGGATATAGAAGAGGAACTATATAGCCTTTCGCCTATAGATAGTAATACTAGAGAACTGCTTTAATAGCTTAGTAACGTTTCTACTAAAGATTACAAGGACTAATAGTATAAAACTCTAGAATACTATAATAACCTAGTCGGACGCCTTAATAGTAGCTAAGTTATAGGAAAACCAGGTAGATATATCGAGGAATTAGGGCGCGAAGCGGACAAGAAGCTTATAGAGATCGGGTTAGATATAATAAGGCTAAAGCTAGTAGCGGAGAATAATAGGCGTAAGAACTAAACTCTAGGTATATTCATTTATCTTATAAGAGCTTCGATATATCTTAGGGTTCTATAGACTAGCCTATCTAGGAGGGAATGTAAAATTCTAATAGACTTTAGTAAGCTTATTTCGGGCTAACTCGAGGAGGAGGCTATCTAGTATAAATAGCGTATCTAGTATTACACGGGCGATACTAGTAAATTCGGAATAGGTAGCGTTAATTAGCTAGGATCGAAGAATATCTAGAGCTAGGAAAAGTATAGTAAGGTTAGCTATTAGCTCTTTACTATAGACAATACTAAGCCTCTTCTCTACCTCTTCCTTTACTCGTTTAGAGGAGAGCCTATAGACAAACGTAATGTTATCCAAATGCTATATATAGTACCGGCTATTATTAATAGTATTGTACTCTAGGTTTGACCGTTAGTCGACAAGGATATTACAGTTCTAATAAGGGAGGAGTGCTTAGTGGCCTTTCGCGCTACTTAGCTTAGCCTAAGAGGGTATATTACCTATAATATAGGCGACGAAGCTATAAACGAAGATATTGCAATTCCTAATTCGAAGCGTTCTCCTAGAGTCCAGGCTCCTTATATAAAATAACAAGCGGATAATGTCGCCGAGATTGGTAGTATATGGTCTAAGTGTAAGTAGGAAAATTCCTTCCCTCCTCCTACGGAGCTATTCTTTAAAGAAAAGCCCTATAAGGTAAAATCCTATTGTTACTTAGTATATATTATTATATAGACTAAACGCGTTGTAGAAAAGAGCCTAAGGTAAGGATAGCTTATTAGGCCTAACGAAGTTAGCGATAATTGTATCCCGCCTTTAAGGTTAGCTTCTAATCTTAAGCTTAGTGCGATAAGGCGAAGTTAAGCGTACTAGTCTAGGTTTGCTAGTAGCAGCGTCGAAAATATACTAGATAATAAATAGGCTTGTTAAAGGTTAGTAGTTAGAATCGGTAGTATTGAAGTTATAGTCGAGAATAACCCTAGGGATATAACGGGAAACGTTACTTAGGTAGTGTGAAAAATCATTGTTAACCTTTATTACTAACTCTACTAACTTAAGGCTAATACTAGCCGAAGTTATACTAGTTATTGCTATATACTATTTAACTAGGAGCTTAGATGTCCGAAATACCTACTGGATTTTTACAACTATATTCTAAGGGTACCCTATAGTTCCGTTAACGCTACAATACCGCACTCTTCCTATATAGTAATGTCTATACCGGTCTAATATATAGGGATATACTAGCCTGTTAAACGTATACCTCTAGTAGATAAAGTCTAACGGGAGTATCGGACTACTATTGGTATACTAGAGGAACCTCCTACTAGTTGACCGTACGCTTTCTCCCTACTACTACACTTACTAGGGCTCGGTAACAGGGCCCTTAACGATTTAGGCAAACCTACAATATACCTTATCCGAGATTCTAGCTAAGCTAAGGAGGTTTATAGCTAGATTCTCTATATTAAACGCTAACACTATTATATCCGGACAAGTCCTTAACCCTATCTAGATCTAATCTAACTTAACTATCGATTATTGTAGTAGGGACAAAGGGAGAACGTTTCTTAGCTATTATAATAATATATCCTTCCGCTAGGGAATAGACTAAAAGTTATCTAAGGACGTTATAAGCTAAAGGACCTCGAGGAGCTAGGAATAGGTAGCTTAAGATATATTATACTTCTTCTCCTATAATGTAAATGCAAGTATAAATAGGGATATGTCGAGCCGCTTAGGCGTATAGTAGATTAGTTATAAAAACTTAGAATCTTCGTCTTCTAAAAGCTCTGTCTAGTTAATACTATCGCCTTATAGCCCGGATCCTGGCTCTATCGGGTTATTAAACCTAACATCTTCTTGTATCTCTAGCAAGGAGAGGTTTTCAAGGAGCTTAGAAGGAGGTTCATTAATTGGCAATGCTATATACTCGCTATACTTAGCTTCTATAAGCTTATCCCGGATGTTTTTTATAGTTATTAAAGTATCGGAGATAGCTAATAGCTACTTAGCGATTCCACTTAGTTCCTAGTCGACTAGAATATCTAGTGGAAATTCGATTCTATCGTTAAACTTAGTATTATATAACTAATCTTCAATAGGGCTAATTCGCTCTGCTCGATCTTCTTCTTACGTCTATATCGCCTTAGCTTCGGCGTTAACTTCGGCTTTAGCATCCTTCTAGCGCTTCTAGGTAATAGCGAACTCGTTTAGATCCTTAGGTAGCCGCTTAGGGACTTCTAGTCGCGATTTAAAAGAGCGGTCTTCGTCGGTAACGCGCTATATATTTTCTTAATGTCGCTAGTTACAATAGAAAAATAAGGTTCGTATTAAATTAATAGAAGTTTTATAAAAGAGATCTTAGTTATATATAGGTTCGATATCTTGAAAATTTATCGCTTGCTCCTTCCTATATCGTTACTTGCTTACCTAGAATTATATTACATTTTCGCGTATCCTACCTACTATAGTTCTTCTTTTTACACTTAATTAGATACTACTATAATAGCAAAAACATACTAGGCCTCCTATTATTAACGACTATAGCTATAAGTACAACCCTAGTAAATTTCACACTAAACCTAGAGTTAAAGGGCACGCCGCCTAGCTCCTAAGTATCTAGGATTATAGATATATAGGGCAATGATCAAGCTAGCGCTTAAGGCACCGCCCTAAGCGATATAAGAGGGGCCGGCAACAACGACGACAACGACAAGCTGTTCGTTAGCAATAGGGCCGCGCCGGTTAGCAACAGGGCCTCGCCAGTTAGCAACGGGGCTACGCTAGTTAGCAACGGGGCTACGCTAGTTAGCAACGGGGCTGCGCCAGTTAGCAACGGGGCTACGCCGGATATAGTAACTACTATAGTTATATATATCCCCAATAAGATGCTAGACCTTACTACATTTATATAGTAGCTTTAGGTACTAAGAGACTACTTTTCGCTTTAACGAGCTAATAGCTAAATAATTTTTATAGTAGTAGCTCCAGACCGAAGCTAGAACAACGTAGCGAGTAGACGTCCTTATTAAAAAGCGTAAATATATACTAGCGCTATAGAAGGAAACAAAGCAGGCTATCTACGTACGTATAAAGTTAATCGAGTACTAACTATAGGTTACCTTCCTCCTTAACTTAATAGACAACGCTTAGGAAGAGCTTGTTAAGCATTACCTCTACGATATTAAAGGTAGCAATTCTAACTACGTCCGCGAGTATACTGCTAAAAGGATTATAGGCAATTACTATAATTAGTAACTACGGAGCATTAACAACCTTATTGTAAGTATAAAAAGCTACTTACTATTTAGATATAGCTAACGTCCTTAGGCACTAAATAAGAAACTATATATAGAGAGTACTATATTTAAGAACTACTATAACCTAAGGAGTATTAGGGACGAGATAAAGGAGAGGTATAGCCTATAGCTATTTATTAAGGTATTTAACTTTACCTAGGACTACATTGACGTAGGTAGGAGCGGCACGGATATCTAGAAATAGTATAAGAGTAAGTTAACAAGTTAACTATAAAAAGCTTCTAGATATCTAACACCCTTAGTCCTGTTCGTTAAGCTTATAAGCCGCGTAAAGCTAGTTATTAACTATAAAGCCGATAAAAACTTAAAGCAACTATCTAACAACGACCGTCCGTTATTCATTAACTAGTATAAAAAGCTATATAACTCTAAGAATATCTAGCTATACTAGCCTAACCCGACTAATATCGTAGGATACATTAAGCTACGAGCCTCTAAGCAAGCTAAGAAGAACGAACAGGTGTTTACCTATCCTAACGACGATAATAATATATATATCCTAACCGACTAAGACCTTACTATTAATTATACTATCGATATACTAGGCTTTAGGGAGGAGGTAAGTTCTATTATTGTAAGATGTTTCACTTCCGCTATCGCTAGCTAATCTAGAATCTAGGATATAGTATAAAACCTTAGGACCTTA
>MU853409.1:558359-604821 GCA_033297235.1 Trichocladium antarcticum
GGGCGGGGAGGGTGGGTGCGCGGTCGGGGAGCGGAGGGTGCGGTAGAGGTGGCCTTTGAATTGCAGGGTAGCGCGGGCGGTGCCCGAGGTCGGGGTGAGGACCTGGATTTCGTCGACGAGCATGACGAGCGTGGCGTCCGGGGGGGTGGTTTCTGCTGCTGCTGCTGCAGCTGCGGCGGCGGCGTGGTCCGCCGGTGGGGTGGTGGTGCGGAGGGGGTCGCCGACGCGGACCATCTCGGCGCCGAGGTAGACGCCTGTGTAGTGCTGGACGCGGAGGGCGCCGTCCGGGGTGGTGCCCTCGGCGAGGAGGTCGAAGGTGGAGAAGGTGTCGTTGATGGCGCGGGCGCCCATCTTTGAGGCTTCGAGGCCGAGGACTTGTTGGTTGAGCGACTTTTGGCCGGGGTTTGGGTCTTGTGAGTAGCGCGCGGTCAGGGCATTCCAGTCGACCGTGTCGAAGGTCTTGTCTTTGAGCTCATCTATGCCGGCGTTGGGCACACTAAACGTGAGGAAGGGCCGCATTGAATTGCAGTCTTTGGTGAGGACTGGCTGGGCGAGGAGGGCGTGGCCTAGCGGCGCGAGGGTGAAGTTGTAGTAGGAATCGGACGCTCCCTGGGGTGGAGGGGGCCCGGGCTTTGCGGCGATGTTGAGGATCACGCCTAGCCGCCAGGCCGTGTGTTTGTACCAGACCAGTTCGCCCAAGCGGAAGACGTTGGTCAGGCCGGTTGTGCCCGGGGGCGGGAGACCCTGTTGCGGCGGAGGTTGCTGTGGTTGCTGATGTTGTTGCTGATGTTGTTGCTGGTGTTGTTGCTGATGTTGCTGCTGAGGTGGAACTACCCTGGGGAGCTGGGCTGCCATATTTGCACCAGGTCCTGGAGGGTTGGCATAGAAGGTCGGCGGCGTCGCCGTAGGTTGCGGGACCGGCGCTGGCTTGACCCTCTCGAGATACTTTGGACATAGATCGCAGGGACACTGGCTGTTGTCGGTTGAGCTGCTGACCAGCCACAGGGCGTGCAGGGCAAACTCTCCCGGGGTGCGGTAGTTCGCCTTAGGTCCCGCCGGGTGGCCGTAGAGGTAGTAGTCCCTGCCGCCGTCCTTCCGCACGGCGCATCGGAGCTCGTAGCCCTTGGGAAAGGCGGCGAGTTTGTATTGCCGCTCTGGGATGGGTCAGCGTCTGATCGGCACAGAGAACATGGTATTCTTGAGGCTCAAACACACTGTCATCTTTGGGGCCGATCTGGTTCTGGAGATGACCGGCGACGATGACCTCCCATCGCTCGAGCTGTGTCACGTCCTGGTCCTCGTTGGGGGCTAGTGGACTGTGGTCCAGATTCTGGTACCCTTGCCCATCGCTACGCGCAATCTGTATGGGCCAGTACTCGGCGCTCGTATCGCTCTGCGCGGCCGAGGATGCCATGGCTGGACTGTTGGGGACTTGGATAACAATGTGGCCCGTGCAGTGTTTTGGGAGTCTGGAGTCGCAGAGTTGGATTGAGCAGGCGGCACGTGGAGGTCACCAGCGATTGAAAAAGACCCACCTTTTCTCAGATGTGCAGTTCCATGGCTTCACCTCAGCCCTCCTTCCATAAGTTGAAACCCCAACAGATCTCTTGTTGGAAGGTGTTAATGTCAACCATGTGTTTCCGTCACAAGCCTTAATCTCCCACTAGGAACAATCGCTACCTGTCATGTTCAAAGCGAAAGCACATCTCAGAGTCTTTGTTTGCGATTCTGCACCTGGCGCGCCGAGAGATACTCGACTCAACTCCCTTGCACGCATTGCTGTGTTTCGAGTTTCACTCCCCAATTCCGTTCATACCACCATCTCCCTGCGGCCTCTTTCCCCTTCGGCCTCATCCGCCCGCCCACCGCTGTGCCATCCCCACAAGGACTCTGCTACCGAGTCAGTTGCCAAGCATCAAGGCAACTTGGCCGAGCGGTCTAAGGCGCCACGTTAAGGTGTTAAACACTTAATCATTATCCGTGGTCCGAAAGGGCGTGAGTTCGAATCTCACAGTTGTCAAGCTTATCTTTTGCCCATCAATCAATTGGGGATAGATAGCGCGAGCGCTGATGTCTTTTGCGAATGAGACCTACCTACTGTATGTATGTTGTAACTACCTAGCCTCCTAGCTTTGTCTGGCTTGTAGCGATTGCGTCTGCACAAACCACAGAACGGTAACTGTGCGCCGAACGTCTATCCGTATGCAGAGTCAAAAAGGCCCGAACCGTGTGCCAAGAGACAGGGGAGAGAGCCCGGCCGATGTCGAGATTGATTTCCGTGCTGCCGGGCTGTGATGACGGCATGCGTGTGATTGGCCGTCAAGTCAAAGCCGACGACGATGTTGGAAGTAATTGTCCATGGCGCCCACCATCGGGCGGTGAACAAAAACAGACAAGCATGATCAGGGCCCGAGGCTGAAAGATGCCGCTGCGCCGTACATGTTGACCGTGCGCTGCTAATCCTACATCGCAGCCGGCAGACGTCCCGAAACAAGCATTTTTCCCATTGCCAGAAAAAGCGAGAGTGTTGTTGGCTCATCATCGCGTTTCGAAAGCCAGTGTCATCGGCAGGCTCATCGGCAGGCGCATCGGCCAACGTCGGCCGGCAGGGGTTTGCTTGAAGCAATCGCGATCGCCGAGGGCCTTGTTTCCACCTTGTTGGTCCGGCCCAGCGACTGTCCGGGGAGAAATCCTTGGGGACTCATTTCGCGTCCATCTCCAACTGCAGCCGCCATTGGGTCATGCAGTCTGCAGTCTGTGCCTGACTGGCCCCCTGTCGATGCGCCCGCAGTGCCGAGATGAGATGCCAGGAACAAGGCGCAATCGCGCCGCTGATTGGGCCGTGGCCTGAGACTATTGAGACGGGGGTCGCTGTTGGATCCTCTTGCCGGCCCACCTGTTGCCCCCGGGCCCCCCAGAAAAACATGGGAGGGCCCCTTGTTGAGACCGGCCATCGCGCTCTTTGCCTGCTTTTCGCACCGCACCACACCCACCACCTTTCTGAGGGCATTCTCTCTTTTCCCAGTCTTCGTCGCTCGTTTGGTGATTTCTGTTCCGGATACACACGCCCGTTGTCTACACATACCGTTGCACCTCACAACTTGCCAACACGCTCAGCTTCATACGCCGTTCCGTCCGCGTCCGAGCCGCATGATATCGAGGCATTTTCGGCCCTGAAGTAGTTCCACCAGGGGTCTTGTGCAACCAACCCACCGAACTCAGAACATAGATATCACCACCGTTTTCGTCTCACAACACCGCCCCTCCCAGATCGCCAGGCCGGTCTCCCACCACCGAGCCGATGAGGTTCGCGACGCTCCAGGCCGCCGCCATCGGCGCGGCCTCACTTCTCTTCCCCGGCCAGGCCCAAGCGGCCTCGATCCGCCATGGCCACCGGCAGGCGCACGCGCTGGCACACGAGCAGCAGCAGCCGCAACAGCAGCACGGGAGGCGAGATGCCCACGGCTACCACCACACGGAAGGGGAGCTGCTCGGCGCGCCCAAAGCCGCAAGGAAAGCAGCGTGCGGGCTGCCCAACCACCCGGATCTGGTGCGCGTCCCCGGCGCCGACAACAACGGCTTCGCCATGAGCCCCGACGAGCCCTGCGAGGACGGCAAGTGGTGCCCGATCGCCTGCGTGCCGGGCAAGGTGATGGCGCAGTGGAAGCCGAACACGACTTATGCATATCCCGAGTCGATGGTGGGTGGATTATCTCTGGTCTCCAAATCCGGGTGACGATATTGACGAAGCTCGTAGTATGGCGGGCTGTATTGCAACCGCGGAGTGACTGAGAAGGCGTTCGAGGACGAGCCCTACTGCGTGGATGGCACGGGGGCTGTGAAAGCCGTGAACAAGGCCGGGAAGATTGTGTCGTTCTGCCAGACGGTGCTGCCGGGCAACGAAGCCATGATCATCCCGACCGACGTCACAGACACTGTAACACTGGCTGTTCCGGGACCGTCCTACTGGGCGGGGACTGCTGCACAGTGAGCAAGCACCCTGGTGGCCCATCAAGAATGGTTGGCGCTGACTTTCTCTCAGCTACTATGTCAACGCGCCCGGGATATCGGCCTCGGAGGGCTGTGTATGGGGAACGGCCAGCAAGCCGATCGGGAACTGGAGCCCCTACGTCGCCGGGGCCAACACCATGGGCAACGGCGAGACCTTTGTCAAGATCGCCTGGAACCCAGTCTTCCTCGACGCCGCCGTGTCGAAAACCACGCCCCAGTTCGGCATCAAGATCGAGTGCCCAGGGGGCGGGTGCAAGGGGCTGCCCTGCAGCATCGATCCGTCCAACGGCGGCGTCGGCTCGCTCGACAGCCCGGTTGCCGCCTCGGGAGTCGGCGGCGCCAGCTTCTGCGTCGTCACCGTCCCCAAGGGCAAGAGCGCCAACATCGTCGTCTTCAACACGGACGGGTCGTCCGACAAGCCCGCGCCTTCGCCGTCGTCCAAGAAACCGGGCCCCCCCAAGCCCAAGCCAACCAAGGCCCCGAGCGTGCCGAAACCGTCGCCCAGCCCGGAGCCCGAGCCCTCCTCCGCCCCAGCCCCGTCGCCGTCGCCGTCTACATCGCCATCGCCATCGCCATCGCCATCGCCATCCCCATCCCCGTCGCCATCGTCCGCGGCAAAGAAGTCCCCCGTCGTGACGTCCGCCCCCGCGTCGACAACCTCGGCGGCCTTCGTCGGCGGCATCTTCCAGGAGCAGTCCGTGCAGGGCGAGACGACGTACTACGCCGAGGCGCCCAGCGTCACGCCGCAGCCGGCCGCGACCGAGGCCGCCGAGGCCATGGCCGCGGTGCTGACCACGTCCAAGAACGAGGGCATGGCCGCCGAGGGCGGATCCGCCATCGCGGGGCTGGTGGTCGCCCTGGTTGCCGCCGCGGCGCTGCTCTAAGGCGGCGCTGCCGCGTCGCTTCCGGGGTCTCGTTACGCGCCCCCGTTCCGGCCCGGTTCCTTCTCCTGGCGGCTATGGGTGGCGCAGCCCTCTCCGATCTGCTTCGTCGCGCCCGCCCCGCCTGTTCGCGTTTGATTCGATTCGATGTTTCTCGTCCCGGCTGCTGCGATGCGCCCCGCCGAGAGAGCTCCCTTTTTTTACCGACTTTGTTTGTGTGTTCGACTTGGGCTTCGCTTTCGACCGCCCTCCGGGCTGGTTCTATAGACCCCTATATCCGCGCCATCTGCCGTGATTAGTATTTATTGGTATTGCAGCGACCCTGGACCCCCCCGTCTCGACGCTGGATTTTGGCATCTTCGCCACCTTCGATTCCTCGAACCCCCTGTATTTTTTCTTCGACCGCGGCAATTTGCTGTTTGTTACACCTCGTGCGATATACCCCTTTGAGTTTGGTTTTCCGAGTTTGGGCCCCCACGGGCATTGAAATGAGTGTTTTTGGATTGGAGCTTTTGTGTGGTTGGGTTGGCTGGGATTGGTTTATGGTGGTGGGTTAGTGATGGAGGGCGGGGAATGGTCCATCTACGGATGCACGCTGGACGATCGGATGGGAAACGACGTGGTCATCGTCTTGATCGCTCTTCACGCCCCCAGCGACTGGCCAATTGGGGCCGGCTTTGACGAGGAACCTGGGTTATTGCCTAGAGAGAGGGAGAGACGACAAGTCTGTGAATGAAAATGAAGATGATTGACGATACCAAGCGAATTTTGTGCAGCTCGTGAAATATTTGACTGGCGTTTCTTGAGAGAAAAAAACGGGAAGGAGAGTTGGGGAGCTCACCTGTTTGGCGCCACTCAGTGGGACGGATGCAACTTGAATGGACGGCAACGAGACACGACATAGGGCAAGACAGCATAAATGGTTGTGCTACGGCTCCACCAGCCCGCGGCTCTAAGATGGTATCACATAACGCTCTCGTCCAACCATCCATCCAACACTCCCCTGTCGGTCCCGCCGACTTACATGTTGCGCACCCAGCCCGGAACATCGTCCAACTCCCCCGGGGGCTCCGCGTTCTCGCCGCTGTCGCAGGCATCCAGCGCCTCTTGATGCGCCTCCTTGAACCGCTCCAGGATACTCTCATATGGGTTCGGCCAGCCCGCCGCCGCAGCATTGCCGCCCTTCTTCTTGGCGCCCTCCACCGCAAACCGCTTCTGCTGGCGTGCAATAAACCCGTTCAGCAACCCTGCATAAACCAGCCCGGCAACAACCGCCTCGATGCTCTCGAGATCGGGCCGCTTGTTCCCGAAGATCAGCCCCTCGGACGGCATCAGAGTGCGCGGTCCTCCCGGCGGCGGGACGAGCAACGAGTCGGCATCCGTCTCCCCAGCGCTGTTGGTCACGGCCTTCATGAAGAGGGTGTTGATATGCGGCGGGCGGCCCCGCGGCGCCGGCCTGGCGGGGACGTAGCCCTCCAGCAGCTTCTGCACGTACCCCGACGCTGTCACGAGGTCGTCGAGCGACAGCGAGGCGGCCTTGTTGCTCGAGCCGTTCGTGGACCCTTCCCAGGTGAAGAGGAAGGTCTTTCTGGTGAAGGACCGCCAGACCAGGGGTTTCAGGCGGTAGAGGAAGGTGAGGTAGAAGCCCTTCTCCCAGAGCCAGTCGCGGCTGTGGGCGAGGGCGTGGTGGAATGCGACGAAATTGCCGGAGCGGATCGCGGCGCATATGGGGAGGAAGATTCCGGCGAACCCTGCGGCTTCGGGGCGTTGGAGCAAGGTCTGGGAGGGGAAGCGGCCGAGGAGCAGGTTGGTCGGGATCCAGTAGGTGAGGATTTGCCGGCGGTGTTTCTGGAACCGGGCCAGACATTGCCGGTAGGCTTCGTCGAAGCACATGTGTGCTCGCAGGTAGTGGCCGTGGTCGAAGTTGAAGCGGCCGAGGTAGTAGAGGAAGGTGACTCGCTGTGATGCTGGGTACAACGAGAGCGCAGGGCCGCTTGTCGAGAGATTCGTAAACATCTGCACCGCCAGCCGGGATTTCTCGCACTAACAGCAGTCAGTACTTGGAAAGCGGCGTCCCAAGGAAGAATGGTAACTTGCGGCAAAGAGCAGCTTCAGTGTGAGATTTGCAAATAGATAAACGGCCACCTTCTTCCCCTTGGGCTGCGACCATCTCGTGCTGGAACGGTCCGTCAGACACGAGGTGAAGATCTTCTGAATGATGTCGGCGGCCACTTCCACAATGGACTTCCTCTCACCCGACTCCTCCCCCGTCATGTCGCCCTGTATCTGCGCAATCAGGTGAGGCCGCCGCGTGAGGCTCATGACGAGCTTGGACAGCGATTCCGAGAGCGACATGCTGGTCTGCAGCAGCATGCTTCCGTATGTGGGATTCGCCAGCGCATTTGCGCATGAGCTACAGCGACGACGCGTGAGCAAGTGGCTGGAACGTGATGCAAACTCGAAACATACATGAGAAGCTCGCTGAGGTGAGAATGCAGCCGCACAATGTCGTTGAAGTCGACGGTGCGCCAGTACTCCAGGTACTCTTTCATGAACGAGTTGAAGCCGGGCCAGGGAGACCCCCGCCCCTCCGGCACATCGTCCTCTTCTGGAAGACATTTCTCGACCAACTTCTCGAGCGACGTGGGGTTGGAGCTGAAGCCAGCCTTGAGCTGCCTGCTCAGTTCCCAGTAAATGTCGGCAACATCGTTTTCGACCAGCAGCCAATTGCGGAGCTCGTCGCCGTTCTGTTCTAGGACGAAACCCCGGATGCTGGACAGAAACTGAACCACAAGGCTCATGGCGGTGGATAGTAGCGTGCTGGCCGGGTCGCGCAATGAATCGATGCCCGTCAAATGCAAGAAAGCAGGAAAGCAGGAAAGCAGGAAAGCAGCGAAAGCAATTCGACAGCGTGAGGAACGTGTCAGAAAACGCGTTTAAAATGGACAGGCTATCGTGGCATTTTCTTAAGAGCGTATGGGGGGACTCAAGAGCCGGAATGAGACTGTTTCAGCGGGCGCTACCGAGTACAAAGACTCAAGAGTCGGACGGGACTTGAGTTTGGAACAATGAACCGAAGTTGCCATTGTGACCGCCGGATTTGGGCTTGGGCTGGCTTCACAACATCAATAACCCTAACCCTGTTCGCGCGCCGTGCTGACGACAATATGTAGGTGAATCGGCTGAGAATATTTGGTTGACCCTAACCCTATATTTACAAGCACTTTTCAAGGGATAGATCCAAGTCCGATCTCCGGAGGACAAATCCGCAGTATTTCCACGTTAAACAGACTCAATCCTCTGCACAACCATTGCGGTCGCGGCGCCACCGCCGTTGCAGATTGCCGCAACACCGTATTCGCCAACCTTGAGCTGATGCAGCAACGTGACAAGAATGCGGGACCCCGAGCTACCGAGGGCATGGCCCAGCGCGATGGCTCCACCGAGCGGGTTCACCTTGGCACCCTCCAACCCCAAGATCTAAAACGCAGCGGTTAGTGTCCAGTTCAGGGCAATCTGGGGGGGCATCAGCGCAGCATCCTCACCTTCTCGTTGGCCTTGATGACCGCGGCAAAGGCCTCGTTGAACTCCCAGATGGCGACCTGGTCCTTGGTGATGCCGGCGCGCTCCAGGGCGAGGGGAACCGCCTTCGAGGGCGCAATCGGGAAGTCGATTGGGTCCATGGCGGCATCAGCCGAACCGCAGATGCGCGCAAGCACCCGCGCGCCCGCACCGTACTCCTGCGCAATCGCCTTGCTGCCCAGCACCAGCGCGCTGGCGCCGTCGTTGAGCGTCGACGAGTTGGCCGCCGTCACGGTGCCGGTGCCGTCGCGGACGAAGGCCGGCTTGAGCGAGGGCAACTTCTCCGGCTTGATGTCCTGGAATCCCTCGTCGGTGGTGATGATGGTGTCGCCCTTGCGCCCCTTGATCGTGACCGGGGCAATTTCGTCGGCGAAGGCGTTGGCCTTCCACGCGGCCTGCGCCCGCTGGTAGGACTGGATGGCGTACTGGTCCTGCGCTTCCCGCGTGATGCCGTACTTCTTGACCGTGTTCTCGGCGCAGTTGCCCATGTGGAACTGGTCGTAGACGTCGGTGAGGCCGTCCTTGATGAGGCCATCCTCCATCTTGACGTGGCCGAAGGCGGGCAGCCCGCTGGCACGGGGTACGTAGTACGGCACCCTGGACATGTTCTCGAAACCTCCAGCGATCTGGGCCTCCGCTAGGCCTAGTTGGATGTTCTGCGCTGCGAGCGCAACCGCCTTCAGCCCGGAGGCGCATACCTTGTTGATCGTGACGGCCTCGGTCGATGGGGAGAGCCCGGCGAAGATGACGGCTTGGCGGGCCGGGGCCTGCCCGACGGAGCCCTGGAGGACGTTGCCCATGTAGACATCGGTGATCTTGGAAGCGGGCACCTTGGACTTTTCGAGGGCCGACTTGATGGCGACGGCGCCAAGCTGCGGGCCACTGATGCTGACATATGAACCATTGAACTGCGGGAAGTTAGAAATGCCGTGGGACTCCAGTCATTGGCAGACAAGATGGAAGACAAACCTTGGCTGTTGGTGTCCTGGATCCGCTGAGAATATAGGCATCCTGGATCTCTTTCCGGAGGCAAGCTTGCGAGGAAAACAACCGAGCTGAGCCGGTGCGAAGGTGCGGCGCCACGCGCAGCGCGGTTCTAATTTGCCCCGCCATGACTGCCGAAAACTTAGAAAACTCGGGAATGAAGGGTACGCGGGTATCTGGAAGTTGACGAAAGCAACAACGGAGAGGGCGCGGGAAGACGAGGATACACATAGGACGGGCAGGCCGCCCTTCCGAGGGCCAGTGTCTTTAAACGGGAGCCTTCGGCTTGTTACGGCGAGAGGTGGGTGGAGAACAGGTCCTAAGACCGGACAAGAGGGGCCGCCACCTCGGCACCTGGCACCCTGCACCCTGCCACTTCAGGAAAGCTTGGTAGAGGAGGACATCGGGGTTAGGGTTAATTCAGCCCTCCCTCGCTGCGCGGTGCATGCTTACATAATGCATACCGCCTTCCCTTCCTGGTTGGCCCAATCTCGCCCCGATACTGCAACGCCGGACTCGAGCTGCTTCCAGTTCAACCGATCATCGCCTCTCCGTTGTTGCCGCCATCCCGCTTTTGTTGCGCATCGTTCAACAACACAACCACCGATACTCAATACCACACTGCTCCCGACTATCACCCGCTTATCCTTGCCGGCACCATGTCAACCGCTGCCCGCCGCCGTCTCATGCGGGACTTCAAGGTGCGATGCCTTGCCATCTAGGCACTATGTTGGAACCTTAGCGATGCTAACCTAACTACCGTTATGCAGCGCATGCAAACCGACCCTCCGGCCGGTGTTTCTGCATCGCCAGTCCCCGACAATGTCATGACTTGGTAAGCAATGCCCATTGCAAGATAGCTCGCGCCCACAATGACTGACTCAGCCATCATCAGGAACGCCGTGATTATTGGCCCCGCCGATACTCCCTTTGAAGATGGAACCTTCAGGCTCGTGATGCACTTCGAAGAGCAATATCCCAACAAGCCGCCGTCAGTCAAGTTTATCAGCCAAATGTTCCACCCGAACGTCTATGCGACAGGCGAACTCTGTCTCGACATCCTCCAGAACCGCTGGAGTCCAACCTACGATGTTGCGGCTGTGCTTACCAGCATCCAGAGGTGGGTAGCCTGAGCACCCGACGCGGCCTGGGCGTGATGATTGCTGACATCTCTGCTCCGCAGTTTGCTTAACGACCCAAACACCGGATCCCCCGCCAATGTCGAGGCGTCCAACCTGTACAAGGATAACCGCAAGGAGTATACCAAGCGGGTAAAGGAGACGGTGGAGAAGAGCTGGGAGGACTGATGGAGTGTTGTTGCTGAACGGCGGGTTTGATATTTGGCGAACAGCGGCCGCGTGGGATACCGCGGGCAGGATCGGAGCACAGCAGCATGGGGACCCAACACAACCCGCGCTCGTGTTCTGGAGTTATGGCGTTTCGGCCGGTTTTCACATAGCATCTGGAAGGCATCTCTTTTATTCCTAGGCGTCTGGTTGACGAGCACATCTCTGGCGCCACCCGCGTCCAGTGGGACGACGATGGCCTGGGAGGCGGGGAAATGGTTGGGCGTGACTGGAGTTCAGGCCCCCACACATCAGCATTGCAAGTGAGAGTACATAAGGCACCCTACCTAGATGCATTTACACTTGTTTTCATGACGGTTTGCATCCCGTCCTGCGCGTCCTCGTGGAGGATCGTGCTGGCCACGATGGTTTTAACGGGTTGCCAGTATATCCATAACCCTTCCGTTGTCTGTCGGCGCTCACTCACTGGCATACCTAGCGGCGTTGGATCAACTGCACTCCCCATGTCCCTCGCTCGCCTTGCCTCTTCTTTCATCTCGTCGCGGCTGTGAGTCTTTCTGGCGCTCCGGGACAGTTGGGGCGTCTCTCTTTCTACGTGCTCTTCACCTTGATAAGTGCGACTGAGCAATTCACCGGTCACCCCTTATTCTGCCTTTGTGGTTGTCCTGGCCGGGACCCCTGACAGCAGCGGTCTTCTTATTCACGAGCCTCCAAGCCGGCCTAGGTCTGTCGGCCGTTGTCTTTACTGTGACGTCAAGATATCGCGCTCCTTTCCTGTGTTGTATGATCGTGTCAGCATTGGTAAGGGTCTGAGACTCGGAGGGAAATCACATACCCTTTCTCAGAATGACAAAACCTGGCCGAGTCTCTCCCCCGCCTCCCGTAATTGCCCCTGCTCCGCATTACTGTTCTTGGATCCATGTTTGGCCTCATATTCCTCCCGCTCAGGCCAAGGAGCCGTTTCCCGATCCGCCACAGACCTAAACCGACGTCTGCCCGGCATCACCAGCCACGGCAGCGCATCCGCTGTCAAGTTCGCCTCCCAGTTCTCCTGTCGAGTCGTCGACTACCCCACGTCCACATAACGTCTTCGCTCCCCGGCCAAAGCAGCTCGTATCCCTCACCAGCTACAAGGACCTGGTGGAAGCTCCCGCCATCCGAGAGCCCAGGCCACCTCCTCCCTGTGCCGCAGAGTTAAGGGGCCTTCAAATTGTGGACCAGGCTCACCGCCCACCTTCTCGTACTTCACCCCGCTCTCGAAGTCGATGGCGTGGCGTAAACGGATCAGGGGGGACGGGTTGAAGACATCGGCATAAGCGATGCAGCGTCTCGGGTCATCGTCCTCCTGCTGGATGTGGAACTATATGCGGCCATCAGCGGAGCGTGACTGCCGGGTCCGGCTGTGGTTCCATGTAGAAGCGGATGTGGGATAAGGATGATAGAATTTGGTGACGGAAAACATAGCAACGGCGTGGGAAACAAGGCGAAGAGTATCCACACTATCCGAAACCCAAAAGTGTATCTCCAGAGCCTCACAGATCCAGCCATGCACACTTGCGCGGGGTCTTGACGAAGCATTGTAGTGCTCTTCCCAGAAGCCTCATACGAGTGTTGTTGTGGTGTTGGTGAAGATGGTGGGGGGTTGACATCCCGAACTCCACCCACATGAAGACGGCCAGGCTACCTAAACCCCACTGTAAAATCGACATTATCCCTGTGCCACGCACTGTCGCACTCAGACAGGGGCCGTGTCAGGCACGATTGCCCACGAAACAGAACAGTCACATCGGACTGATTGCACAGGCTGCGAACCGGCCGGGCGTGTCATTCAATTCCAGGCCAGTCCGTCACCACCCGACCTGAGGTGCCGAGAAAAAACATCCACACTTGTCATTTTCCCTTTCACCATCCGCTTTCGCGCGACCCCTGACACCGCCCAGGAACCCCACCCCACCTGATGGCGACCCTCTTCCAGAACAACTTGGAATAGACAATTGTCACCTTGCCCTGATACCACGTTTCAGGTTGCAGTCGCACCCCAAGTTTTTGCCGCGGCAAGGCCCAAACCTCCGTTCTGTCGGATCGCAATCACTCCAGAACGACCCTGACGAGACGAGACTCGACAACCTCCTCGTCCGCTACCAAAGGCTCCTGGTTCGACACTCTCTCGCTAGCCCCCCCCCCCGCATTTCCCTCGGTTGCCGAACCGCGCAGTCCTTGTTCCTTATGAACCTGCGCGTCCAGGGAGCGCGGGAAGCGGACTGCCATCATGTCGAACGCAAATAGTATCAAGGTCGTGGCCCGATTTCGCCCGCAAAATCGCATCGAGATCGAGTCGGGCGGCCAGCCCATTGTCAAGTTCGATGGCCAGGATACGTGCAGCATCGATGTACGTCTTTTTGCGAAGCCCCGCGGTGCGCGTGCCGAGCCGGCCTGCTAATGTGCTGATGTAGTCAAGGGAAGCCCAGGGCAGTTTCACCTTCGATCGCGTCTTCGACATGTCATGCATGCAGGCCGACATCTTCGATTTCTCCATCAAGCCTACCGTCGACGACATCCTCAACGGTTACAATGGCACCGTCTTCGCATACGGCCAGACGGGCGCTGGAAAGTCGTACACAATGATGGGCAACAGCATAGACGACGAGGACGGCAAGGGCGTCATCCCGAGGATAGTCGAGCAGATCTTCACCAACATCCTGTCCAGCGCCGCGAATATCGAGTACACGGTCCGAGTCAGCTACATGGAGATCTACATGGAAAAGATTCGCGATCTTCTGGCGCCCCAGAACGACAACCTACCCATCCACGAGGAGAAGAACCGCGGCGTCTACGTCAAGGGCCTGCTGGAGATCTACGTCTCGAGCGTGCAGGAGGTGTTCGAGGTTATGCGGAGGGGTGGCAATGCGCGCGCGGTCGCCGCGACCAACATGAATCAGGAGTCTTCGCGCTCGCACTCGATATTCGTCATCACCATCACGCAAAAGAATGTCGAGACGGGCTCGGCGAAGAGCGGCCAGCTATTCCTGGTCGATCTGGCGGGCAGCGAGAAGATTGGCAAGACGGGCGCCAGCGGCCAGACGCTCGAGGAGGCGAAAAAGATCAACAAGAGCCTGAGTGCGCTCGGCATGGTCATCAACTCTCTAACGGACGGGAAATCCTCCCACATCCCGTACCGAGACTCAAAACTCACCCGCATCCTGCAGGAGTCGCTGGGCGGCAACAGTCGGACAACCCTCATCATCAACTGCTCGCCGAGTAGCTACAACGACGCCGAGACCCTCGGCACGCTGCGCTTTGGCATGCGCGCAAAGTCCATCAAGAACAAGGCCAAGGTCAACGCCGAACTCAGCCCGGCCGAGCTCAAGTCGATGGTCGCCAAGGCCAAAACACAGATTACCAGCTTCGAAAAGTACATTGCCACGCTCGAGACCGAAGTACAGCAATGGCGTGCCGGAGAGACCGTGCCAAAGGAGAAATGGGTACCACCCATCTCTTCGGATCGTGCGGCAAGACCGGAATCAAGACTGGCCCGGCCCGCGACACCGTCCCGGTTGTTGACTGACAGGACCGGAGCGGAGACGCCGGCCATTTCAGAGCGAGCGGGGACTCCAAGTTTGCCGCTGGACAAGGACGAACGGGAGGAATTCTTGCGTCGGGAAAACGAGCTCCAGGACCAGCTTGCCGAGAAGGAGACGATTGCAGCCAACATGGAAAGGCAGCTGCGGGAGACAAAAGAGGAGCTCGCTGTTCTGAAGGAACACGATGGGAGGCTCGGAAAGGACAACGAGAGGCTGGTGAGCGAGTCCAACGAGTTCAAGATGCAGCTGGAGAGGCTGGCGTTTGAGAACAAGGAGGCGCAGATCACCATGGACGGCCTCAAGGACGCAAACTCGGAGCTCACGACGGAACTGGACGAAGTCAAGCAACAGATGCTCGACATGAAGATGAGCGCCAAGGAGACGGGCGCGGTGCTAGACGAGAAGGAGAAGAAGAAGGCCGAGAGGATGGCGCAGATGATGGCCGGGTTCGACCTCAGTGGGGACGTGTTCAGTGACAATGAGCGGTCGGTCGCCGACGCCATCGCGCAGTTGGATGCCTTGTACGAAATCAGCTCCATGGGCGACCCCATCCCGCCCGATGACATCAAGGCGTTGAGGGAAAGGCTGGTCGAGACGCAGGGGCTTGTGCGGCAGGCCGAGTTATCCACATTCGGCGCGGCGTCAAACGAGCCTGAAACCCGCAAGCGGGCCGAACTGGAGGTCCGGCTGGCGGAGCTCCAACGCGAGCACGAGGACATCCTCTCGCGCAACCTGGGCGAGGCGGACAAGGAGGAGGTCAAGGCGCTGCTTGCCAAGACGCTGTCGGACAAGTCGAGCACGCAGGTCGAGCTGGCCGAGGACCTCCGGGCCGATCTCACGGCCCGGACGTCGGAGAACGAGCGGCTCAAGGGCCTGGTCGACGACCTGCAGCGGCGCGTCAAGTCCAACGGAGCGGTGCCCATGGCCAACGGTAAGACGGTGCAACAACAGCTGGCCGAGTTTGACGTCATGAAGAAGAGCCTGATGCGCGACTTGCAGAACAGGTGCGAGCGCGTGGTAGAGCTCGAGATCTCGCTCGATGAGACGCGCGAGCAGTACAACAATGTGTTGCGCAGCAGCAACAACCGCGCGCAGCAGAAGAAGATGGCGTTTCTGGAGCGCAACCTCGAGCAGCTGACGCAGGTGCAGCGCCAGCTGGTGGAGCAGAACTCGGCGCTCAAGAAGGAGGTGGCGATCGCCGAGCGCAAGCTCATTGCCCGCAACGAGCGCATCCAGAGCCTGGAGAGCCTCTTGCAGGAGAGCCAGGAGAAGATGGCGCAGGCAAACCACAAGTATGCCCCCACCCGGCCCACACCACGATTGCACGGTAGACTAACGCCGCAACCTACAGATTCGAAGTGCAGCTCGCGGCCGTCAAGGACCGCCTCGAGGCGGCCAAGGCCGGCAGCACGCGCGGCCTCGGCTCGCCCACGGGCATCGGCGGCTTCGGCATCGGCAGCCGCATCGCCAAGCCGCTCCGCGGCGGCGGCGAGTCGACCGCGTCGGCCCTCCCGACCATCGCGAGCCTGCAGAACCCGCCTGAGAATAAGAGGTCGAGCTGGTTCTTCCAGAAGTCGTAGATGGGCCGGGTGGCGAGTTGGAGGTAGAGGCCGAGGCCGAGGCGGAGTGCGAGATATACCCCCCACTTCTCTTTTCTCGTTTCTCCCCCCTTTTTTTTTTCTTCATACCTTGCCCGTCTTCCGCTCGCCTTGTTCTTTTTGTCGGGTATACTGCGGGGCGTGGCGGGAAGACGGGGTTTGGCTGTGGGAGATTCGGGATCGTGTATTCATGTTGACAGATCTGGACATGTTGTGCAAATGGGCCCTGTTATAGACCGGGTCGGCGGGTTGGCGGGTTGGCGGCCGAGTCCCCGTGGCGGTGTGGGGGGGAGGGCGTGATGTGTGGATGAGATATGTCATGGCAGTCGGATACATGGGAATAGGGGAGGGAGTGTCCTGTCGTTTTCTTGGTTGTTGCCATAGCGCTGTGTTCAACCTGATTGCAGCACTTCGGCGTCAGTGGGGTAGAGAACGGGGCCAGGCCACAAGGAAGAATCTCTGGCATCAAATGCTTGCATAAAAGTGGGTTAATCCTGGCATTCTCGAATACGGACTTGCCCGACTGGATTTAACGCCAGTGCTACCCTACCTACATGGACGGTGGCTAAATTGTCTTTGGAATTGGCCCCGCAATAGGGATACGCAACCACGCATCTTGCAGCCAAAGAACCCACGAGAGGGGCAGCTCCAAGTGGGTAGCATGGAAGTGTATGTAAGCCAGGATCCATATCCTTTGATGAGACTACCGGACCTGTTGATGCTGAACATTGATTGAGAGGTTGCTGATGCTGACGGTTTTGTACGAGGCAGTGTTTCTATAGTGGGCCGGCCACTAATTAGCCACTCATCTATGTATCCGTAGGTGGGAGGGCGGCTCGTTGCTCCTGCAAGGAACTTGGGCCAGGCAACAACAGGCCTGATCCTCCAGCGCCACCCAGCAGTCGGCCTCTTAAACCCGGCCTTGCCGCCCGTCACTGGCTCTGTTCTTTCAAGATAGCGCTCGTTCTTAGACCTTCATCTTCCACTTCCACTTCAACTTTTGAATCCTACCATCGACTTAACCAGCTTCCTTTTGTAATTTTTATCAGCCTCGGTTCTTCGGCCTTGATTCAAGTCGGCCACGATGTTGACTACCATCACCGTGGGCCGCGCTCTGGCCAAGCGCTTCGTTGAGGAGCAGCCACAGGGCCCGAATCTGGACTTGCCTCCTGTGACCGTTTGGTTATTTCTCATTGACATGGTGCTTTTCATCCCGCTGTTGATGGTGGTGAGTGGCCGTCCCCGACACCCCTTTTACCATGGGCTAATGGAACGACGCGCAGGTCGGGTACACGTTCGGCCATCTCTATCCTACCCTGGCTGCCGTGGAGGATCCTCTCCCCGACTACGAGGCCCTTTCCATGAACGACGATGGCACTCCCAAGGCCGACAACGACCCGGTCGTCCACACCGCCCAGCCGGGCAAGCCCGTCACGGGCTCGGTGCGCGCCATCAACCGCCTCGTGCGGTCCCACGGCCCCGGCTGGGCCGCCAACTTCCGCGGCATCACCTACGCCGCGGTGGTCGGCGTCGTGATCGGCGCAGCAACGCTTTTCCTCGCCGTCCCCCTCTTCGTCCCCATGCGCATCGCCCACCTCATCGCCCTGCTCGCGCTCGCGCCCCTCTCCACGGCCTGGACCCACGTCGTCATCACGCCGCGCAGCGCCGAGTCGTTCTTCCGCCGCATCCCGGCCCTCAAGAAGACCTACACCGCCACGTGGCTCCCGACCGTCGCCTTCTGGGCCGCCGTCCACCTGGCCACCGGCCTGGCGCAGCTCCTCGCCAACACGCTCGGCCTGAAACTCGTCGACCGCACGGCCCCCGCGTCGCGCGGCGAAGTCTGCCAGGGCCTCGCGGTGCTGCTCTTCATCCTCGCGCTGCAGGCGCTGCTGGTGATCCCGGCGCACACGGCGCTGACGCGCGTGCAGGCGTCGCTGCTGCCCGCGGACCGTGACGCGATCGTGCCGTTCGACCGCTCGTTCGGCGGCCGCGTCGAGCCCGAGGTCGTCACGGGCAAGGGCTTTGCGACGCTCGGCGCTGCGCTCGCCACCGTGTCGCGCGCCAGCTGGTGCCGCATCTACCTGCTGCGCGTCAAGCTGTTTGGCGCCGCCGTGCTCGCGTACCTGGCTATGGGCGCCGTGGTGGCGGTGCAGGTCCTGATGGTGTCGTTGGTGGTGGGGTCCAAGGGCGGTGGGAAGGAGTAGGTATGTAGGCGCTGTTGGCGCTGTTGTTGCGGGGTCGATATCCTGGGTGGCGTGGCGGTGGGGTGGAGGGAAGGGTAGAGGGATTTTGATAGCGAACGGAGGTATTGGGTACCGGGTAGCAGGGGAAATTGTTTGTTTGATGGTGTCCTGCTAGCCATCGTGTTCCCCGAGTTATATCATCGTTGGGATAGTATTTTCTGCGTGCTACATGTTACATCCGTTGCATTCTAGCTGCGCGATCTGTGCAATCAGTCCATCACTCGGGCTAGATTTGCTTGCAATGAACTGACTGCAAGCTGTACTTTCCAGATACATTTGAGAAGACGATGGAGGATGGCAGAGCTTAGGTAGGTACCTATGTATGCTGCAGTGGCCCGATCCACCACAGCCGGGCAGGTGGGGCCGCCAGCAGCAAACCCCCGCTGTATCCACAGCGTATGTCCTCTGTAGTCTGTAATTTCACCTTCAAGCCAAACCCGTGGACGACTCAGCATTGAACAAGATTGACTTCAGTGTCAGGAAGTTGTGCTCGCCGAACTACTGGTCGACACGTGAGCGTTCTGAAAGCCGATTCCGAGTTCGGTACACGACACACACCACACACCACCTTTCAATGTCTGCACCGTCAATACCCAATCTCCTCTCCCTGCGCGGGCCGGGTGGAAGGGGAAGGGGCCGGGGTCGGGGTGGTCCGAGCCGCGGGAGCCACCCCCCACCCGAACCCGGGCCAAGCCACGACGCCGCGATCCAAGGCACCGACACCGACGCCGCCGTCTCCCGTCTGAGCGCCGTGGAACTCGGCTACCTCCTAGACCCCTTCGCGCGCCTCTTTGTGCAAGCCCCGCCCGGACCCTCTACCCGACGGCTCCCCATCATCAACCGGGGCACGTACACGCGCACCACGGCCATCGACACCCTGGTCGACCGCTTCCTAGCCACCACCGACCCAGACAGGCCGCGCCAAATCATCTCCCTCGGCGCGGGCACCGACACCCGCAGCCTCCGCCTCTTCGCCTCGGGCCAGAACCACCGCAACATCGCCTACCACGAAATCGACTTCCCCGCCGTCACCGCCCGCAAGCGAGTCCTCATCCAGTCCACCCCGCACCTCCGCGCCCTCCTCGCTCCCCCAGTCTCGCTCACCCCCACCACCTTCCAAACCCACCCCCTCCCTAACTTGAAAACTCCCGCCACCACCACCACCACCACCACTCCCAACAGCACCAACAACACCCTCACCATCCACGGCCTCGACCTCCGCACCCTCAACCCCTCCGCCGCACCGCTCCCAACCCTCCTCCCCACAGCCCCCACCCTGCTCCTCTCAGAGTGCTGCCTCTGCTACCTCCCGGCAGCCACCGCGGGCGCGGTGCTCGCGCACTTCTCCACGACGCTCGCGTCGCTGGGCCTCGTGCTGTACGAGCCCGTCCTGCCGCACGACGCCTTCGGCCGCACCATGACGGCCAACCTGGCCGCGCGCGGCATCGCCATGCCGACCGTGGCGGCGTACCCGACGCGCGCGGCGCAGGAGGCCCGGCTGCGCGGCGAGGTCGGGCTGCGCGAGGTGCGGAGCGAGACGGTCGAGGGGATCTGGGCGCGCTGGGTTGCGGACGGGGAGCGCGCGCGGGTGGACGGGCTGGAGGGGGGGCTGGATGAGGTGGAGGAGTGGCGGTTGTTGGCGGGGCATTATGTGGGGGTGTGGGGGGGGAGGGGGGGCGGGTGGGATCTGGATGTTGGGGGGGGTGCGGATGATGAGGATGGGGAGGAGGGGGAGGGGAGGCGGACTCCGAGGGCTGGGTGACGGGATTGTCCCTGTTTGTGCGCCGGGACGGACGGGCGGTTGGCCAGGCCGCCATCGGACAAACCCGTGGTCCCAACCCCTGACCTCTGAAAGATGTATATCCCATCACGGCGGTCCTTGCTCATTTGCCCGCCCTTTGTTAGCAAATACACACATCTTCAAAAAACCGTATTCCAAGTCGGACGACCTTGTTCGGAGCTGTCCGTGCACATTACAGGCACGGTTGTAAGCCGCGATGGCAGCGCACTTGCAGCCTGCATGCATGCAGGAGAAGCTTATCAAGCGGTTTCACCGAGCATGACTTAGCGGGACGAAGTCTGCAATGTAATTCTGAGAATCCACCAGCCTGGCGTATATAAAGAACCATTACCTTCTCTGCGCCCCCCCCTTCCTCCCACTCTCTGCACTTACACAATCCGGGTGTACTTACGCATTACCGCTCGTATTCTACCAACCAACGAACGCCTTGCTGCACGGACCACCTCACGTGCCTCCCGCATCCAACTTCACTCCGCTTTCGACCTCACCCAGCCATCATTGGCCAACCGTCCCGCCGTCCACCATCTCATCCATCACGTTTCTTATTCACAGCCGTTCAAGATGGCCGACAAGGACAAGCAGTACAAGTATCGGCAGGAGATACAGCAGGTGTGTGCCCATCCTTGGCAACTTCTTTTCTGTCCTGGTTTTTCGGATTGGTCCAGCCAGCAAGTGCTTGGGCATGCTCGAGATATGGAATGGATGGATGGTGGTGTGCAGGTGTTGGGTGAGCTGGGCTGGGCTGCGGAACAGTTGCCCAGGGCCATGGCCAGATCAAGAGCACCTCACCTGGTTCAGTTGGCAAGTTGGGCCACGTCACGTTATCGCTGGATAAACTCGACCGGCGAATGATTCAACATCCATGTGCTCTGCCCCTGAAGGACTGGGGATTGCTGGAGCACAAAGTGATTGTTGGGCGAGGGCGCAGAGCAAGGCCGACGTGTGTTCAGCTGCTCAACCATACTGGCCCCTGGTGCTGGCGAGAGTGGGCGCAGGGCCTTTCCGGCCCCGAGGTCACGACAACAAACACTGGCCAAAGGGGGAGGGATGTCAGTCCAGGATCGACATGACCAGGCTGGCAAGGCATCCCAGAGGCTGGCAAGGCATCCCAGAGGCTAGTGGAAGTTCAGTCGTCTGGCCACCTGGCCTCCTGCCGTTTTGGCTTTCCATGGGCACGATTCCGTCTTTCGTCCAGTCTGACCAGACTGGTCTTCACACGTCGCGATATACCTCACCGCCCTGGCACTCGCCTCTCCAAAACAATCTCTCCCTGTCTGCATCCAAGTCGAGAGCAGAGACATCTTCGCCATGGACCTTCTCAAGCCATTCAACTCTCCCGAGCAGCGCTTTGTTACTCGCGCACGCCAGCGCTGGCCGACATTGCGCCCTAGAACGTCGATCCTGCGGCCCGTTCAGATCTCGCCGTGCATACCGCTCCATGACAGCCACGACGACTTGTTTATGCATGACCCCCCAGTTGAAGAACCGGACGTGTCGGATGAGTCGGATGAGTCGGAAGAGTCGGACTCGGACAGTCGCCCGGCGCAAGTCAAAGGGGCAGAGAAGCAGGTGTCGCCGGAGAAGACCGGCGAGAAGAGGCAAGCCGCAATTGCAAAGCCGGCTCTTGTGGTGGTGCTGCCAGCCCCGAGTCACTTCCTGGCGAGCCTCAGTTCACGTCGTCCCGGGATTATCACCCCTCCAATTCCCTCTTCTCGCAATGCAACTGCCGTCCCGCGTCGACCATCTCGAGTCAAGAAAACCTCGCCGACTTCCAACCATAATTCTCATCGCCGCAGCACACAAATCGCTCCACAAGTCGGGAAAATCCCATCTTCGCCCAACCGTCAATTTCGTCGCCGCAGCCAACGAATCGCGTCGCGAGTCGCTTCATCCATCATCGCCTCGGCAAAAGTCCAAAGCCAGACGACTGCCGAGAAAAGCCGCTCTGGCCCGGCGACAGAAGACCCAACCCCATCTCCGTAATATGCCGTCCCTTGGAGCCATGCAGCCCGACGCCGCTGCCATGTTCCAGGATGCCTTTGACGAGGTTGTCGGCATTGGAGGCAGCGGGCGCTCGGACAAGCGGCGGCGTATGCTCAGGCCGGCGCTCAACAGGAAGGGAATTCCTCGGCAACTTCTTCATCCGTCGTATCAGCTTGCACATGGCACTGCCCTCCCTCCCATCGGCGGCCAAGTGGATTCCAACGGGAATGATTACAATGAACCACGCCCTCGTGATATCATTGCTGACTACTGCCACCAGATGATGTACGTGTCCGGCGAGACGGGAGAGCCCTCGGTCGAGACGACGGGCATCATCGAGGACATTGTACGCCAGCAAGTCATCGAAATTGTGCGTTTCCCCTCTGACGAACCCGCGCGGACCAAACTAACAGACGGGCCCAAGCTCCGGAGTTGCACCGAATTGGCCGCGCGACGCGGGTCGCGCGCCATGACCATCAATGACCTGATCTTCCTGATCCGCGACGACGCGCCCAAGGTATCCCGGCTACGCACCTTCCTCTCGTGGAAAGACGTGCGCAAGAACGTCAAGGACTCGGAGGACAAGGGCGGCGAGGCAGACCTGGGCGCCGGCGAGGACCCCGTCGGCGGCGGCGTCGTCCCCGGCGGGCCCGTGGACGACCAGACCAAGAAGAACAAGAAGGCCAAGGTCGGCCTCCCCTGGGAGCCGTCGTCCTTCTTCGCCGTCGAGGTGCCCGAGCGCGACGACGAGGAGGACGAGGAGGAGGAGGAGATGAACCACATCACGCTGCAGCGGCTGCGCAAGGCCGACGAGCGCACCAAGGCCATGACCAAGGAGGAGTACGTGACGTGGTCCGAGTTCCGCCAGGCCTCCTTCACCTACCGCAAGGGCAAGCGCTTCCGCGAGTGGGCGGGCTTCGCCGTCGTGACGGACAGCAAGCCGTCGGACGACATTGTCGACATCCTCGGCTTCCTGACCTTTGAGATGGTGCAGACCCTGACCGAGGAGGCGCTCCGCATCAAGGACAGCGAGGACCAGTACCGCGAGCGCACGGGCGAGAACGCCGGCAAGAAGCGCAAGCTCCCCGGCGGCGGCGGCCTGTTCGACCCGCCGAGCGAGGGCCGCGCCCCCATCGAGCCGCGCCATGTCCAGGAGGCCTTCCGCCGCCTGCAGCAGCGGCCAAAGAAGTTCCGGGCCATGCTGAACGGCACGCGGATCCAGCAGCGCACGAGCCTGAAGCTGTTCTGAGGAGCCGTGACGATATACAGAGATCGATACGGGGGGGGGAGGATAGTGCTCGGCGTTGGTTGCGACTTCTCCAGCGACGATAGATGCCCTAGATTCCTTTCGGCCAGGGCATCTTCTCTATTTGGTGTTTTGGGACTGGGCGTTAGGATGGTCTGGGATTGGGCCACTGTATGGACGATGGATGATACCCGCCGATACACAGGCCTCGGAGCGTAGTGGTGTAGGACTGTGCTCCTCTTATGTTAATAGACCCCTTGAGACACCCCAACTACGGAGTACCTATCTCGTGGCCAATCAACCCTGTAAAGCTGTTATTATTCCCGTTATTCGGTAATTACATCGCGGCCTTCGCCAAGATGGTGTTGTGGGGTGCAGTGGTTCAGCCCATCCGCAGCGCGACCCATGCATGTTTGCAGATCGCCTACCCCGCCATCCCCAACTACCCCACACATGCCTCCAGGGCATACGCAACCTCATCTGCGAGACTGAGACATCCTCACCCTCAATACCCGGCGCCTACACCACACACCAACCCCAACCCCCCAAAATGCCTCCCCCGCCCTCGGCCCTCGTGGTACGCATCAACCCACCCTTGACCCCCACCCCTCCAAACCAACTAACCAGGCTCCGTTCCCCCCCCCGGCAGCCCAAACTCAAAGTCCAGCTCAAACTCTCCATCGCGCGCCTGCGCATGGTGCAGCGGCGCGACGAGGCCCTCTCGCGGGCGCAGCGGCGCGCCATGGCGCAGCTGCTCGAGCAGGGCAAGGCCGACTCGGCGCGGATCCGCGTCGAGAACATCATCCGGTCCGACATCGTGACGGAGCTGCACGAGATGCTGGAGCTGTACTGCGAGCTGCTGCTGGCGCGCGCGGGCCTGCTGGACGCCGGCGGCGCGACGTGCGACCCGGGCCTGGAGGAGGCCGCGCAGAGCCTCGTGTTCGCCGCGCCCAAGACGGAGATCCGCGAGCTGCTGCAGGTGCGCGCGCTGCTGGGGGATAGGTTCGGCAAGGAGTTTGTGGCGCGCGCGATGGAGGACCGCGATGGCCGCGTCAGTGCGGGCGTGAAGCGGAAGCTGAGTGTGGAGCCGCCGCGGGAGGAGCTGGTCGTCGGGTATCTGGAGGAGATTGCCAAGGCGTATGGGGTCGATTGGCCGCCGCGGAAGGGCCCGCTGGGGCGCGCGCCGGATGTCATGGATGACGATGGGGATGGGGATGGGGATGGGGATCCCAGTGGGGGCCAGGCGCAGAAGAATCTGGAGGCGGGGGTGTTGCTGGGGGGCGGCGATGAGGTGGCGGCCAGGGAGGAGCTGAGCAAGGCCACGCCGCCGAGCGAGTTTGGCCCGGCGAGCCCGCTGCATGTCAACCCGCCGGCCCCGTCGACGGATGATATCCACCGCAAGGTTACGCTCAACAGGGTGGAGCTGACGCCGACCAAGAAGTCGACGGGGACTGGGCTCACGGTGGGGAAGAAGGTGGCAGAGAAGAAAGGGGGTATTGCGGACGGCATCCCGGATGTCGACGAGCTGGCCAAGCGGTTTGCGGCGCTGAAGAGGTAGAGATGCTGGCTTGGAAGACGAGTGTCTGGACTTGTTTTGGGTGTCTTGTGTTACTGTTGTCGGTTTGGCATTGGGGGAAATTGGGAGTCTGGTGTCTTTGTTCCCGCCTTCGGGTCCTACTCTCGGACCTAATTCGTATCCATTTTCTTGTCTTCTCCATCACCATTCTCTGGAGTCAAGTCAAAGCGGGGATAGTACGCGGGGCGCATTGCCCGGCGCAGGTGTCCCCTGGACAATGGGCATCTTTCGACCCAGCATTGTTCGCCTTGTCACGAGGGTCGCTGCCGTGACGCGTGACGCGGGCAGGCACGGCACACCACACAACGCGAGGGAAGAAACTTGAAACCCGAATCCAATTTCTTCTAAACGTTGCCTTCACCTCGGTCACCAGCCCGCTCCTTCCTCGCAACAACAGAGGTCAAAGGTCGTCCCACTATTACATTATTAGAAAGCTCGATCCAGCGCCTTCTCATTTCCCACCAACAAATCCCCTCCCTGTTTTTACTTCTTTCTCCAACCGACCCGATTTTGAGCGACCGGCTTCGTACGGCCTTGTACCACGGATTTCGTGGCGTCTATTCCACGGCCAAAGGAAACAGTCATTTATTCGCATATTCAAGGAATTTATTTGCGAGTTCCCTGTTCACAGATGGTCGCCGACTGATCCACCGAGTCGGACACTCCAACACAACCAAGTTTCACCACAGAGGAGCCCGTGTCTCCTTTGGGTGACGAAAATGGATCACCCGGACAAGATCAGGCAGAACCTCGAGATGTTGGGACTTGACAGCCTCGAGAGTCTCTCCCTCTTTCAACTCCTGGTCGCGATACAAACTAACGTCCCATCCGATGTGAGCGAGATGCGGATTCTGAACATATATGTCATGTGGCTCCATGGACGCCTCATGACAGGTGATATCTCCGACACAGTGATGGACGAGATTACCGTCTGGTATTCGGTCTTGAAGGAGCTGGGAAACGACGACCGCCTCATCGCCGAAGCCTTCCGCGACTGGCAGCGCGACCAAATCATCGATGACCCCACAAGCTCGAGGCGGCTTAGCATCGCGGAGGCCGAGTTGCGACGTTTGATGCCTACTTGGTTTTCAACACCGGAGAACGAGCCGGATGCTGCGGGCAAAGAGAGTTGCTATGGCAAGATGCACCCCGACCGGATGAAGCAGTCCCAAGGGGACCCCTCGGTCATTGAGCTGAACGACGAGAAGCCTGAGATAATCGTGATTCCCTCGGATGCCTCATCTGGGAGCTGCGGCCAAGCTTCCGACAGTGACCGAGACGGGCAGTCGGACCTGTTCTTTCTAACAGGGCCCAACAGACTTGCCATGAGCAATCTTGCCAGGTCTCCCACCGGCACAGGCTTTCCTCCCGACACGAACCCCGCCGAGGTTACTCATCCAAGCACCAGGCAGGTGTTCACCTCGTCCGGCTCACCCACTATAGACCCACGGGCCGAGAGGGCCGGGGGATTGACCAAGTCTGGGTCTGGCTATGTGTGTGACCGTTGCGGGGTCCCTGGTAAGTCAGCACATCCATCTCGCGGTGTTGCAGTATGGTAGCTCATCAGTGTGCAGGCCACTTGCTTCAGACATGTCCAACAAATATGGATCCCACCCTCGATAGGACGCCACCGCGTGGCTATATCTGCAAGATTTGCAAGCGTTCGGGCCATCATTTTATTCAGCTCTGCCCCTTTGACCACGATTACAATTCTATCACACAGAGACGGCGCCGATCCGCGAGGGCCAACGGTCGAACCAGTCAAGACCGCTTGGCGGAGTACAGCCCTGATTTCTGGAATGACCGTAGGTCGCGGTTCCAGGGTGATTTGTCCCCGAATGGCATCCGATCTGGTGGCAGATGCCGTTCCCGGTCACCATTCCGTCGAATCGATCGCAAGTACGAGAGAGACCGACATGCGTCTTATCAGAACCACTCTGGGAAACGCAAGGCAACTGGTGAAACGCCACCTCGCGATTCTGTTCCGCAAAAGAAGATTTGTACCCAAGACAGTGGGGAGGTACAGGAAGTGATGCGGAAGAAGGTGGGCTTCGACAATGTGGTGGTATATATACCGCCCAAAGGGGAAGGACGGCTGTCGTACTACGATGAGCCTAACGTCGAAGAGCCAACAGTTCCTCTCGCCATGGGAGTCACAAAACCCCTGGGGAATGAGAAGATGAACGTTGACACGCGGGAGATGCCCTCCTCCGAAAAGAGGGTGGGCCTTGACGGCGATGCGGCGGATTTGCTCTCCCACGATGACTGCCTGGAAATGATCAGGACCGAAAGCGGCAAGACAAACCTGTTGCTGCTGGTCAATGGCATTGAGCATCCTCGCAAGTATAGCACTTGTGTTGCCGAGTTGCTCAGGGGCCGGCAAATCTGGGTCAACGAATCTATCATGTACACGCGCTCTTGCCCGGCTGACTTCTTCGGCCCTCCTGTCGCGGCCGAGCAGCTCGCCTACTGGGGGGCTGAGTGCGAACTAATGGTCAACAAGCGTCTTGTTGGAGAGATGGCACGGGAATTTGCGAGTGTTGATGAGGCGGCCGGCCTAGCCACCAATGTTGTGGCTGCTGATTCGACAAAAGTCGGCGCCGAAGAAGACGCGACAATGGATGATGCTGGGTCTACCGCACTTGCCGGTGGGTCCATGGAAGAGGTAAAGTTGATGATGTTTGCGACAGAGAGCCTCCAAATATGCGAGCCTCTTCTCGCCGAGGAACACAAGACGGCGACCGAGGCCACGGCCTATCTCGGGGACGAACCGCCGGCTGAGTGCGGAACACAACAACCTGCACAGACCAAGGAGGAGAGTTCTACTGAAGCCGCCGAGTATAGCATCTCCTATGTCAGCCCATCTGCGTGCAAGGCTGTTGAAGTCAAGACAGACGAAGCACAGCCTTCTCAGCCCAAAGAAGACACAGCAATGGAGGCAGAGTTGATTCCTATGCCTCTTACGACAGTCCAGACTTCAGTTGTCGCAGGCGATGGCGAATCCCTGGTCAACCCCTCTGCGGAGGATCAAGGCGATTCCGAGATGACCGACGTTGGGTTCTCTCAAGTCGTCAAAGGAAAAGACCCGAAATACAGACAGCTAGAACAGGAGACTTTCTCCGCCGAGCCCCGGCAAGTTGTGGGGGAGGCAGGATTCTGATTCTCGGGAGTCTGGCCAGGAGACTCTCCTGAGTGGTGCCGCTCCTTCACTAGAGGCAAGCCAACGAACGCTAGCTTCATCAGAGACAAGCCGGCGCCGGTTGTATGAGCCGTTTGCTCATATATTTCGATCTTTTTGTTTTGTTGGCGTTGGAGTCAACCGTTTGAGGTCACGGGGCGCAAGTAACGCCCGTATATCGGGGATTCGGAGTTGGACCTGGTCAGCAGGTCTGGTGTTTGCTGCTTTTCATCCCTTTTTTTTTTTCGTTTTGCCATTTGATGCATGGTATGGGTAGCCTTTGTCCTCTGGGGGGAGACCAATGAATCGCATTTGGTCTGCCATGGATGGGCGTTGGGAGGGTATGGTGATCGCAGATGGGTCTGCGGGTGGGTACACCCGCCATGGTCATCTTGAGAGATTGTGAGACATGTAATATTATAACGCCAGCTTTGAGGTTGCTATAGTTGATGCGCCGCGGTGCTCTCGAACACCAGGTTTATTTAAAGCCAGCTGTTTCTCGTGAGACTGGTTGAAGGCAGAGCATGAGGCTCTCTGGCCCCTCGAGCACTTCTGAAGCCCAAGCTGGAAGGTCTTTGGTGCCCCCACTAACCCAATCAACAGCCTTTCAATCCCCTGCCGTGCCAGCTCTCCTTACGGCCCGTAGGTTCTGTAACAGCCCGACCAGGCCATTATCCCCGTAAAATCCTCCAGACCGTCGCAGCAGTATGCTGTGGCTCTGCCCCTTCTGGTCGCGCCCCAACCATTCCCGTTCCTCGCCCTGCCCAGCTCGGTATGCTCTTCCCAACCCGGTATCATTCATGTATGCCCGTGTTGCCCTCTCTCCTGCCACACCACCACCTTGCATCCCCACTCTTCCCTCTTCCCTCCCTTCTTCACTCCAATTTATCCAAGTGCTCCAGCCGCGTCAGGACCACCTGCTTGCTCGTCTCCTCAATCTCGCCCGCCAGGAACACCTCGTCCAGGATGGCGTAGACCTTGTAGAAGTTGAAGACCAGGTCCAGCTCGCACACGTTGCCGAAGAAGGCGTCCAGCACCTCGACGAAGAAGTGGATCGCCTCGAGGTACGCCAGCTCGTTGTCGTTGGTGTCGACGCACGCGCAGAAGAAGAGCCCCGCGTACCGCCGGTACACGAGCTTGTGGTTGCGGAACTCGACGAAGTTGGACTGGTACTTTTGGTCGCGCGGCGCGACGAGGCGGTGGACCTGGGACCGGCCATGTCAGGTTTGGGGGGTTTTGGTGTTTAAAAGGTGGAGGCGAAGGGGGTTGGGAAGGGGGGGAGAGAACGTACCTCGCCTTTGATCTTGATCTTTTCTTCGTCGCCGTAGGGGGAGTACCATTTGGCGAGGCGGGTTTTGCCCCTGAGGAGGAGGGGAATCAATGTTAGCGAATTGGCGGGGAATTGATGTATTTTTCAACTAGCGCGGTGGACAAGGAGATTCATGACGTACTGCCGGTTCTGGATCAGGATAAACGACAACATGGCTGCGGCGCGGCCTGTCCGCCTGCTGTCTTGGTGTCGCGCAGCGAGGGAAGACGGCTTGCGATGGCGGCCGTGAATGCCATTGATAAGGGGAGGTGGTGGAACCGACCGGGGGTATGTAAACTTGGGGAATGGAATGGGGGATGAAAACAGGGTTAGGGTTTGACGTGAGTGACTGGGCCCATGGCCTCTTGCTGGGATTCATTTTCCCATCCCTGAGCACGCCCGGTAACAGCATAGACGGGGATGTATCTTCAATTAGCAAGTGGTGCCTATGTAACCCGAACTATGTGCTACCCCCCTCCCCCTCTGCTGCGCCCCATTATAGCCTCCATCTAAACGTCCTAAACGCCCCCGTCTCCCAATGCGCTGCTCCAAACGCCTATTCTAGTCCCAATCCCACATCCCACATCCCACCATCTATCATTCTACTCCCCGTTCTGTCTTCCCCACCACCTCCAGCGCTCTGACTGGCCCCGGGACTCCCCCAAGCGTTCTCACCTCCGCCCTCGGAACCCCCGTGCCATTCCCAAAAATCGTACTAATCCTCCGCAGCCCCCTTGCCCTCCTCCCGTAACCGCTGCCGATGCTGATGCCGTATCGTCGACAGTGTGAAGAAGATGCCCACCCCGCAGGCGGCCAGCGTCGCGAAATACGCATTCTTGTAACAATCCAGCCCATCCAGACACGTTCGATCGCCGTCGTCTCCGACGATGCTATGGCTGTCAAAGACGACGCCGTAGAACAGGTTGAAGATATTGCCCGAGATGACGGGACTGAAAGTCATGAACCCCCAGTTCTGGCTCAGGCCGTGGATGCCAAACGACTCGGCGACGATGGAGGGGAAGACGCCAAAGAGGAAACCGTAGCCGAGGCCCGACAGGGATGAGACGAAGCCTGTGAAGTGGGGGTTTGTGATGGTGATGGCGCAGAGTTGGGCGATGCAGAAGACGACAGCGGCGATGACGAGGCACCAGGCGCGGTTGGCATGCATGTTCTTGACGAGGAAGTCGGAGCCGACGCCTGGGGGCGATGGTTAGTGCTAAAGACGGGCATCTCGGGCATCTCGGGCGTGGTGGGTGCTTACCGCTGAGCAGTCTACCGACAAAGCTGCCAATGGACAGGATGGAGACATGCATCTGCTGCCGCTGAACAAGGAATACTTCATCGACCGAGTTGTCGTAGCGTGTCCAGAGCGCATTCACATTGTGACCAATGTTGCTGCAGAAACAGGTCAGCCGCCGTGGGTCCGAGTTGGCGAACACGATGGACTTACTTGATCGTCATCAAGCCAATTCCCGCCAAGATGCCCATGATGGCAAAGAGCTGCCAGAATTCGATGCTGCTAAGCAGGCGCCAGCCACGAATATCTACACGGTGGGAGCGATCCATATCAACACTGTTCTGCACGAAGACATCGCCCGCGAGCGACGACGACGACTTGGACATGAGGGACGACGTCTCGTCCACCTCCCGGGACGGGCCGTCCACGGTGCGAGGGAGAGCGGCTTCGACATCAGTCTGGTCGTGGGCGGAGAGAATGGCGCCGTCGGACGACGCGGCCACCGCCCCGGGCCCCATAACCTGCGTCGCCACAGGAGTCGTGTAGGTGGTGGGCGACGTACCAGGTTCTACATCGAGGGGGGCCCGCCGGCTCTGATGCCGGGAAGTCTTGGCTTCCTCGGAGATGGCGCGGTGCAACTGCTGGGAGTCGGACTGGCCGGAGCTGGTTGGGAGGGTCTGGTACGACGTGTGCGTGGGCGTGTGCGGGTAGACCTTGAGGAAGAAGAAGCCGAAGAAGGTCAGGCAAAAGGTGCCGGCCGCCAGGAGCGTGAGGAACGCGCCCGTGTTGCCGGGGAAGAGCATCGTGCCAGACAGCGAGAAGAAGAAGGCGCTGAGGCCAAAGGCCGCCAGGGGGAAGGCGGTCGCGGTGCCTCGGTGATGCGGCCAGTTCAGGGCGGACGTCTTGACCGAGGCGGCAAAGGCCATACAACTGCCCAGCCCGCTGAGGTACGAGAAGAAGCACAGGACCGGAACGGAGCCCGAGCCGGTCTCGTAGCTATGGCGGAAGGGGTAGTAGCCGAGGGCGAGCAGGAACGCGCCGACCATGACACATGGGCGGGGGCCGCGATGGTCGACGAACAGGCCGACGGGGACTCCCAGCGAGTACATGCCCAGATTCCCGGCCAGGCCGATGAGGTTGCTCTCGGTGGCGGTGAGGTGCAGCTTGTCGGCGAACTGGGGAGCCCATGCCGAATAGACATACTGGATTCACGGGCGTTTAGAAACCACGATCAGGCATATCCCGCTGCGACGGGCAGAAGCATGCGCAACCTACGTTGGTGCCACATGCCAGAGCAATCAGCGTGGCGGCCACGCTCGACACCACGCGGGCACGATGCAGTTGTTGGTCCCTCATCGCTGCGAAGCCGGGGGAGGCAATGCCGATAGCGGGTGCGGGTGCGGATGCGGGTGCGGATGAGATGCTCGAATTGCAATGGAAGCTTCAGCCTATTTGAGGCATCCCGGCGATGCCGTTGGTGAGATGCGTCCGGAGACCGGCCGCGTTGGCGTGGGAAAGGGGCTGGGAAAGGGGCTGGGAAAGCGACCGGTAGATTGCTGAGCGAGCTGAGGTTGTCTTGTGACAAGCGGGTGACCTTCAGACAAGGTTGGGTCGCAGCCGACCTAGCCATTGCTCGCCCGATGTTCTGCCGGATAAAGAGATTACCGGCAGTCCGGTCTCAGCATTTTAGCGCCGCTCGTAAAGACGGGTTTCAGATCGGTATCCGTATCCGTAAAACGCCTGAAAACCCTTCGCCGAATCGCCACACGCTTTTGCGAAAGTCAGATTCCGGGGCCTAACAATTTCTTTCAACACGGCGCATCGCGCCAGCTCCGGGCCTACTGCTCTTGGTTGCTGTTCTCTACTACTACTTTATCCCATACTACTATCGCGACCTGTAGCTTTCTATCCTTTTACAGCGGAACTTGGTTGTATGTATTTACTCGTGGCGGCTGGCACTGACTTGGGCAGTGGGGTTTCCGGTACAATTGAGGGCATACACGATCCGTGCCGCCTGGGAGGGTGGGAGTGTGGCTCTGTGGGTCGTATCAATGCAACAACGTGAAACCGGATCGCCACGACTCATTCTGCGCAGTCCAGAGCCCATCCTGTCTGGAGGGCCTCGAACCTGCGCAGCCTCTTCAGCGCCTCGACCCGTTTCCGGTCCCACAGCGCGAAGCCGGCGCCCCTCCAGAGGTCGATCATACCGAGACGCCTTTCGCGGTTCTCCCAGCTCAGAAGCGCGGGGATATGAATGAGTCCTTCTCCATACCAGCGGACATAGCGGCCACGCAACGCATCCCACCAGCCAAATGGCACCTGGTCCGGGCCGTCCGCAACAAAGTCGTCCATCAGCAAACCATCCCGCACCTGCTTATCAAGGATGGGGTCCGGGAAGGATAGTGACCAGTTTTTCTGCCAGGCGCCCAGCAGAGGGAGCAGCTGGTATCGACTTGCGAACTTGACGTGCGGGCGCTGGCCGTCAGGGAGCCATCTCCCCCATTGCACGTCACCGACGGCCGCCGCGGCGACCCCTCGGTGTGCCCGCAGGTACCGCACGAGGTGATTCAGGTGGGCGTAGAGGTGGCCGAACTGGCGGGCCGAAATCCGGCGCCCTCCTCCTGGCGCTTCCGCCACCTCGGCCGCGCGGTGCACGAGCGCGCAGCACAGGCCCCTGATGAAGATGTTGGCATGGTCAATCTGCTGCATGTCCCACGGCTCGAAGGCGGCCAACAGGCCGAGGCTCTGGCCGTGCTCCGTGCTCGTGTTGGCCGTGTTGCAGAAGGCATTCGAGTCATGGACGCTAAAACACGGCGGACGCCGTGTCAGGGCCCAGGCGTTGCTCACGATCTGGCGCCGGTAGAAGGCGCGCACCACACGGCGCCGCTCTCGGCGCGACACGGGTGCTGTCGCTGGGGTCCCGCCTCCACCGTGCAGGGCGAACGATGCCAACTGGGCCGTGATATAGATGTCGGTCATGGAGTTGATGAGGTGCAGTGTCTGGCAGAGCTTCGTCAGCTCCCCCAGGGTAAGGAGCCCAGGATCGCCTCCCTCGCCCGGTCCTTCTCCCCCCCCCCCCCAAGCATGTCCCGGTACACGCCGGCCATAACATAGATCCAGTCGTGGTAGCGTACCCGGTCCGCCGGGTTCGAGTAGGGGAAGACAAACAGGAACCTGGCGTCGGGAAATGCCGGGCCTAGTTCATTTTGCAGGACGCGAACGAGGATCGTTCGCCGCCAGGCCCTGAAGTGGCGGTACACGAGGCGCGCAGTGACGATGAAGCTGGCGAGGTCGCGGATCGCGTCGAGCTGGAAGAAGATCCTGTCCAACAATCGGGGCGGCAGCACAGCGAGAGCACCGACGTGTGTCATTCTGCCAGTCCGGATGCTGGATCCGGGGGTCTGCTAGGCTGTGGATGGATGTGGATGTGGATGGGTAGAGGAGCGGAGTGGCTGAATGATGGAAAGTGAGGGGAAAGATGGCGAACCACGAATTTTATTGGAGGGAATAAGCGCGTGATGTATAAAGACCCTTCGGGATGCCCAATGGGGAACAGCGCCCATCGACGCAGCTGTTGGACTTCATGGTGCCGTCGTCAAGGATCTTGATCATTTGATTGTGTTCTTGACGAAAAGAAAGGGAAGGGCACCCTGGACTCTGGAGGCCAATTCCTAGCTTTGGGGTCAACCACGCTTACTAGTGTGGCGTTGCTGATAAGTGTGGCGCAGCGACCTCCACGTTGGCCAAGGCGGGGACGCTTCTTGGCACTGGCAGGTCGCAGTCGTCATGCCGCTGCGTCTGGTTGGCGCCGCTTCAAAGTTCAACCTCGCAGCTCGCCATCCGCAACCACCACACCTTGCCGCCCCGTACCGCCAACTCCTCGGCATCCTGCCGGCCAGACGATATCCAATCCCGCCCTGCCTGACGATTCAACCGTCCGCGCTTTCCGCTCCGTAAAGGCCCGAGGGCTGCTGCTGTCGCGATGGGCGCGCTCCTCTCGATCCCGCTGCTGGCGGTGCCGAGCTTGGGCACCGTATGTCCCTTCTTTCGGCCGCTTCAGTCTCTGATATGAATTGGAACTGACCTTTGCGCAGGTCGTGTCCTTCGCCGCCAGCTGTTGCGGCGCCGCAACCTGCTCCATGGTGTGCAGCGCTTGTGGGAAATGCGGAAACAGGTAGGCAGCCCCTCGTTCCCCGTCGCGTCGGCCCCCGCCGTCCGCTCACACACAGCCCTGCCAGTGTCGCAACCCGCATCGGCTACGCCCTCATCCTCCTCATCAACTCGATCCTGTCGTGGATCATGCTCACGAAATGGGCCATCGACAAGCTGCAGCACCTGATGCTCGACTACGTCAGCATCAAATGCGGCGACGGCGACTGCCACGGCTGGCTGGCCGTGCACCGCATCAACTTCGCCCTCGGCATGTTCCACCTCGTCCTCGCCGGCCTCATGCTGGGCGTGACCTCGTCCAAGAACCCGCGCGCCGCCATCCAGAACGGCTTCTGGGGCCCCAAGATCATCGCCTGGCTGGCCCTGATCGTGCTGACCTTTTTCATCCCGGACACCTTCTTCCAGTTCTGGGGCAACTACGTGGCCATGGCCGGCGCCATGCTGTTCCTGATCCTCGGCCTGATCCTGCTGGTCGACCTGGCCCACAACTGGGCCGAGTACTGCCTCGCCCAAATCGAGGACACCGAGTCCAAGACGTGGCGCGTCGTCCTGATCGGCTCCACCCTGGGCATGTACCTGGCCTCGCTCGCCATGACCATCGTGCAGTACATCTTCTTCGCCTCGAGCGGCTGCTCCATGAACCAGGCCGCCATCACGGTCAACCTCGTCCTCTGGATCGCCGTCTCGGCCATCTCGGTCCACCCCTCGGTCCAGAGGCACAACCCCAAGGCCGGCCTCGCCCAGGCCGCCATGGTCGCCGTCTACTGCACCTACCTCACCATGTCGGCCGTCTCCATGGAGCCCGACGAGACCGAGGACCGGCGCTGCAACCCGCTCGTGCTCGGCCAGGGCACGCGCACCACGACCATCGTCGTCGGCGCCATCGTCACCATGCTCACCGTCGCCTACACCACCACCCGCGCCGCCACCCAGAGCCTCGGCCTCGGCGGCAGCGGCGGCCGCATCCGCCTGCCCGACGACGCCCCGGCCGGCGACGACAACGAGGCCGCCTACTACGAGCACGACCTCGTCACCACCCAGCCCGCGGGCCGCCGCCAGATGCGGGCCGAGGCCCTCCGCCGCGCCGTCGAGGAGGGCAGCCTCCCCGCCGACGCCCTGCTCGACGACTCGGACTCGGGCTCGGACGCCGCCGGGCCCGGAACCGCCGCCCACGACGACGAGCGCGCCAGCACCCAGTACAGCTACGCCATGTTCCACGTCATCTTCTTCCTCGCCACCGCCTGGGTCGCCACCCTGCTGACCATGGACTGGGACGACAGCAAGAGCGGCGACGGCTTCGCCACCGTCGGCAGGACCCTGTGGGCCAGCTGGGTCAAGATTGTCAGCTCCTGGGTCTGCTACGCCATGTATGTGTGGACGCTGGTCGCGCCCATGGTGCTGCCCGAGAGATTTGGGTTTGACTAAGTTGGTGGGGGTTGGGGGGGGGGGGTTGTAGTTGCTTGTTGGATATATGGGCTGGACGGCCCCGGCTGACTCGGGATGGTGCCGGGGGGAGGTTGGGATGGTGGTTGTGAGCGTGCACTTGTATTTTCCTCTTTTGTTTTTCTACTTTGGTCTCTCTCTCTCGCGCTCGCTGTCGCATGTCCGTGTGTCCTTGTGGCGTCTGTCTGTCTTACGTGTGTGTGTGTGTGTGTTTCCGTCGTGTGTGTCTGTGGAACGCAATGAATGCGTATCTGGGCGCGCGGGGAGTTATTTCGGGGTGTCAGCCAGGTATGTAGCATGTCTTGATACCTGTCGGTGCATGGAGGGAAATGCAATGCAAGCGTCTTGTTTCTCTTGTCTACCCATTTTGCTCCCTGTCAGAGACGTCCCTGATGTCACGCCACCTTGTCTGTGACGCGATTGGCCGTGATCATGGGCGCTGCACTCGGCCGTTGCGGGTAGGCATCTATCTATCGATTGTGTGTCCAGATGCAGCACGCGAGGGCGTGCGCATTATTATCAGCGCGCGTGCGCCCGAGTCGACGGGCAACATGGTGCTGTCTGTCTGTCTGTCTTGTCTGTCCCGTCCCCTGCCTCACGGCGCTGACCAGCCGATCCTTGTCTGGACGACACCACCCCGACCGAGGTGTTGGGTTCCCGACGGGAGAAGGGGGACTGGATGGATGGATACCTGCTCGGATGGAACGTTTCCCGGTCCCGATCGCGGGATGGCCCGGCGACTCGGGGCCCCCCCATGGGTTCTGGGGGACTGCGGCTTGCCGGCTTCCCGGGCGTCCGAGGGCAGGTGGGTCGGCGGGAGGGTGGCACGGTGGGTAGGGGCCGAGGAGTGCCCGCGAGCTGGTTTCGTATCTCTGGAATTTCTTGGATGGATGGGTGGATGGGTGTTGGCCCAGGGGCCGGCGGGTGGCACGTGAGGGCGACGGGGATGAGGCCGGTAGCTGGAATTCTGGATGGATGACCCCGGGAGACGCTCTTGTCCGTTGTCTGTCTGACGGGCTCTTCTGCTGCTTGGCGCGGTGACGCAGCGACGCAGTTTCCCGGGGTGCAGTCGGTCGGTCAGAGACGGAGCGTCTGGTTGTGAGAGCAGCCGCGCGCACGTTCGGACATGGCGGCTGTTTGCTTCTGGCTTTGACCCCTCCCCACCTGCCTCCTCTCCTGTTGCCGCACAGCGGTCTGTCTCTGAGCACTCTTTCCCCCCCTCCCCCCGTCCCCCCCCCTTCACCTCGCGCGTGACACGCCATCGGCATTGGATGTTTCATTCTCTCCGCATGCCGCGGTGCGACGGTGTCAGGCGAGTCGCGCCCAGGAACCAGGATGGAGAGAGACTAGCGGTCAGCGCGGACGGCCAGCTGGGCTGGCGAAAATGGGCGCGGGGGGAGAATGACTGCGGCGGCGCGGCCGCGTTGATGGGTGTGGATTGTGTATGCCGGCCCGAGATATCCACTGCCGGCGCGTCTGCCGAAACCATGGCCCTGCCTGCTGCTGGGACATCTGCAGAGACCAAAGTCGAGGTCGACGGTGAGGTCGGACACCGGCCGCTCATTGGTGGAGGCGCGGCGAGATGGTGTCACCTGGCCAGGCGGGGGATTTTGGGGTCCCCCTTGCGACCACGACAGACTGTACTCTGCGCGGTGATGGATGCTTGATCGCCGTCCCGCCGGAAAGACCCTCGCACGACGCAAAGGCGACGGTGACGCACAGCACACGGGACCGACTCTGGTTGCCATGTCGAACGCCAGGTTGGTGAGTGTTTCTGGTATCAAAGGGCCCGACTCGGCGGATTGGCGCGCCGCCCAAAACGGGTGCCCCGAATGGGTGCCCGATGGATGCCACCTCTCCGCTGAGTTGGCCACAGCTGTCCCCCCTCCCCCTACCAGACGGGACGCTGCATTAGAAGGACCAGAAGAAGTCGGCGCACCATCCATCCACCGCCACTTCCCCTGGGACGGCTGTGTCGCTTCGTGAACAAGTGTCAACCGTCCCACCGGTCGAGACGGCCCTCGTGTAACCACAGGCGCGCGCGTGGTAGCCAGGTATCGGGGGACGGAAGCCGCTGGCTCCCAGGATGCGCAGACTTGGCGGGACCGAGCAGGACGACAGCGTGGACAAGCAGGGGGTTCCCACCATGCAGTCGAGCAGCCATCACTTCTCATTTTTTTCTGCGCTATCTTGCAGGGCCGGAACCTGGGGAAATCGGATGATGCCGGCACCATGGTGCCTGGGGACCTTGGGACAGCCCGTATCATGTATGTCGTCACGACTGGCAGGGGGTGTGCCGATGGGATGGAGGGGGGCGACCACGGCGCTCTTGCGGCTCTGGGAGAGCAAACAAGCCGATCTGACCGAGGCGTCAGGGGCGCTACTTGCGGGCCATGTGTGCCGGTGTCCTGTCGCAAATAGACGACGCACATCCAGTCCAGCCGCAGCTCCGCGGATGCCTCTTGGTGTTGCAGACACAGCCGTGGCGTCTTCGGCCGGAGCGCCCTCGAGTGCCCCGTCTGGGAGATCGAACCGTGAGGAGGTGGTGTGGTTGTACGGCCGCCGCCGGTCCTTGGCCGATGAATAATAGCAGTGCAGACAGACAACGGGGCCCCGGCCGGACAGCGAATCGGGGGGGACGCGATGCGAGAATCAAAATGACGCTGCATGCCATGGCGGATTCCCCATCATGGTGTTTGACCGGCTTCGATTCGGCTATAGTGCCGCTGAGCATCAGGCAGCGCGCGTGTACCACCGCCAGCAGCCTCCTGGGTAACGGAAGTGCTTGGGTCGACGAGTAAGATCAGTCTTCATGCCGCTGGATAGATGAGCCGGCAGTTTCCCACCAGGATCGCCATCGCGATACCAAGTCCTTGGGTGCCACGATACCCCGATGATCATGTTTGGCCTGCAGGGGAAGTCAGCAGCGGTCCAACATCTGGCTCCGGCTTGAAGCGCGAATGGCTCTGTCATCGGTTGGCAGGCATGGGGCAGCAGCAGCGAGTACGGCGAGGGCGATATGCCTCTCTATTCCTCATTCTAACAGGACTCCCTGTTGCGCAGGTCATCCTTGGCACCGAGCGTCCCCCACCCATCGTCTCGGAGACAGGAAAGATATATAAAGCCCACCGTCCCGTCACAACAACGCCGAGAAAACCCTTCCTCGTCGCGGTCACCAACATCATCGCCAGTGAGTTAAAGAGACCCCGACTTTTCCACGTCCCGAGCAGCCATGCCCCACAGCGTGAGAGATCAGGCGCCAACCCAGAATTGCACCCAACGGTTCGTCATGTCTGCCGCTTGTTGAGTCTGCGCCAAGAATGACTTCTCATGGCTGTAGTGACGATCAAGGTCGACTCGGTTTAGCCCCGTCCGCCTCGGCCAAGAATGCCACTCAGCATCAGTCACCGATGCTGAGCGCCTGGAGAGACGAGCTTGATCCCAAGAACCTTACCATTAACGAAGCTCTGTTCCTTGGCGGCTTGACAAGGTAGGCTGCCGTTCCTACCCCTTGAAGTGGTTGGCCGTGCTAACGATGGAAGCGTTCGTGGCGAGATCCGGGATGCCGTGGGAGGCCAAGACGCTGGTGCCACACCGCTGTCGGAATGATGCGTGTGAGTCTAAAGTTGATATGCTGGTGTGTAGGAAGTTCGAGACCAGCGAGGCTGTTGTTGTTGTATTTCGATGCTATGCAGAATCCCATCCCTTGTGTTTGATACAAGAATGCAAATCGCGCGGCCACAGGCCGACAAACTGGTACCATCTGATAAGGTTTGCCCAGCACCGTGGTCTCGGGAAAGTGCAGGCCTAGACAGACGGCGTCACAGCGTCGGTGTCTACATCATTCGTGTGGAAGCCGTCCAGTGTTAGAGTCACGGCGCCCGCTTGCACCAGCTGGAGTGAGAGGTATTAGACAACATCTGGCATATATACGGGAACGAAATTGGGGTCTTTGACTTACAGCACGGGATAGGTCGTCGATCAGATCGCTCGCGTCTTCGATGCCGACACAGAGCCGAATTATATCCTCGGGCATCTGCCTCTCCTGTCTGGTCTTGGCATCGATACTCGCGTGGCTCATGCGGCAGGGCATGCTGATGAGACTGTTGACACAGCCAAAGCTGACACTGATACCCCAGAGTCTAGCCGCCTCGACGATTCTCTCAGAGATCCCAACGTCGCCGGTTTCGAACGAGAGGACAGCACCAGCACCCCGCGCCATGGACCAATGGAGGTCGTACTGCGGGTGGGATTTCAGCCCCGGGTAGCGAACGCGGAAGCCGTGCGACTCGAGAAACTCGGCGATTTGCTGCGCATTGGCTTGCTGCTTCTCCATGCGGATGGCCAGTGTCTTGACACCTCGCATGAGCAGGAAAGAGTCGTTGGGCGAGAGCCCGCAGCCGGTCGCATTGACGGTGAAGTACATCCTGTTGCCCAGCTCTGGGTCGTTGCACGCGATGACACCTGCCATGATGTCGTGGTGTCCTGACAGATACTTCGTGCCAGACTCGTACACGATGTCGGCGCCGAGGTCAAGCGGGTTGGAGAGCATGGGCGAGAGCATTGTGTTGTCCACAATCACCAATGCCTTGCTGTTGACCTCGTGGGTTGTCCTCGCGATCGAGGGGATGTCGACGATCTTGATCAGCGGGTTTGTCGGCGTCTCGAGCAAAACCATGGCGGTCTTGGACGTGATCAGCTTTCGGACCTGCTCGGGATTGGTCGTGTCGACGTGGTGTACCACCACCCCCTGGTTGTTCTGGAGGTATGTGAGGAGTCGGTTCGTGCCACCGTACAAATCGTCGCCAGTGATGACCTCGTCGCCCGGCTTCAATAGACGAGTGATCACATCCAAGGCGCCCATTCCAGATCCCACGGCCAGAGCGCGCGTCGCGTTCATGATCTTGGCCAGGTGGCGCTCGAGGTGCGTCCGGGTTGGGTTCCCGGATCGGGTGTAGTCGTATTCGTTTCCGCCGTTGGACGACGCCTGCTTGAAGGTTGCCGACTGGTAAATGGGAATGCTCGAGGAGCCATACTGGTCCTTGGACTCGGTGTAGACCAATTCCGTCGCCAGGGCATACCGCCGCCTCCCGGAGAGTGGGCTCGACGGGGCAGGCGAGGGAGGGAGGGCATGGCCGTCAACATCTACCCTGGTGAAGACCTTGTTGGCGGCCTGCGCGGCCGGGCCGCTTCTGTCTGGAGCTGCCATTGAAGAGGCAGATTGTCTGAAAGTTGACGTGTCGGACGGATGACTCAAGACGGGGATTGCACAAGAGAAGGACCGGCAAACGAGGGAGTAGGCGATTGGGCAATGCCGCTTCAGCAAAGAGGCCACGACGGGGTCGCGAATGGTGAAATGATTGATGAAAACCAACCACGCAAGTGCAGCAGACTGTCGTTGAATTTCCTGGGGAAAGAAAGCGATGGGGAAGCTCGGGGTAGGGTGGGTAGAATTGCGCCTTTCCCAGGGGCATCAGGGTGTCTGTAACACACCTTCCAGGTCGTCTTCGATTGGACTGGATGCCGACCGCTCTTTCCGTCCGAGTCCGGAGCGGCGATAGCCAAAGATAACGAAATACTTAAATATTGGTGATGTCTTGGTGTGGCAAAGAAGGTAGCGCCCTAACCGATATCCGATCAAGGAATCAGCCCCACTGTGGAGAATGAGGATGACGTGCTTGCGCGGCATGGGCTCGCTGTGGTCGTCGTCTTGCTGTTCACCAAATAACGGGCAAAATGCGCGCGCCGTTTGAGATGCATCGTGGGTGGTAGCGATCATAACGGGCCGGGGTCGGAGACTCGAGTCACAGAAAAACAGCGGGTTCAGCAGATAAAGTGGTGTTGTATCTGGGGTATTACTCTATAGTAGAATCGATCCAAAACGCCTGCTTTGACCCCTCGATGGCCACGGGTTACAAACATCAGCATTCCATCGAATCATCAAGTAGATGTTGTTGTGACTTGGTCGTCTGCTTCATCTTCGACATCCTCATACCCGTCGCTCGAGGCCTTGGACTGCCCGTTGACAGTGCTGGGTTTCCGGACGTGGACGTGCGTCTCGGCGAGGACCCGGCCGCCGCGGCGGCCGAAGAAGTCCTCAGTCCTGAGACCCCGAATATTGTCAGGGTTGATCCGGGACATGGCTGCCCCGGATGTTCGGTGCTGGCGAATGGATTCTCTCATGGGCATCATGGCCGCATCTCGGCACGCCTCCTTGATGTCGCTGCCGGACATGCCTGCTGTGACTCTGGAAATATACTCCATGTCAAAATGCTCGGGGTCGCGCTTCGTGTCTCCGAGGAGCAACTGCAGTATCCGTTGCCGCTGCTCCATTCCGGGCAGCGGAACCGGGAACTTCTTGGGCAGCCTCCTGAGGATGGCCTCGTCTATGTCGTTGATTCGGTTCGTGGCGCCCAAGACAACTATCCTCGCCGGCTCGCCAAACGAGTTGACCGACGTGAGGCCGTCCCAGAGGGTCATGAATCTGCGACGGTTAGAAGGGAGCGTTACCAAAACAAAATCCAAGTCGGGTGACTTACTCAGCCTTGATCATGCCGCTCGCCTCGTGCTCGCCGCTCTGCCGTGTGCCCAGCACAGCGTCGATCTCGTCGATGAAGATGATTGCCGGCTCCATCTTTCGCGCCAGGGAAAATACGGCGTGGACCATCTTGTTGGAGTCGCCGTACCATTTTGCCGTCAGGGTCGAGATGTGGAGGTTGATGAAGGAGGCGCCGCTCTCGTGGGCCACGGCCTTGGCCAACATCGTCTTGCCACATCCCGGAGGCCCGTACAGCAGGACTCCTGACGGCGCTGACAGCAGCGCCCCGCCATGCCTGTACAAGTGCGGCATCGTCAATGGGTAGATGATGGACTCCTTTATCTCTTCGATGATGTCGTCCAGCCCACCAATATCATCAAAACCGACTGGGATATCTTCGGGTGCGACGACTTCCATCGCTATCTGGTTCTCGTACTCGTTGAGAACCAGGTCCGCTGGCGCCCTCGTTTTACGCCGGGGCGTCGTCTCTGCGTCAGCGCCTGGTGCGCCATCTTCTCCTTCGCCATGTTGCTGCCGTAACCTCCGGAGGTTTGCCTGGGCCTTGAGCCTTGCTTGCTCGTTATGCTCCCATTCGGGGTCGATGTTCCTGGCGATATAGGGGGCGACTATCTCTTTGAAAACAAAGTAACTCGCTGCTATTGTCTGGAGACTGGGTTAGCAAGCCGCGTCGCCCCCCGGTCAGCCCCCCCCCCGACATCAGCCAAGACTTACGCCGGCAGTGAGGAAGAGCCCTGAAAAGAACTCTTTCGCGCGTTTCTGGTCGCTCATATTGTTTTCCGTGGCGGCGCAATCTATATGCGGCAGTCGGCGCCGAGTCGCGGTAGAGTTATCGCTATCGGGGGCTTTGGAGAGCGGGCGACTTGGAAAAAGATAAATCCTCGGATCATGTTCACAAGCGTTGCGCGCTGGCAGCGCCGAGACCATGTGCTAGCGCCACTGGTGGGTGGCTGACAGCCAACGATCCTTGTAGGGTCTCCGGCATCCAGTGCCAGATTTCGGAGCTCCACACACCCACTGCACAGGCCATATACAACCTAAAGTTGTACCGACAGGGGTAAGATTTTTGCACGCGCTAAAGATTTTCGCACATGAGCGAAGATTTACTTGCATCTTGCACGTAAAGAAGGTTTAGAAAGTCGTACATTCAGGCAAAAAAACCGCAAATGCTCTTGTATAATGCACTTATAGTGCCAAGCAAATAATACAATGCAATTCAATAGATTGAATTGTAAAATGAAGCGTTGATCCGACGGGCGCACGTACCACCTTGTTGAAATTGTTAGGGTGTACTTCGAAGGATGTTTCTTACAGGGGGGGGGGTGTGCCAAGGCGCTCCCCGATTTGAAACTGGATAGCACAGCTGCCTTGTAGCCAGTCATACAGTACAGATTACATTACGTGTACAGTGCATATTTCAATACTCCAATGCGATACCTTCTTCCCTGTGCCATACATAGCCCTAACCCGAATCCAAAACAATGTGTCGCTTTTTGCGTTGCTCTTTACATTGCTCTCGATTCTTGCGGGACACAAGGCGCAAACCAACAACCCAAAGTCGACAAGCGCTGCTAACCGGCAACCACAGAACCACCAACTTCCAGACCGGGATCCGCAATGCCGCCCGATGCCACTCCACATGTCCGGACCCAGGCCGCGGCAGGGGCTCTTGGCGCGCAGCCCCCTGCTGCCGGGGTTGAATCCAACAAAGCCGTTGATGAGGCGAATCACACTCGCGGCGATGAGGACGTAGGTATATTTCCATTGCACGCCACTACCATTTCTCACCGTTTCTTAGTAGGATAAACTCATTGAAGAGTGTGGCAAACTCCGACTCAGCGACGCTGCAATTCTTGTGTCGCCGGGGGTGATGAAAATCCTCGTGGCTATTCAAGCGAAGATTGGTGCCTTGAAACAGGAGGTTGGCATCATCAAACAGGAGCTTGGTGTTATGCAGCAGGAGGTCGATGCCATGAAGCAGCGGGTTGGGATCGTACGGGAGACAATCGGTCGCACCATCGAGCCGCCGTGTGCTACTACGCAGGGGCAGCCGTGTGCGCCGGTGGGTGTTGTTGAGCAGTAGACCGATACCATCACAGGGAGGACCAGGCCGGTGCCATCCAAAGCAGAAAACTTCTGTCTAGTAGCAAAATGAGGAGCAGAATGCCAAGATGCTACACATGACCCTTCGGTTCTTCCTCTTTCGGCCGTCATGGTGGCCGTGGGGGCCTTCCACAGTTTTCGAGCCCAGCCTCTATCAGATCAACCCCTAGTCTTGAGTTGGTGTTTGATGTCAAAGCATCATCCCTGCTCCGTACCTGGGGCTTCAAGGTCGACAATATGAACTATGTGCATGCCATATGGGAGTAATTTCCCTATCCATCATGTATGTACATGCCAGCGCTATGATCATATGGACAGGAAATCATCACACTTTTACTGGGGAGCTATGTACATAGGAGTTGGGAACCTAAATATGTCCGTGCTAATATTTTCGATAGTATATTCCTTTGGCAATAAGCGCAAGGTCCGCATCCGACTCTCGTAGCTCCCGTGCAGCACATGGCTCACGCATGCAGTGCGATGTCCGGCTGCGCAATGTCAGTTTTTGGAATGCTATTAAAGGTGCTTGGGTGAAGTACCGGACGCAATCAGATGAAAGTGATTGGAAGCCAAGCATCAGTATGCCAAGGCGCTAGCTGCGGAAGCTGGGCATAACCCCACCGTAACCTCCTGCCCCCTGAAGAACTTGACCCTCGTTTGTTTACTTCAGCGCTCAGGCAACCGCGATTCAATCGCAAATCACAAATCGCGCCCCAACGCGCCATCGCGCAAAGTAACACGCGTCGGCGCTCCTACCACGTTCCAGCGCCCCAACCCCCAGCCCCGGAACGAGCGCCAGACCCTGTCGCGCGCATGTCAAAGGCCAAGGCGCGCTCTCACTTGCTGCGCTTGGTGGATTCGGACTCGGAGGACGGATTCGGCGGGATTGCCGCTGTTGCCAGATTGAAATCGAAACCGACAACAGCACAAAAGAGCACAATGCCGCCGGCAAAAAAAGCAAAGGCCGGGCGCCAGGCCGCGAACAGGGTCACCAAACCAGCGCCAAAGACGACCGCCTCCAAGAGCCGCACCAGCGGGCGCATCCTCGCTGCCGCAGACGAGTCTACCGCCGCCACCGACGAGTCGAGCATCGCCCTATCGGTAGCCCCGGCGAAAGGTCCTGGGCGGGGCCGAGGGCGGAAGCGCGCTGCTGAGAAGGAGGAGGAAGATGCGCCCATGGTGGAAGAGCCGGCAACGCCACCTGTCAAGCCGAAAGCTGCTCGCGGCCGTCCCAAGAAGGTGGTTATCGACGCAGCCGAGCCACAACCCGCTGGTGCGCGGAGAGGGAGGAAACCAGCAGCAAAGAAAGCTAAGCCCGATGCTACCGTAGAGGAAGTGTCCGAGATCCCCGAGACGCAGCAACCGGATTTGACGCAAACCGATAGCGACGACGACGACCAGGACGACCTAGAACGATCTGTCGAGGATGGTCGCGACCATGGCCCGATCCCAAGCAGCGTGTCCAAGAGGCCACCACACACACTGTCGTCCGACGGTGGCGACCCCGCATTGCGCCGCCGGCTTGGAGAAATGAACCAAAAATACGAAAGCCTCGAGCTCAAATACCGAGACCTGCGAGAAGTCGCCGTCCGAGAATCCGAGCGCAACTTTGACAAGCTCAAGAAGCAATCAGACGAGAAATCCAAAGGCAACCCCCCCCCCCCCCCCCCCCC
>MU853409.1:604831-626906 GCA_033297235.1 Trichocladium antarcticum
CCCCCCTACTATCAGACCCAAACTATGAACCACCTCCTAACCCACTCCCAGCGGCCGACCAACTCATCGCAACCCTCAAATCCGAGCTCGCCGCGCAAAAAGAAGTCTCCAAAGAAACCGCCCACCTCCGCAAGCAGCTCGACGCCAGCGACGCCAGCGCCGCAGCCCACCAGTCGCAGCTCGCCGTCCTCACCACCAGCCTCGCCGAGTCCCGGTCCGAGATCAAATCGCTGCACCTCAAGCTGTCGGCGTCGCGCAGCGCGGAAGCCGCGGCCGCCGCCTCCAAGGCCGTGCCCGGCAGCGCGATGAAGGGCGGGCCCGCGGGCGCGCGCCTCGCCGCCGCCGCATCCTCCGAGGCGGCCCAGGCCGCGCAGAAGAAGGAGGACCTGTACAGCGACCTGACGGGCCTAATCGTGCGGAGCGTGCGGCGCGACGGCGGCGAGGACAGGTTTGATTGTCTGCAGACGGGGCGGAACGGCAGTGAGTGTTTTTTCTTTTTTCTTTTTTTTTTGTTTCCTTCTCTCTCGCGTGTCCTTCCTGTTCATCTCCATCTCTCCATCTCCATCTCCATCTCCCCATCTCCGCCGTGGTAAATTGTCGAGGCTGACTTGCCTCGGGGCGTCGCTCTAGCTTTGCATTTCAAACTCGCCATCGAGGTCGGCACCGACGATGGGGATGCCGCGCACTGCCATTATACCCCACAGCTCGATGCGAACCGCGATCGGGCGTTGATTGAGGTGCTGCCGGGGTTCTTGGTTGACGAGATTTCGTTCCCCCCGGCGCAGGCGGGCAAGTTCTATGCGAGGGTGTTGAAGGCGCTGAACGAGGCGCCGGACGGTGTGTAGTTGTTTTGATGAGGCTGGGGTTCAGAGTTGGATTGGCGGACCAGGGTGAGAATTGGCCGTGGGGAGAGCATTGGGGAGCGAGGGTGTTATATATATTGCCTGTGTTTGTCAAGGTACGTTTTATCCGCGCATAGGATATCTGGAGTTGCGCCGCATGGATGGGTTGGTCGATTATTGTTCGTGTTCCACCCTTATTCGTGCAATTCAGGGGTTAGGTATACCTTGGGGGCAGATGTTAGTCTTGAACAATATATTCTTGTTGATTCAAGAACACAACCCCACGGCCCACCTACTGCCTCGGTGTATAGGCTACTTACTAGTAGGATCAATAATCTACAGCTTTATGGTATCTAACAATACCCGCTGGGCTGGCTGGAATGGGAAACAGAAGAAGATGAACAATAACATAAACATTACTGGCCGCTCGGCATCGCTCATGTCATCCATCCACACAAACCCCGAAAAGCAGCGCTCTCCGCCATGCCATCCGCCCTCGAACCCCAAAAGAACCCCCCTTCCCAAGCTCGCAACCCGGCCGTACTGATTGATACAACCGAGTACCCAAGCAGCCACGGTGAACAGCCGGCCGCATGCATGCCTATCCGCCACCTGGCCCACCACGTTCCGGAACCAAGCCGAAGAGGGCCAGAGACGAGGTATCCAGAACCGGCCAGCCGGCACAAGTCGACCATCTAGACAAGAAAAACGAGAGGGGTACATCTTTCCAGCCCGCTCCATGCTTTGAGCAAGAGGGAAACCCACCACGCTAGACCGGCGCGCTGATGCAAATGCGATGCGGAATCGAAGAAATGTGGCCGAAAGGGCCAAGCATGGATAAAAACCCGCCCCCCGGACGCCGTATGCAGATATGTCTGAAGGGAAAAAGACGAAAGGGTATGTATGGCACCGAACCGCCGCCTGTGCCTGTCGTGAAACGAAAAAGCCGCAAGCCGGAGGTAAATCGAAATCTATGCAAGGTATGTACAAGGGGGTGTCGTCTCTGTCGACGCCGAACCAAAAGAAAACGCGGGATGGGGTATCAAGCGCGCTGATGCGGTCAACCCTGTGATGCGCTCGGGTTGAACTGATGGAAACATGGCGTCCGGCCTGCGTCGGATATGGCGCCAGAAACGAGATGTGTGTCATGTGGTCGAATGAATGGTCAGTACTCCAGCTCCGCGGGAAGAGCCGAGCCAGCGAAAGACCATGACCTCAGGGCTCCTTGCCGCGCTTACGGTCCCCAGCATCGCCTGCGTACAGGTGACTTATTTCTGCCAGGGACCATGAATCGGACGCCGAATGGAGTATGGCCAGCCAAAAGGCGACAAGATTGGCGAGGTAGTGCAGCCGGTAGGCATACGAGACGCCGTACACGGCAGCATAGACAGCAATGCCAAACAGCAGGGCGCTGGTGACATGCTTGAGCCGGCTGCCGACACGCGGTATCATCCTTCCGGTCGTCAGGGTCTCGACGAGGACGATAAACGGCATGATGGATAGGATGTTGTGGTGCGACGTGAAAGGGGTGAGCCAGTGAACCGCGAGGTTGCGGACCCAGACCACGAGTGTCGGCAGGTTGATGGGGAGGATCCAGAGCATGAGCATGAGGATCGAATGGACGTAATTATAAAAGTTTGAGTTTGCCGTCGACCGCAGCTCCGCGGCGATCCGCTGCGCCCGCACCGTTGTCGTCAACTGTACCAAGCAGGCAACCAGGTACGCAAATTGATAGGGGACGACGGTTGAGACGAGGAACAGCAGAACTGCCGCCGTGATCATCCGCCGCCGTGGCGACGAGGCCAGGAACGCGGCGGGCGCGGACTTCTTCCTGTCCTCATTGCGGATCCATCCAGGGCTGAAGGTGAGGACGCTGATGATAGCACTCAGCACTTGTGTGAGGGCGAGCGTGAGGTAATTGAGTATCGTGCAAACCCCAATGCAGACGACCGCAATCAGAGGGATCAAGAACAGGAAGAAGGGGTCCTGGGTCCCAATCATGAGATCGCTATGGGCGAAATCGATGAAAGAGGGAGCGCTGTTCCTCCAGTGCCAAAAGCTGGCGTTGCCTGCCGGAGCCTTGTTCGCCATGGAGAATGTTAGGAGGACAAGAGATGTGATCATCAGAGGTATTGACTGCCTCAAGCACAGATCCAGGCTTTCCGTGAACGGGATGAAGACCCCGGTGTTGTCGTAGACGCGGAACTGCTTCCGTAAGACCAACGCCACGGCAAGCAACGGAAATGCAGCAAACACAGTGCGGTATCGCATGTAAAGCTTGCCGAGGCTGCCCGCCGCATCAACGGTCAACTCGACCTGGACGCTGGAGTTGCAGGTCGGGTCGGTCCAAAACTGGAAACTCAGCCCCGGTTCCTCCGACGCCCTTGTCAGGGGCGGGGGAATGTATGGCGCAACACCGTGGAGGCTGACCGCAACCTCCCGCGCATTCACAAAATATTTCGACTCGTATGGTTCAGACAAGTACTGACGCACCAACGGAGCGAAGAGCTCTGTCTTGTCACCATCACCACAGCCCTGGCTGCGAACTCGCAGGTTGTATGCCAGTAAGCCCGACTGCAGGGACGGCACCCTGACCTCCGAAACCGTCGGCCGCTCGGACGGGAGCTGGAACTTCATGCCGAATGTGAGCAGGCTCCGGAGGCTGATGTGATGCGTCTGGTGTGACTGGGAGTGGTCGCTGAACTCGGCCACCACAAAAGCCGGGGTTGGGATCGTCGTTTTCTCGATGACAGCCACAAACTGGTGCTCGGCAATTTCGTCCACCCCGTATTCGAGGTAGGAAAACGGCGTGATCTCTGCCTCTCCCTCCTTGTAAAACGGAAGCCGCGTCGAATCGGTGGACGCGGGAAGTAACACCACATCTGGAGCGGCGTTCTTGCAGGCCAGTCGCGCAGTGCCGAGACCTTCCCTCGAAATATCCATTTGGCTCTGAAAGCCCACCGCAAGGTGGCTGGGGTGCGAGGGAATGACGCTGCAAAACATGACCTCGAGCTTCCCGTTCTCGCCTGGCTTGTCGAGTTTGGCATCTGCCAGGAGCGTAAAGCGCTTCATGCCTGGCGATCCGGACGGGGGGATCGGCATGAGATGGGCGCGCACCGTGCCCGCTGAGCCCAGACTCCGCAAAACCAAGCGCTCCCCCTCGGCGATGATCGCGTCCGAATTATCTTCGACCGTGAGCAAAGTTGTCGACGCTGAGTGGAGCGCGGTCTTCTCCGCAACTGTCTCCATGCCGGTGAGAAGCCACTTCTTGAACACCCTCATCCGTTCGGCCCTGGGCTTCGTCTGTGTGGCCCTGTTGACGTCCATCACATCGAATATCGCGCGAGTGAGGGCTTTCCGGAACTGGTCGCACCACAGAATGGCTAGATGGTCCATGCTCGTCCACACATTCGGGATTGTCGACGTGAATACGGTGAATCCATGGGTATCCGGAACCAACGACTCGACGCCTGCATAGTCAGACGGGACAATGGTATCCAGCCCACCGCCCGCAATAGAGACCAGCGTAACGTGCCACAACGGGTTGTCGTTTGCCCACTGCTGGGAGTACGCATGCCTCCAGTAGTTGTTGATGTCGTTATACGTCTTGACAATTAGGCCATCAAAGGACACCGGCGGGCGGGCGTGCGGCGCCGACATGGTGATGATGGTGTTTATGGAATTCGTCTGGTAGTTGGGCATGATCAACATCGTTCGCGCAACGATTCCTCCCATGGAATGGCCCAGGACGATGACCGACGTGGGGTCGGGCAGGTCGGAATGCCGATCAGAGATTCGCGGGTCAAGATAGAGGGATAGTATATAGCGTATCGCCTCGTTGAGGTATTCGGCCTGGTCGAGGAGTGTCTGGCCGTGGAAGGCCGTGATATCCTCGTTGAAGTCGACGGTGAAGAAGTCCAGGCTTCGAGCACCCGCCTTGACAGCTGCCTCGTCGTGTTGCAGGACGTCGTGGAAGTAATTGGCAGCTTCTGCGGCGATGGGCCGCACCTGCTTGTAGCTCCCGGCGTTGCCGGGGATGAAGAGGATGGGCACGCCTCGGACCTGGTCTCTGTCAGCCAACAGGGACAACCCCCCGGCATGTTTCGGGAGTCCTTCAAACCTTTGTGTCACGATCGATCCCCTGCTCGCGATAGAGATACAACGAGTATTTACCCGCGAGGCGCGTGTGCTCCGTGTCGAAGTCGTCGAGCTTGGCGTACGACGGGCGCATGTAAGACATGCGACACCCCTTGGGGTCGACTTGTCGTGTCACGGAAGAATGGAGGATCGCGAATAGAAGGCCGATGCCGATAAGGGATGCGGCGAGCGCGAAGGAGCTGATCGCCCAAGGACTCCGGCATTGTGGGCGCCGTCCAACCAATCTGGGCTCCTGTTCCGTTCCCATCTCCTCTGCCGCCACCACGCCATTCGCGGTCAGAATCAAGCCTAGAGAGGGGGATGGCGACGCGCGGGAGGGCGAGGCGAGTTTTTCTATTGTCGCATTCCGGGAATCGGGGGTTCGCCAGTTGATGCTGCTGGATCGGTGGCTTATCGAGATGGAGGTTCGTCGGTCGGTGCTGCGGCGGCGGTCGAGCTTGGCAGACTGGGGCGCTGACAGTCTGTGATGTTTCGTTTGGCTGTCGGGGGGATCGGCATGGGAAGGCTCGGCCGGAGAAGTATCGTCGTCGCCTGACGATCCTGACGAGTGCCTCCTCATCCCAGCAGGGCCAGAGGCGGAGGATTCCTGCCCTGAACGTGGCGCGATGCGCCTGTCGGTTTTGTGTCTGGGCGGGCCAAGCGAGGTGAGCGTGGCGTCGGAACGCAGGTCATGGACTGTTTGGGCCCGGGGCCGTTCTTCTGACGGGGCGGGTATAGGCGTGTCAGAAACCAAGGCAACAGCTTTGCGCGTTCATCGAGGCGATTGTACCTCAGGCACGCCCTAATATTCCCGCGCGCTGGCCAAATCTCCAGGGGAAAAAACAACACCTGGAAGTTGAGATAAAAAAACAGCGAGCTTCCCAGTTTCTCGATTGGAGCCCACCGCCAAGCCCCAAACTGGCGGGCTGCAGCATCTGCAGCCCGCGCTATTGGGCCCCCTGGCCGGGAAACCACCTGACCTGGGTGCTTCCCGCCGCGGCTAGTCTCGAAACGGGCCGAGTTGATTTGTTGATGCAAGCAACCTTGAGCCGGCAGTGGCTGACATATACCCTGCATGTGTCCACTCTGGCGAAGATTGGGTGCTTATCGGAACGGAACCGGAGTCGGTAGATCCCGGTTCTACGAATGAAATCAAGAGAGATGCAGAATCCCTTGAATTACAGGAGGAACAAGGAATGTTGGACTATACTGAGCGGCGGGCGTGGAAACGAACGCGCACAACCCATTCCAAGTATACAACCAGACACCGAAGCCGTGTTGAGAGAGCGTCATATTATGAGGTGAAGGCCTACCTACTCAACACTTCTTCGCGGCGAGGCACCCCTGAAAGCCCATCAAGTCTAGAACATAGGGGGAAGTGGGGGTCAACGGCTTTCAGGACATGGGGCTAGGTATGTTGTAGCTCCACCCGCACTGTACATTTACATACCTCCGCCTCTTGCCCACCCCAAAGACGCTGTATCAATTTTGGGGGTGTCCACAAACAACGTCGATAGCATGGAACACGCAACTTTCAAACGATGGTTTGTGCATTGTACTAGAACAAACCAAACCCGGCAGAGCAGGGTACGGACTCGAACGTGTGGGAACTGTGCATTGCGGGGCAGCAAATGGTGGGGTAAAATTAGAATCCAAAGGCGCTGTGGCTGGTGGTACAGAGTAATTACATACGCGAGGGCGAGGGCGAGGGCAGTTAACGCGTCCTGCTTGACGCGTGATCCGCCGAGTCGACAATCCAACGATTGACCTTATCGGCCGGCTCGGGAGAGGTCAACTAGCCGAGGACGGCGGCAGAACAGCAATAATGGCCTCGACTGCCACCATCAAGGCCATTGAATCCAGCACGGTGCGTTTTGTCTTTGCCGGGCTGATGAATGGTTGTTGACTTTGGGACAGGTCCATCAAATCCAGTCCGGCCAAGTCATAGTCGACCTCTGCTCCGTCGCAAAAGAGCTCATTGAAAATAGCGTCGACGCTGGTGCAACCACGATCGGTAGGGCGCCGCCTGTGCGATGCATCAAACAGGGAACTATCCGCTGACGACACCGGCGCAAAGAGGTGCGCTTCAAGAACCAGGGCCTCGACTCCATCGAGATTCAGGACAATGGCTCCGGCATTGCCCCACACAACTACGGCTCCATCGCCCTGAAGCACTACACGTCCAAGCTGTCCAGCTACGATGACCTCTCCACCCTGCAGACATTCGGCTTCCGCGGCGAGGCGCTGTCCTCGCTATGTGCCTTGTCGCGCTTCGCCGTCGTGACATGCACCCAGCAAGAGGCTCCGCGCGCAACCAGGCTCGAGTTCGACATCGCGGGGAAGCTCGCGAGCACCGGCGTCGTCTCGGGCCAGAAAGGCACCACTGTCATCGTGGAAGATCTCTTCCACAACCTGCCTGTCCGCCGCCGGGAGCTGGAACGGAACATCAAGAGAGAATGGGGCAAGGTGATCAGCCTCCTCAACCAGTATGCCTGTGTGCAGACCGGCGTCAAGTTTACCGTGTCGCAGCAGCCCACAAAGGGCAAGCGCATGATTCTGTTCTCGACGAGGGGGAATCCCACCACCCGGGACAACATCATCAATGTGTTTGGCGTAAAAACCACGAATGCCTTGATTACGATGGATCTTGTGCTGAGTCTAACACCCACTACTACTGCGGGCCCCAACAAGGGCAAGGGGCGCGCAGACAGCAGCACCACCGAGATTCGCGTCTGCGGCCATGTGTCCCGTCCCGCCCACGGCGAAGGCCGGCAGACACCCGACAGGCAAATGTTCCATGTCAACGGACGGCCCTGCGGCTTGCCACAATTCGCCAAAGTCTTCAACGAGGTCTACCGATCATACAACGCATCGCAGTCGCCCTTTATCTTTGCCGATATCCAGCTCGATACCCATCTCTACGATGTCAACGTCAGCCCCGACAAGCGGACCATTCTACTACATGATCAGGGACAAATGCTTGATAATCTGAGGGAGTCCCTGATTGAGCTCTTCGAGACCCAGGACGTAACAATCCCGGTGTCCCGGGCATCGGAATTGAGGCAGACGCCCCTCAAACCCTGCTCGGTTGCCCGTTCAAAGACACCCGTTGCCGCACAGCCTATAGAGGACGAGGATGCCGAGATAAGCGGCAGTGAAGGCGTACTTGGCGATGTGAGCGAGGCCGAAGAAGGGAGCAATGTGCCGCAAGTCCGGTACAAGAGGCGAAAGCTCCGCGAAATACAGGGCTCGGCAAAGGGTGTGTCGATGTTATCGAGCTGGCTCAAAAAAGATTTCAGCAGTTCCGGGCCTTCAAACACCGCGGGATCCGATTCCCAGCAACAAGCGGCAGGCGACCCGAATGAGGATCCCATATCAAGCGCGCCAGACACAGGGGAAGGCCACTCGCGAAAGAGCGTGACCGCCGAGGAACAAACGCCACCGAGAGGAGATACCGCAGATGAGCCTGGCAATCATCACGCAGTCCATGAAGACAAGTCGCACCCGAATTTAGAAATGCCGGGGTTTCAGAGGCCAAACGGGGGTTTGTTGACAGAGAAAAACAAGCCATTTACACCGGTTTTCGCCATTCCTCCTCCATCCCAGCCTCTGCCGCTGAGATCTAGCCCGTTGAGAAGCCCCCGGCCCCGCCCCCTTAAACGCTCTACTGAGGAGATAGCGACGATCACCATCGGCGATGACACAGTGACAAGCGTGATCGGGAGTCCCGCTAAGCGACCCAAAATGGGCGAGTCGTCAAAGACGCACAGCACGGCGGCCACCGGAAAGGAGCCCCGGCGCGGCGCACCATTGCCGTCTTTCGGTGGCCGACTCTCGCAGTTGTTCTCTGCTTCGGCGCGCCCGAGCCAAGGCGGTTTGGATGAACTTGAGGTTGAAACGGAGAGTGGGGAGGAGGACCTGGATGAAGATGTGGACGAGGAAGTCGACAAGGGAACCGACGGGGAAATCGACGAGGAACCCGACGATGAGACCGACGATGGTGTGGAAGGGCCCCCCGACGCTGACGTGGAGGAAGATTCCCTCTTCATATCCCAAGCGGAGCACAGCGAGCCCGAACATGAGCATGACGACGAAAGTGAACAGCTCGAGGATCCGATGCCAGGTTCAGCGCAAACCGAGCATGGATTTCCCACCGCTGCTGCCAGGCCCTCCGAGTCTACCGAACACTCGTCATCCTGCCATGAAGACCATGCAGGGGACGACGAGCACGTCGATGAAACCGAGAAAAAAGCCCAGGAAGACAAAACCGTGCAGGAGATGATAGATGCGGCCGAGACTGGTGCCACCGGGCCAACAGACGAAGGCGAGAAGCGCTCCGAGACGTTTGTCAAGGGGCGGTCGCGGCGGAAAGACATGACCTTCAACCTGAGCCAGGAAATCAAAACCAGCAGCGGCAAGATACAGCAGCAGATGGCAGCCCTCGCAAGCCGGCTACCGCCGCCGGGCTCCGGCGGCGCAGAAACCGAAAGCAAGAGCGGCCTTGACGCACCCGACGCCGAAGAGAAGCTGTCCCTCAAGATCACCAAGTCGGACTTTGCCAAGATGCGAATAGTCGGGCAATTCAACCTCGGCTTCATCCTCGCCGTCCGCGAGGCGGCCTCGTCCCCGGACGCCGCGTGCAAGGACACGAACGCCGACGACGAGCTCTTCATCATCGACCAGCACGCGTCAGACGAGAAATACAACTTTGAGCGGCTCCAGGCAACAACGACGGTGCAGTCGCAGCGGCTCGTGCAGCCCAAAACCCTCGACCTGACCGCGCTCGAGGAGGAGATCATCCTCGAGCACGTCCCGGCGCTCGAGCGCAACGGCTTCCTCGTGCAGGCCGACACGTCGGGCGCGCGGCCCGTCGGCGCGCGCATCCGCCTGCTCAGCCTGCCGCTCAGCCGCGAGACGACCTTCTCGCTCGCCGACCTCGAGGAGCTGGTCGGCCTGCTCGCCGACAGCCCGACGGCGAGCGGCGCGGCGACGGTCCCGCGGCCGAGCAGGGTGCGCCGCATGCTGGCGATGCGCGCGTGCCGGAGCAGCATCATGATCGGGCGCGCGCTGGCGCGGCGGCAGATGGAGGCCGTGGTGCGCCACATGGGCGAGATGGAGAAGCCGTGGAACTGTCCGCATGGGCGGCCGACGATGCGCCATCTCTGCGGGCTGGGCGGGTGGGACGGGCGGGGGTGGGTGGAGGGGGACGGGCTGGGGGGGTGAGGATTAGGGGGTTATACATAGGAGACGTTTTGCTTTTTTTTGGACAGAAACATGGACAACAAACAACCCGAACCCTACATAATCATTATCCCTACAGGTCATCCATCCCCCCGTCCGTCACAGATAGCCCAGACAGAACAGAAACAAAGACACCATAAACTCCAGCTTCCAACCCCAAACCATCCCCACATCCCCCCCCTTTTACTTTACCGCAACCACCTCCCCTCCCCCCCGGCCATCCCCTCCTCCGCCTCCCGCCCACTCACATGCCTCCTCCCCACACCACCACCACCACCCAGATCCCCGCCCTCTCCCCCGCCGCCGGCGCCATAAAAGTCATGCCCCGACGACGCCGACACCTGCCTGCCACCCCCGCCGACCAGCACCGGCGGCGTGCCGGGCTTCAGCTCGCCGTAGGGCTTCGAGTACAAGGTGAAGGCGGCATCGTTCTGGATCGAGCTGTGCCGGTTGCGCGGCGCGAGGGGGCGCTGCTGTTTCTGCTGCTGCTGCTGCTGCTGCTGCTGGGGACCCGGGGGACTGGCGTCGGCGATGTCGCTGCTGGCGTGGCGGTCGTTGGGCGCGGGGATGTCGGAGAGGATGGAGGCGCGGAGGCGGCGGCTGAAGGGGGTGCGGGGGCGGCGGGGGGTGGTGGTGGGGGAGGTGGTTGGGGTGGGGTTGGAGCGCAGGGGGTTGGGGTGCGGCGGGGACGAGGTGTGGTGGTTGTTGTTTTCGGCGTCGGAGTCGGAGCCCGGGTCGGGGGTCTGCTGCTGGCGCAGCGACTCGTAGTTGCGGAGCTTGTTGGCGACGTTTCCGCCGCCGCCGCCGCCGCCGCCGCTCTGTTTCTGGCGGCGGGTGCGCTGCTGGGTGCGGTTGACGAGGGACTCGGACGCGTACCAGGTCTCGGTGAACTTGGCGGAGCGCGGCTGCGCGGTCTGCGGGGCTGCGACCGACTCGGGGCGGTACGAGGGGACGGAGCCGCTGCTTAGGCGGCCGTCGACGGGGGTGGCGGTCATGGAGGTCGGCCGCGCGGGGCTGGAGGGGCCGGCGTCGGCTTCGGAGAGGGGGATCTCCATGTAGGAGGCGCGCGGCGGCGCGGTCGGGGGGGCAGACATGCGCTTGCCGGCAGCAACCTGATACTGCCGGTCGGGGAGATCCAGCTGGGAGTCGCGGGCGCTACCGGACGAGCCGGAGTCGTGGCGGGTGTGCATGAAGGGGACCGGCGGCGGGCGATGGCCGTCGTACAGCTGCTGGCTGTCGGGGCGCGTCTCGCCGTCCGAGTATGTCGAGGCGGTGGCGACCGAGGACTTGTTCCTCTTGTGCATGCGCGAGGTGAGATTGGCCTCCAGGGGATTCATGTCCGGCGGCATCAGGGCGATGCGCCGGAACATGACGGCGAGCCACAGCGAGATGATGAGCGACAGGGCATGCAGCCCCCCGGCGCCGATCAGGCCATAGTACACAGACGGCACCATGTACTTCAGGACATTGGGGTCGGCGGGGCCCGGACCGGCCGTCTCCCACCCGATGCGTCTGTTGTGGGTGGTGACGGCGCCGTACGCGTACAGAGGGAGCACGCAGAGATCCGAGATGCCGGAGAAGAGCTGGTAGGCTGCCGACGAGGCGGGCGCGCGCAGACCAGCCGATCGACTGTGGTGGTAGATGCTGTAGACACAGTGCACGGCCACAACACCAAGCTGGGCGCATTGGCGAGTTAGCATGTCAACGAGGGCATATGCACCGACAGCAGGCAGCACTCAGCACTCACGGTCACACCCAGCACCCAGCCGATCAGCCCCGACAGGGCCATGACGACGATGAGGCCGGCAGCGCCCACGGCCTCGAGGACTCTGAGGCAGAGCTGGAGGGCCCGCAGGCCCTTGATCCACCCCCGTGTCCGGTGACCCATTGGCCTGACCAGGGAACGGCCGCCGGGCACCATGTGGGCACTGGTTTTGCGGTTAGGTTAGCTCGCCGTTCCAGGACGCGGCATGCAGCAGGGCGAGTGGAATGGAATGCAGAGGCGCATACTCGGGATGGCGGCCGAACGCGACCAGCGGGCCGTCTGGTCTCGGCTTCTTCTTCCGGGGCTCCAGGCTGGCGCGGGTCACGGCCCTGGGGTCGAATGTTGTGGTTGGGAAGCGGTCGTCGTCTCGCTTGACCGACTCGTACATGAACGGCGCCTGAGACACCCCCATCGTCGCGGCTTTCTCAAATGGGGTTTGTGGGCAGCGGGGCGCGGAATGGTCTTGGTTTTCCGCGTGGCTGCTGCAGTTGCGTTGCGTGCAGTTGGGAGCGGCATCGCCGGGTGGGCAGCTGCCATGACGATATTGGTGCGGGCGTTTGAGCGCAGTTGACCGGGCAACCGCCCCGGCGGTTACAGAGAGTGTTGCTGCACTGCACAGCCCTGTCGCTTGTTGTTCCAGCGGCATCGCTGCTGCGAGCAACAGCCGCCCAGAAACAACTCGATCGGCGCCAATCCAATCCCGCTGCCGCAATCTTAAGCCCAGCAACGGTCTATCCTGTGCCAACCACGTATCGGCTTTCGTCTCGGAGGGGCTGTGGGGTAGTTCGGAGTGCCGCCGGCAATGCACTGCATCGCCGAGCCCCGCGTGCCACTGCCCGGAGCCAAGTGCCCTGGAGACGGCCCACCTTGGCGCGGCATCGCAGCGGACCCACTGAAGTCTCAAAAGTTGACCAAGTCCTGCAAGCCAATCTTGATGCTACGAAGCGCCTTTGGTCTTGTCTCTTCTGTTCGAGAGGTGCCTTGAAACATCCGTATTACTGCCAGCACCACCATGGCCCCCATCCGGTGGGCCCAGCCGCGGGCGTGCGCAAAATGGACGCAGACGCTGCGTGCGTCATGCAGCGCCCGCGCCCGGAGCTATGCTACGGCCCAAACGTCGCGTGGCGGACGGCCCTTCCGGCTCGCCATTATCGGGTCCGGCCCGGCCGGGTTCTACACGGCCTACCGCGCCATGTCCAGGATCCAGGATGCCAAGGTCGACATGTACGAGGCCCTGCCGGTCCCCTATGGCCTCGTGAGGTTTGGCGTGGCGCCAGATCACCCCGAAGTCAAGGTACCGGGGCCCGCTCCACCCAGCCCGCCGTCGCATCGCCCTGTCTAACGGTGCGGCCCCAGAACTGCCAGGAGAAATTCGAAGAGGTGGCCTCGTCCCCCAACTTTACCTTTGTCGGGAACGTCTCCGTCGGCACGCCGAGTGACCACCCAGACGGCTGCACCGTGCCCCTGGCCAGCATTCTCCGCCACTACAACGCCGTCGTCTTCTCGTACGGCGCCGCAAAGGACCGCACCCTCGGCATCCCCGGCGAATCGAGCCTGAAGGGCATCTACTCGGCCCGCGAGTTTGTCGGCTGGTACAACGGCCTCCCCGAGCACGCCGACCTGGCGCCCGACCTCACCCAGGGGGACGAGGCCGTCGTGATCGGGCAGGGGAATGTGGCCCTGGACGTGGCGCGGATGCTGCTCGAGGACGTGGATGTCCTGCGCAAGTCCGACATTGCCGAGCATGCCATCGAAACACTGTCCAAAAGCAAGATCCGGCGGGTGCACATCGTCGGCCGCCGCGGCCCCATGCAGGTGAGCCGCCCCCCCCCCCCCCCCCCCCCCCCCCCCCCCCCCCCCCCCCCCGTTGCACCCGTGACTGACGACCCGGACAGGCCGCCTTCACCATCAAGGAAGCCCGGGAGCTCATGAAACTCCCCGACGTCGCCTTCCACCCCATCGACCAGTCGCTCATCCCCGCCGACCCCAAAACCCTCCCGCGCGCCCCGCGGCGACTCATGGACATTTTGCTCAAAGGCTCCCCCACCCCACCCAGCAGCAGCAGCACCAGCACCAGCACCAGCACCGCCACCAAATCCTGGTCCCTCGACTTCCTCCTCACCCCGCAGGCCTTCCACCCCTGCGCCGCCGACCCCGCCCGCGTCGGCAGCACCACCTTCGAGCGCACCGCGCTCTCGTCGCCCTTCGACCCGCACGCCTACGCGCTCGGCACGGCGCAGACGGTCTCGCTGCCGTCGCGCGCCGTCTTCCGCTCCATCGGCTACCGGTCCGCGCCGCTGCCCGAGTTCGCCGCGCTCGGCATCCCCTTCAACGAGCGCTGGGGCGTCATCAGCAACGACGGCGGCGGGGGCGGGGGCGGGCGCGTGCAGCACGAGGAGCGCACCGCCGGCGCCGCCATGGCGTACGGCCGCTTCCCGGGCCTGTACTGCGCCGGGTGGGTGAAGCGGGGGCCCACGGGGGTGATTGCGTCGACGATGGAGGACGCGTTCGCCACGGCGGATGCCATCAGCCGGGACTGGGGCAGCGGCGACGTGCCGTTTTTGAATCCGGATGGGGAAGGGGGGGAGGCGGCTGGCTGGGACGGGGTGCGGCGGGAGACGGGGGTTGGGAGGGCGCGCGTGGTGGACTGGGACGGGTGGCGGAGGATTGACAGGGCCGAGAGGGAGCGCGGACGGTTGGTGGGCAAGGAGAGGGAGAAGTTTACGCGGACGGCCGATATGCTAGCTGTGCTGGGGTGAGCCGGCGGCAGGGTGTATATACGATCAACAGGTATTTGTACATTGCTGCAACTCTATGCCTTTAGCTTCTCCGTCAGCTCCGGCACCTTATCAAACAGATCCCCCACCAGCCCGACATCGGCAACCTGGAAGATGGGCGCGTCCGCGTCCTTGTTGATCGCGGCAATCACCTTGCTGTCCTTCATGCCCGCCAGATGCTGGATCGCACCCGAGATGCCCACCGCCATGTACAGCTGCGGCGCCACCACCTTGCCAGTCTGCCCAACCTGCAGACTGTTGTCCGCATACCCGCTGTCCACCGCCGCGCGGGACGCGCCCACCGCGGCCCCAAGCGCATCCGCCAGCGGCAGCATGACCTTGTCGAACTCCTCCTTCGACTTCAGCCCCCTCCCGCCAGACACAACGCGGCCCGCCGTCGCGAGGTCCGGCCGATCCGACGTGGCCAGGTCCTCCGACACCCACTCGCTCAGGCTCTCCGCCTTGGGGTCGACGCCCTCCTCCACCGCCGCCGACCCACCCCCGATCGCGGCGGCCGGGAAGGCGGTGCCCCGCACCGTGATGAACTTGATGGCGTCGGTCGACTCGACCGTCGCGATGGCGTTGCCCGCGTAGATGGGGCGCACAAACGTCTTGTCGTCCTGGACGGCCGTGATGTCCGAGATTTGCTGGCTGTCGAGCAGCGCCGCCACGCGCGGCATCACGTTCTTGCCAAAGGCCGTGTTGCCCGCCACGACGTGCGTGTAGCCGCCCTTCTTGATGTTCTCGACGAGGAGGGAGGCGTAGTTCTCGGGCAGGCCCTGTAATGGGGGGGGGGGGGGGAGGGGTTGGCTGTCAGGGGGGGCTGGGGCGGTTGCCGTGGTGGGTGTGTAGGCGGCCAACCTTTTCATACGCGTCGTTTTCTACCGCCACAATCTTTTCGACGCCCTCGATCTTGGCAGCCTCCGCGGCGACGGCCTTGATGCTGCCGCCGGCAACGAAGCCGTGGACCGTGCCGCCGAGCTTCTGGGCCGCCGTGACGGCGCTCAGGGAGCCGGTGTTGAGCTGGCCGTCGCGCTGCTCGAGGATGGCCAGCGCCGAGAGGAGACGGCGGAGGGCGGCAGGGGATCGGGCGAAGGCGGGAAGCGTCGCATCGCGCAGTGTCGGGCGGGCGAGCGCCGAGAATGCCCGACGGCCGGCCGACAGCATGATTTCGGATGCAATTGGTGTGTGCGAAGGTTCGTGGAGGGGGCGGCGGGAGCGGAGAGTCTTGTTTTCGATCCTTACAGTGTTTGAGGGCGGGCAGTTCGAACTTCGGAACGGGAGGGCGCCTCCAGCACAATAAAGACGGATTGCAGCGGCCCGAGGTTAGCTTCAGGCCCGCTTTGCGGACGGCCTGCCCCGGGCTTGCGCAAGTTGCGCACAGCCACAGAGACTCCGATCAACGGAAACAAGGTGTGGCGGGTGCTACCAGGATATGCGGCGGATACCCACTTGCCTCCACGTGACCAGGACCCTTGCTTGCTGCTTGGCGGGCCGTGCATCTGAGCAATTGAATGCTCGTCCTGCCTTGTCCGACGTGGTTCAGCGCGAACATTTTCTCATTCGCGACCGGCCCATCACGAACCGCCCGCCCCGTACCCCCTCCCTCACCAAAACTGCACCTTGCGCCGGCTATCATCAGGGCTCCATTTTGGATTTTACCAACCCCGCCGCGTTTGGCTTTTCTGTGCTGTACACGCGCCTTGAGGAAGCAGCTCGGATTGGCAGCGTATTTCCGCGAGAGCCTGGTTCAGCCTCCCGCACCCTCCGCTTCCTAGCTTCATCGCCGCCGCGATGGAGGACAGTTCGGTCAGCTACGGCACACCCACCAATGGCGCATCGCCAGGCGCCAACCCCATCTTGGCGCAGCCCCCGCTTCCCGATTCTGGTGAGCAGAATGAAGGTATGCTTCAATGGTGCTGGAATTGGCTGGCTTGACGCGCCCTAAACAATGCGCCGTATCTAGACGTGCAAATGAGCGAGGGGCCTGGGGTTGCAATCAAGCAAGGTAGCGCCACGCCCGCGCCCGGCGCGATATCGGACAACCCCCTCGACGCGCCCGACGGCCCGCCGGCCGAGACCACCGGACGGGACGACGAGGAGATGGGCGACGCGCCCAAGAACGAGTCGGCGCAGGCGGACGCCGCTGGCCAGAACGATGGCGCGGGCGAGGTCAAGACGAAGGAGTTTATGGAGAACGCCGCGAGGGAGCACCTGATTTCCCAGACGCACGCGATTGTGCTTCCAAGCTACAGCGCCTGGTTCGACATGAACAACATCAACAACATCGAGCGGAAGGCCCTGCCGGAATTCTTCAACAACCGGAACCGGAGCAAGACCCCTGCGGTATACAAGGACTATCGCGACTTCATGATCAACGCCTACCGGTTGAACCCGGTGGAATATCTTACAGTCACTGCCTGCCGCCGCAACTTGGCGGGTGACGTCTGTGCGATTATGCGTGTGCACTCCTTCCTCGAGCAGTGGGGTCTCATCAACTATCAGGTGAGATATGAAAGCCTCCTCCATACCCGCCAGGATGCCCACTAACACCCCTTGCAGGTTGATGCCGACCAGCGCCCGTCTCATGTGGGCCCCCCGTTCACGGGCCACTTCAAGATCATCTGCGACACGCCTCGTGGTCTCCAGCCGTGGCAGCCAGCCGCCGACCCTGTCGTGACTGCAGGAAGGCAAAACAGGGATACCGAGGCCAAGGCCAGCACGACCCCGGCGCCCAAGAGCGAACTGAACCTGGAAGTCGGCCGCAACATCTACGAGGCCAATGCCAAGATCAACAGGCTCAACAAGGCTGACAACAAGACCAATGGTGAAACGCCAACAGCGAATGGCGTCTCTGGCACGGACGAGCTCACCAAGACGCCCATTGCCAAGGTCAACTGCAGCAACTGCGGCACCGACTGCACCCGCATCTACTACCATAGCTCCCAGTCCGATGCCAGCTCCAAGGCCAAGTATGACTTGTGCCCGAGCTGCTACCTCGAGGGACGCCTGCCCAGCAACCAGACCAGTGCCCACTACACCCGGATGGAAAACCCCACCTACTCGTCCATCCTCGACCGAGACGCGCCGTGGAGCGATGCGGAGATTCTCCGGCTTCTCGAGGCGCTTGAGCGCTATGACGAAGACTGGGGGGAGATTGCCGAGTACGTGGGCACGCGGACCCGCGAGGAATGCGTGCTGCAGTTCCTGCAGCTTGACATTGAGGACAAGTACCTCGAGTCGGAGCGGCTGGATGCGCCGATTGGTCTCCAGATGCTGGGCAGCCACGGCGGCCAACTCCCGTTCAGCCAGACGGACAACCCGGTCATGTCGGTCGTGGGCTTCCTAGCCAGTCTTGCGGATCCCGCCAGCACGGCGGCCGCGGCCAACAAGTCGGCCGAAGTCCTCAAGAAGAACCTCCGGAGCAAGCTCGAGGGCGGCTCGCAAGAGCTTGTGCAGGCCAACGGCAAGGGCAAGGAAAAGGCGGGCGGCGACTCGATGGACGTCGACATCCGGCACGACGTCACCACGACCACGACCACGACCACGACCACCACGACCAGCACCGCCGCGCTGGCCAACATCCCGCTCGCCGCCATGGGCGCACGCGCCGGCGGCCTGGCGTCGTACGAGGAGCGCGAGATGACGCGCCTCGTCTCGTCGGCCGTGAACGTCACGCTGGAGAAGATGGAGCTGAAGCTCAAGTACTTCAACGAGATGGAGTCGATCGTGCAGGCCGAGCGCCGCGAGCTGGAGCGCGCGCGCCAGCAGCTGTTCCTGGACCGGCTGTCGTTCAAGCGCCGCATGCGCGCGGTGCAGGACGGGCTCCGCCAGGCCGCGGCCGCCGGCGGCGAGCAGGGGATCCGCATGGCGCGGGAGCTCATGACGGACGGCGAGCGCGTCGGCTTCCACGCCCCGCTCGCGCCCGCCGCCGTGCAGCCGCTGAGTGCCGAGGGCCCGGTCAGGAGCTACGAGGCCTAGGGGACCATGTGGCCGGACTTGGGTCGGCATGGTCGGTGTTCTCCTCCGAGTGCTGGCGCACGCCCTGCTGCTGGTCGCCATTGATGGCGCTGCTTTCCGCGCGCGCGCTGTTTGTTGTCTTGTTTTTTCGTTGGTTCGTCGTGGTCTGTCTCTTTGGGCGTCAGGGGTCTGGTCATCCGGGGTCAAGAGGATTGACGGGTATTCTTAGTATTTATGGTGGTGTGGGAGCAACTGTGATAGGGCGAAAAGAAGATTCTGGTTTTCTGTTTTGCGTTCGGTGTATCGAGTACCGCGGGGGGAGGGTGGCATCTAGGAGGAGGATACGATCCGGCTTTGAGAATGCCACATTGTTGAGTAGTCTAGTGGCTGTATGCCTCTTGTGGTAGTATACCTATTATGTGCCTGATATGTGTGCAGCCCCCCTCCGAGAGACACGCGGGGAGAACCAGCGTGCGATGTGACAGGAGCATGAGGTCGGGGAGGGCAAAATAAAAAGTAACTTTGACGGAAGTGGGGTTCGAACCCACGCTCTCTCTCGAGAAGAGGAGATTGAAGTAAGAAAATACTTAAATCCTCCGCCTTAGACCACTCGGCCATTCCGCCTTAGCTAAGAGATGCTGAAACAAAGGCCCTATCAGCGGCGCTATGCAGCAATTCTCGATGCTGTTTCATGTTTGCGCCAGAGTCGGTTTCGGAGCTCGGCGGGCGGGGCTGCCATGTGAAGGAATGCCATTTTGGAACATGCAAGTTTACATGGGCAACTTGCCACCACAAGGCCATCTTCACATCTCCATTTGGCAGCAATGAAGGTCTCACAGGAAACGCGGTGCCGCAAGTTGTTCCGCCGCATGTGAAGGGATCCATCCGCTAGCCCGCAATACCCGCAATACCCAAGCGACGTCAGATATGTGGCGTCAGCACGTCTCGGCAGCAGGGATGCCGGCCGACCAATGGCATGTTTGAAAGGTGCCGAACTGGCGGTTGACTCGTTTGGCCCCGGAGCCCGGCTGCCCCACGGCCGAGCTGGCACCCGCGGCGTCTGCCAGAGGCTAACGACGGGCCATTAGCCTCGGCTCGTGGGGGATGCTCGGACCAACGCACCTGCGCACAGCGGGTTCCAGCGACCCCAACTCCGGCAAAACCCACCAGACAACACCGCGCGAGGCCCGGGCCCAGAAATTAATTGCAGACAGCAGCCCTGCACGCGCCAATCTCCTCGGCTCTGCCCGGGTCTCCCTGCTGCTGAGCGCGATTGCACGGAACCTACTTGTGTCTTCGGCCGTCTTCTTTCTTTCCTTCCCCGCGCCCCCCCCCCCATTGTGTTTTTCATTTCTCTCTCCCACCATTCACAAGAAAAGCTGGGATGTTGGCCAGGATCGCCAGAACTGAGGCTCGGTCGCCTGCTCTTAGAAACCTCTTCTCCAGACCCACGACCGTGACGCCCCTGGTTTGTGCCCCTCCCTCCGTCCCTCCGTCCCTCCGTCCCTCCGTCCCTCCCGCTCCCGCTCCCGCTCCCGCTCTCGCTTCCCCCCCTTCCCTTCCTACCCGATAGTCCAATGCTGCTCGGCGTGAGACTAACAACGACACCACCCTGCAGAGAATCGCCGCCATGGCCCCCGCAAGCAGGCGCAACAACAGCTCCCTCCCGGCAGGCTATGTCGAGGACAAGTCCAAGGGGCCCATGCTCCGCTTCCAGGACTCGCTCCCCAAGCTCCCCGTGCCCACACTAGAAGAGACCGCCGCGCGCTATCTCAAGTCGCTCCGGCCGCTGCTCACGCCGTCGGAGCTCGAGAACAGCACCAAGGCGGTGCAGGAGTTCATCGCCCCCGACGGCCCCGGCCGCACGCTGCAGGAGAAGCTGGTCGCCCGGCGCGAGGACCCCAACGTCAAGAACTGGATCTACGAGTGGTGGAACGAGGCGGCCTATCTCACCTACCGCGACCCCGTGGTACCCTATGTCAGCTACTTCTACTCGCACCGCGATGACCGGAGGCGGCGCGACCCCGCCAAGCGCGCCGCGGCCATCACCACCGCGGCCCTCGAGTTCCAGAAGCAGGTCGACAACGGCACGCTCGAGCCCGAGTACATGCGGAAGCTGCCCATCTGCATGGACAGCTACAAGTGGATGTTCAACACCAGCCGCGTCCCCGCGAGGCCCGCCGACTACCCGGTCAAGTTCGACCACGCCCAGAACAAGTACATCGTCGCCGTCCGCAAGAACCAGTTCTTCAAGATCGCGACCGAGGTCGACGGCCAGCAGCTCAACACGTCGGAGCTCGAGCAGGCCTTCCGCCGCGTCTACGACCTGGCCGGCGAGCGCGTGCCGGCCGTCGGCGCCCTCACCTCGGAGAACCGCGACGTGTGGACGGACGCGCGCGCGGTGCTCCTCGCGGCCGACCCGTCCAACGCCAAGGCGGTCGAGGGCGTCGAGGCCGCGTCGTTCCTCGTCTGCCTGGACGACGCCAAGCCGGTGACGCTCGAGGAGCGCGCCCACGTCTACTGGCACGGCGACGGCCAGAACCGGTGGTACGACAAGCCGGTGCAGTTCATCGTCAACGACAACGGCACGGCGGGTTTCATGGGCGAGCACAGCATGATGGACGGCACGCCGACGCACCGGCTCAACGACTACGTCAACGACCTCATCTTCAACAACAAGCTCGACTTCTCCGACCCCGCGGTGCGCTCCAACCTCCCGGACCCCAAGCCCATCAACTTCGTCGTCACGCAGGAGGTGCAGGCCGAGATCAACCGCGCCGTGGCCGACTTCACCAGCGTCATTTCGCAGCACGAGCTCGCCGTGCAGGCGTACCAGGGCTACGGCAAGGGCCTGATCAAGAAGTTCCGCTGCTCGCCCGACGCGTACACGCAGATGATCATCCAGCTGGCCTACTTCAAGATGAACGGCAAGAACCGGCCGACGTACGAGTCGGCGGCGGTGCGGCGCTTCCAGCTGGGGCGCACCGAGACGTGCCGCACCGTGTCGGAGGACAGCACGGCGTGGTGCCGGTCGATGGCCGACGAGACGGCCGACGGCGCCGCGCGCGTCGCCCTGCTGCGCAAGGCCCTCGACAGCCAGTCCGAGTTCATCTCGGCCGCGTCCGACGGCAAGGGCGTCGACCGCCACCTGTTCGGCCTCAAGCGCCTGCTCGAGCCCGGCCAGGCCGTGCCCGCGCTCTACGCCGACCCGGCCTACGCCTACTCGTGCTCGTGGTACATGTCGACGTCGCAGCTGAGCTCCGAGTTCTTCAACGGCTACGGCTGGAGCCAGGTCATCGACGGCGGCTTTGGCATCGCCTACATGATCAATGAGAACAGGTTTGTCCCCCTCC
>MU853409.1:633560-645393 GCA_033297235.1 Trichocladium antarcticum
AACCATCCGCCCTCCACGCTCAGATCTTGTAAACCAGCTCGCCGTCCGTATACCTGCACCCATCGAGTTAGCAGCCGCCCATCCCAAAACACCGCCCCGCTCGCTCAGCAAAGAACAGAGAAGGGAAGAAAGAAAGAAGGGGAAAAGAAAAACCCACATAATCTGATTCCGCCCATCCATCTCCTTCAGCGCCTTGACGGCCTCAGCCCGCTCAAACCCACCGGCGCGGCCCACCTTGCGATTCACCGCCGCAATCAGCTCGTCCACGGCCGCGGAGTCGTCCTCGAACAGCGCCGTGTTGAGCAGCGACCCCAGCGCGCGCCGGAACACGTCCAGGCGCAGCTCCGAGATGGGCGCGTCATCCTCCTCCTCCTCCTCCTCTTCTTCTCCTTCTCCTTCTCCTTCTCCGTCGTCGTTGTCGGCGACCGCGAGGCTGGCGGTGCCGGACGCGAGGGCCTCGTCGTCGTTGGTTCGCCGGGACTGCGACTGGGACTGCGACTGGGAGCGGAGCTGGGAGGCCGGGAGGGAGGAGGCGAAGGAGGGCTGCGAGGAGCGGGTGCTGCGGCGCGGCGTGGCGTCGTAGAGGTTGTCCTGCTCGGCGGCGGCGGCGGCGGCGGCGTCGTCCGCCGCATGGTCTTGTTCGGCGGCGTCGGCGTCGGGGGTGGCGGCTGCGCCCCGACGGGCACCGGTCCGGCGGCGCGAGTTGAGTGCGCGTTGTGAGGTGCGGGTTGACCGCGCGGCGCTGGTCCGGGCGGTGCTGCCGCGGGCTGTGCCGTTTGCGTCGTCGCCGCCGTCGTCGGACGAGTCGGAGCTGCTCTTGTCCTTCTCGGCCTCGAGCGGGCGGGTCTTTCGCCGCTTCTTGCGGGACTCGTCCTCGAGGACTTCCTTGAAGAGGGCGAAGCGGAGGATGGACTCGGCGGCGATGGCGTCGCGGTCCTCGACACGGTTGGAGAGACGCGACTTGGCGTGCGCGGTAGCGAGACGGATCAGCGTCTCGAGCGTGCGCACCGTCATGGGGCTTGTCTTGCGCTGGTTGCTCTCCATGTCGTCGTTACGCAGACCGACGTAGATGTCGGCGATGCGGTCCGCCGCCTCCTGGGTCAGGATGGGCTTGATGCGCGTCTTGGCGTACTGGATGTACTTCTTCATGAAGGGGATGCTCAACACCTCGGGCTTCTTGTTCGCGCCCCGGCCCGTGCCCTTGACACCCGCGTGCAGCATCGCGTCAAACTTCTCGTACACCTCGGTCGGCCGCTGCGAGTCGGCCTGCTGGTTGAGCGCCACATTGAGCGCCTGGCCCGCGTTCTCCCGCACCGGCGCGCCCTCTTCCGTGCCAGGCTGCCGATATCTGTGCATGCGCAGGACGTGCTCGGAGATTTGGCGATCCCTTGTGTCTTCGATGTCGTCGGTGACGACAAACAGAAGATCAAAACGCGACAGGAGGGAGTCAGGCAGGGCGATGTTCTTATGCGGGTCCTTGTGCGTGTCGTATTGGCCGAAAATGGGGTTGGCCGCGGCAATGACACTGCAGCGCGCGTTCAGGGACGTATGGATACCCGCCTTTGCGATGGTGACGGTCTGCTGCTCCATGACTTCGTGGATGGCCACTCTGTCAATATCCGACATCTTGTCGAACTCGTCGATGCACACGACACCGCGATCGGCCATGACCATGGCACCAGCCTCGAGCCGGCGCTCTCCCGTCTCCTTGTCGGTCGTCACAGCAGCCGTCAGACCGACGCCTGAAGAGCCGCGACCAGTGGTGGCGATGGCGAGGGGAGCCGTGTTGAGCACGAATCGAAGCAGCTGAGACTTGGCAGTTGACGGGTCGCCGACCATCAGGATGTTGATGTCGCCTCTCAGATGTGTGCCGTTCTCGAGGTTCTTCTCCATGCCACCCAGGAGCATCAGGAGAATGGCCTTCTTGATGTAGTCGTGGCCGTAGATGCTGGGTGCCAATGACTGCGACAGCAGCTCAAACAGCTTTCCCTTCTTGGCGATCTTGTTGATATTCCGGATATCAGTATCGGTGATGGCGGCGGTCGCAATACCGCCGCCGGACTTGGTCGAGAGCAGCACGATATTGTTGGCCAGGAGCACCGTCTTGAAGAGCGCGCTGTTGTGATTCGTGTTCCTGTTTCCAAGCGTCCTGAAAATGCCCACGAGCTGGACGCGGTCGCCGGGCTTGACCTTGTCCACCAGGTCGTCGTCGAGAATCACGTCGACGCCCCGGGGCAGCTGGCCGGCGGGCGCCCGCTCGGGCATCTCCTGGATGGAAATGGTCTGGTGATCGCGGTAGGTCGACAGCCCGTACTCGGTCTGCAAGGGGCTCCCCTCCTCGGGATCTTCGGTGGGGTACACGCTCGAGGTGGTGACGCCGCCGCCCATGGTCTGGTCGCGGTACTCCTTGAACCAGAACTTTCCGGTCGCCTCGCTGAAGTGCACGCTCTTGGCAATCTTTGGGCGGATCAGGGAGCAGCGCGTGACAATGCCTTCGATCGAAACCATGCTGTTGAGGTGCTGCGACGAGAGCGTGCGCGGGTTGCACGAGTTGAGACCGAAGCTGCCGGCCCAGGCACAGTAGTACAGAACATCGGCATCTGTCTGGTCGGGCCTCGCCTGGGGCAGCGTCTTGACGATCTCCTTGAGCGCATGGTCGAAGGCCAGTGTGTAGTCGAAGGGGTCGCTGAGCAGGCCCTCGGCCATCTCGGCGTTGTGGTCGCGGACATGGTCGATATTAACGACAAGCCGGCGTTGGTTTTTCTGCAGCATCAAAATGATGTCTGATCGATAGCTCCGCGCATGCTGGTCATCTGTGATACGAGCATGGCGGTCAGCACGGCGCACTCACGGCCAACCGGCGGGGGAAGCAGTAGCGGGGAAACCGGAAAAGCTCGTACGCGGATCAAGAAACTCCAAGGCCTGCCGCACGCGATCGCGCGCGGCCTCGTCCCTTAGCATCATGCTGTCCATGATGCCGGTGTCTGGAAGAGGTATATGGTAGCGAAGGCGGCAAGTCCGGTGGTCAGAGAGCGGCGCCGGAGGACGTGGGATTCTGGTATCCGTACGGATTGGGTAGATGTGGGGGAGTTGGGAAAACGCGACCTCGACGCGCAGGGCGCGTCTTTAGCGCGCTTCCCCTGGTTATTGTTTAATTGATTGCAGGGTCCAAGCCGCCAAGCACGGCAGAAAGGATAACCCCGCCAGGTGACGCCAGATGGGATGCCCCACCGCTTTTCCAGGCGGCTACAAGCGGTCGTGGTCGTGTGTACCTACTGTAGCTCCCCCAATCTTCGATCTGCAATGAAAACATCAGAAGCTCAGAACACAGCCACATCTTGCTATCAACCCGTCAATAACGGCCATCATGGTTCGTATCATGGGGAATCTGATGTTTACAACAACCATTGGTTGAATTTCTTGGAGCGTCTCGTGTTTACCTCTATCTGGTCGACACTGCCTCGTTGACCAGCACAACAATAGAGAACTGTGATCTTGTCCCTCGTCCGTTGGACGACATTGGGCAACATTAAGAGTGTACCACCTTCGCTCCTCGACACTTCGGGACACGTGCAGTGAAAGGTAACGTTGAACGATCGAGGGTGCAGTTGCTAAATCAACAACATTAGTCGACAGCAGCATTGGGGACGGAAGTCAAGCCACAACTTTGCACTTCCCCGTTGCTGAAGTCCGTCCAAGACAGTCTCGGAATACTACATGTAGACCGACTCGGTTGCACTCCGGGTGGCCCGATTGCCTTCATGACAATCACCATCTTGCCCATCCATCCCGAACAACGGACAGGATCCCCACAGAGCTTGGCAGAAAACAGGAAAACCATGCTGCCGTGTTCGCCATCCGCTGGTTGGCGAGTTGGTTCGCTAGCGCCAGCATCATCACCAATCCCTTTCTCAACAACGCCCACCACTCCCGCAACCAACCTCTCCAAGGGCCCCGACAGCCCACCCCTGCCATCCGAGACAGACACAGCAGAAGACCGGACGAACCTCTCCAAAAGGGCCGGTTCACGCACCATGCATGCAACGCACGCCCGTCCGACGTCACACACACACCACCATCCCACCCCCCCGTCCCGTCTCCCCTCGGGGCCACTCCGATTCGCCCGTGTCACCAACACCACCCACGCCCAACGACAAATGCGGCCAAAAAGAGAGAATAACGACGGGGGAGAATCATGCACGTGTCCATCGGGTACGGTACGATGTAGATGTAGACTAATTAATCGCTCGACAACCTCCTTCCTCTCTCGCTCGTGGCCGCACCACGACACAGCACAGCACAGCACAGCACAGCACGACACAGCACCGCACCGCAACGAGGCAGGATGCCTTGTCGGTCTTGCCGGCCGCCCCATGCTGGATGCCTATCAGGCGGGAACTGAGAGATGAGAGATGATAGGGTGGCTGGACGGGGAGAAGGGGAGCAAACAAGCAAGCAAGCAAAGCGCATGCCAGAAGCCGCCGCGCCAGTCGTCTTGTTCCGGTAGCGTAGCTACGGACGGCCCTCCATCCCAAGGACCGACCGACCCGTGGCCGGCCCGGCTGGCGGACGGGGGAGCAGACACAGGAGACGAGAGAGACGGGGTCTTGGTTTCCGCCCTCGGCCTCGGGCATGTTTCTGTCTCGGGCCAATACGTACGTGTGTCGTCGTCTCTTTCCACACAGGCCCGAGGTTGCCTTGTACTCGCGTTGGGCTTCGGTTCCATGCTGCCCGATGTTGCGCGGCCTTGGTGTGACAATCCTGACAGCCCTGCTGTGGTCGTGCCGGGGAAAAAAAAATAACAAGCCCTGTTGTGGTAGGTAATGGCAGGAAGAGAATGACTCGAGAGACCCCCCCCCATTTTGGACTTTGACGAACCCCTTTTTTGTCGGCCACCCTCCGGGCTACCAGCCATTTCTCGGCAGAGAATATCACTGGCCGACCACCACACGTGCCGCCCTTCCATATGCAAAACATTGGAACAGTTCGCGGCTGGGGGTGGGGGACGCTCCAGCATCACTTCCGGCAAATCGATTGGTTACCGGACTGTTGGGGAGAGCATGGCATCCATCACCGCCAGCGTCACGGCCACCCCGAGACACTGGTCCTTCCCAACGCCATGCCTCGGGCATCCTCGGGCTACTCATGGCTTGGTGCAATCCGGCATGACCCTGGTGTGTGATTATCTCGACCCAATATAAACGGTTGGGCATTGGTGCATATTAATATCACCCAACGAAAGTGTGACCAACTCGACCAACGCCAGCCGTTGTCGCGGAACAGGTATGCATCTGGACGTAGCCGTCGGTCTACCTGCCCTTCGCAGGGCAAGATCCCCGGCCGGGCGGAAGAGGGCGTGTGGTTTGATGTATGGAAGCAAGAGAGCGGTGCGTCCATCTCTGGCGCGACGAAAACCAGCACTCCGAGTGCGTTGGACCGCCCTTACCCGCGTGGACTGCGCGGAAAGTAAGAAACCAATGATGCGAAGCGTAGACGTGACCGGCAGAATCATGGATTGGAAATGCCGGCGCTCATGCATGGCCTAGACATGCAATGCAGCTGGACCGATTGGTGTTTCCGGAGACAGGAACGGCGAATGGTCTGAAAGCTTGACAAGAGTCGCGATCCGGCACTCTCCCACTCCTGTGGCATGATATCACAGCCTGAACACGAGACCAACAAGGTACGACGAGTGGCTTCGAGCTGACCGGTAGAAGCCCGACGAGTGACACCAAGGCAGGATGCATCGGCGCAGGGTTCGCCCAGGCGGAAAGGCCGGCATCTGCGAAGGGAGAGAAGGGGTTCCAGAAGATATAGTTGGACCCCCGGGCCTGACGGGTCGTATGACGCATGCGATGAAGCGTGGGTGGGTGGTTGACCGGTATGGTACGTCGGGATGATGTTGAGGGCGAGTCCAATCACAATGGTACGGGTCTCGAGGCGCCCAGCTGACGGATTATTATTGCAAGGAGTGTGCGTAAGCGGACCGAGCCCTAGCACCGATCCTGCAATGAAGCAAGGATAGATTGGCTTCTGCAAGCGTGAGGCGTGGCTCGGCAGCATCGGAGCAAGGGACTGGGGAAGAGCCACACGGGTATCCGTACGGCACAGCGGAAACCCGGCAGTGGCTGGCTCTCGCTGGGTTGCCGTCGGCAAGGAGCATACCGATGGTCCGTGCCACTCTGTATCCTCCCGAGCCCGCGAAGCCGTAGGGAGTGCTGTCCCGGTGCGGTCGGGTGCGGCCAAATCCAAGCCGATCCTAGCCACGAGCTAATTAGCTCGTCTGCCGGCACACCGCAACGCTCGCAACGCGCGGAAATTCGGCGGTGAGGTGGGGGGGGGTGGGAAGATCCCGAACATTGAAACTCGGTTGTGGGCAGGGGTCTGCCGGAGGGGAGCAGGCCGTGGGACCGAGATCGGGATGCCGATTTGAGTTCTTGGCCCTTACAATAGGTACCCCTCACACCTGCCGCTGCCGAAAAAGGGGGCGTTCAGCGCAGCGCCGGTTGCACACAATCGCAGACAACTCGAGGCGTTTGGACGCGGGCAACTGCAGGCGGCTTGTTGCACGTGGGACAGACGTTCCCTTTTGTCCACATGGCATCCATCCCCTACACCTCGATTCGCAAAGATCGTATGTTGGTCTGAAATCACCAATGCTACCCGCGAGGGGAAACAGCGTCCCTGTCGTTTCGATCCGCACTCCCTTCGGTTTCATACCCCTGGCGCCGGCACGTCACGGGGAGCTGGGAGGCTAGCGGACGATGCAGCGCCCACCGTCTGAACCGACGAATCATGCTGGTAACCGAAGATCCACACACGCTCAACTTGACTGGAATTCCCGGGTCAGAGCAATTGGCGTGTGTCGTATGTATCTGTGGTGACGGGCACGCCGGTCGGTGGATTGGTCCTGCGCCCGCGTGTACTGTTGATGGCACGGGGGGGGACAAAGATTAAACCCTCCGCGCCGCATTGGCTGTTCCTTCCCCCTCGCAGGGATCCGGCAGGTTTGAGTGGAAGGTGCGATCCATGGGTCCAGTACAAATAGACGCAAGCGGGGATGCTTTGACCCATTGCCAATTTCTCCCTCCGTTCATTCCTCCAAGCCCGCTTCGTGTGAGCCCACTGATCCAAAACATGGTCCTGAGACAGCTCGATCCGATGGCCGAAGGAGACGGTGATCACGGCACGAGGGCGACGAAGAAGTCAGCTGTGTTGCATAGACACCTTGGCTGTGACTTCCTTCCGTTGGCACGAGGCGAGGGCAACCACCTTGTGCTTGAAGATGGCCAGAAGATCTTTGACGGCTCGGGAGGTGCTGCGGTTGGCTGTCTTGGCTGGGGCAACGAGAGGGTCGCCCGGGCTGTGATGAGGCAGATGATGGCAATCCCATATTGCTCGACCATCTACTACACGACGGCGGTCCAGGAGCAATTGTGCCGCTACTTGGTCGACTCGACCAATGGCCACATGGGGCGTGCCTATATTGTCAACTCGGGTCAGTGCTGCCTGGATCACCCCCCCCCCCCCCCCAATCTCAACGCTAATGCGCACAAGGCTCCGAGGCAATGGAGGCAGCAATCAAGCTCTGCAGGCAGTACTTCCTCGAACTCAGCCAGCCCCAACCCCGGCGGACTCACTTCATCTCTCGGAAACAGTCGTACCATGGCATCACCCTCGGCGCTCTGGCAGTCGGGGGCCACGAATACCGGCGAGCAAAGTTCGAGCCACTGCTGATGAAGAATGTGTCACGCGTATCGCCATGCAATGCATTCCGCGGAAAGACGCCCGGTGAGACGGACGAGAACTACGTCGCCCGTCTGGTCAAGGAGCTGGATGACGAATTCCAAGCCGTCGGGCCGGACACGGTCTGTGCTTTCGTTGCTGAGCCAGTTGTCGGTGCAGTAGGTGTCCCTTGCTCCGGTCGTCTCGCATGGCACTAACCGGCATGGCTCAGGCGCTCGGATGTGTGCCGTCCGTCCCAGGGTACTTCAAAGCGGTGCAGGGGGTCTGCCGGAAGTATGGCGCTCTGCTTATTCTCGACGAGGTCATGTGTGGCATGGGCCGCACTGGCACCACACATGCGTGGGAGCAAGAGGGAGTCGCCCCTGACATCCAGACCATCGGCAAGGCCCTTGGTGGCGGTTACCAGCCAGTCGCGGGAGTTCTGGCCAGCCAGAAGGTGATCGACGTAATCGCGAGTGGTAGCTCGTAAGTCTCGCTGCCAGAACGCCGGATTTTCTCGTTGATGACTGGCACTGACGGCGTCCAGTGCTTTCGTCCACGGGCATACATACCAAGGGCATCCCGCAGGCTGTGCAGCCGCGCTTGAAGTGCAGAAAATCATCCAGGAGGAAGATCTGCTGACCAACGTCCAGGAGATGGGTGCGCTTCTCTCCAAGCGATTGCACGAGCGCCTGGGGCGCCATCCGAACGTAGGCGATATTCGTGGCCGCGGGCTGTTCTGGGGGGTCGAATTCGTCGCAGACAAGCAAAAGTCGCTCCCGTTCCCGGCAGACGCCCACGTCGCCATGGCGATCAGCGAGCGAGGTCTGACCAAGCACTATGGTCTCAATGTGTACCCAGGCAGCGGCTCAGCCGACGGCGTCCAGGGCGACCACATCATCATCTCGCCCGCCTTCAATGTGCGCCGCGACGAGATTGAGTGGATCGTCGATACCGTTGGCCGTCTTGTCGATGACTATTTTGCAGCCGCAACTGATCACTGACGGTAAGGGTGCAGATAGGCAGTGTTGGAGGGCCGTTGAGAAGGGTTGAATTTCGGAGATTTGCATCCAATAATTGCGAGGTGGCTGCATCACGGGTAGTGTAGCCGGCCGGTCGACACCCAACCGCGGGTTATATACATAACTTGTACCAACCAATTACCAAAATTGCTAGAGCTAGGTATGGATTACACGTACAGATCCGTACTGTATACGTTCATAGGCACAAGTACTCATTCTAGGCAGCTTTCTTCGAGTTACTAGGTAGGTAGCCACCATGGACGTCGTTGATCTGTGACGAGTTGAAAACAATTGACCACCGAGGCACCGGGGTACATGATTTTGTTCTTTCCCCGTTATTTCTCAACAAAAGCGAGGGCTATCAACCAAGGACCATTATCAACGGAGACCCGTTCTGGTCTGGGGAACGGTATGTATGTAGTGGGGCATCACAGCGGGACCTAGCACTGTGATTGGCATGGTAGACCAGCAGCCTGACAGGGGAACCCAGAGCCAGTTCGCCGGCTGCTTGCACCTGGGCTCGCATCGCTTCCCCCGTCCAACAGCACCACTCCGCACCAGCCGTCGCATTCGCGAGCCAAAAGCATGGCTGTCGGGGTCAACAATGGCCGGCATGCCGCCGACGAGGAGGCGCGGGCCGAGGTCGATGTCCTCAACTCGCGGCTCGAGAAAACGACACAATTAACCAAAAAGATCCAGGCGTGCTTGGCCCGGCTGGATGCCACGGGGAAGAGTGTCCGCGACGTCGCCGGGCCGCTCAACGGCGAGACCAAGAAACTGCAGGTCCTCGGCAACAGTAGGTAGCCTGGTGTCTCTGCGCCACCCGTGGCCTGGGATCGGATGCGCCGAGGCTAAACTACTCTCCAACAGACATCGATGCCGTCCTCGCCGCCATCGAGCGCGTACGCCAGCCCGCCGACAGCAAGAACGACGAAGAGCAGATCATCCGGATGGGCCCCGACAAGGCTGGCCTGCCCAACTATCTGGCGTCCGTAAAGCGCCTGAACAAGGCGCTGGCCGAGATGAAAGCATCGAACCTTCGGTCGACGCAGCAGACGGTCGCCGAGCTCCAACGGCTGGTGAAGCTGGGCAACACACAGCTGGAGAATGCATTTGACAAACTCCTACGGAACGAGACGCCGCGATCAATCGAGCCGCTCCACTTCATCACCAAAGACAAGCCGTTCCCGGTGCTATCCCAGGACAAGTTCGCCAGGCTGGGCCTGATGAACTCGTACGTTGCCGCCGTGCATCGCCAGGGCGGCGGTGCTGGGGCGCCCCAGGAGTCGCCCGTCGCGAGGATATACATCGAGATCCGGTCGCAGTACCTCGCGTCTGGGATGATCAATCTGGCGACGGCGAGCAGCAGTACGGCCAAGAAGAAGAACCCGGATGCAATCTACCGCGCCGGCACCAACGGGATAGGGACGTATGCCCAGGCCATGGAGGGCTTCTTCAGCGCCGAGTACGAGAACATCTGCAACATCTTCACAAGGGAAGACTGGGGCCCGGTATTCGAGGCGACGTGTCAGCCCTCGCTGGTGGAACTGGGCCGGACGCTCCGGGAGCTGAACGGGCATATCAAGTCGCACATGACCACCGACTGCTTCATGGCATACGAGATCGTCAAGATCATCTCGGAGCTGTCGAGCAACCTGGAGCGCCGCACGGGCGAGCTCAAGAGCTCGCTGGCCGCGTCCCTGAAGCCGGTCCGCGAGACGGCCAAATTCTCCCTCGCCGAGCTCCTCGAGGACACCAGGAAGAGGGCCAGCGGCCTCCAGGCGCTGCCGCTGGACGGCGCGCCGGTCGCCATCGTGCCGGAGACGATGCAGCGGCTCCAGACCATGGTGGACTTCCTCCGGCCCATCTCGAGCATCATGATCTCCCTCGGCGACGGCGGCTGGAAGTCGGCCGCCGCGTCGAGGGGCGGCGCAGGGGACGTCGTCCCGAGCCTCGCGTCGTTCGACATCGGCGCCGACGGGAAGGAGATCTTTGCGCACTACTGCACCGACACGGTCGAGGCGCTCCTGGCGGCACTGGACGGGCGCGCCAGGATGCTGCTCCAAAAGAGACCCGTGATGGGCGTGTTTCTCGCCAACAACGTCGCCGTCATCGAGCGCATGATCCAGACCTCGGAGCTCGCCGGCCTGCTCGAGCCGCGCCTCGGCGTCCTCGACGCGTGGCGCAAGAAGGCCACCGGCCTGTACACCGAGACCTGCAAGGACGTCAGCATGCACCTGTTCGACGTGATCCACACGAGCCGCGGCGGCGGCGGCGGCGGCGGCGGCGGCGGGCGGCCGACGTCCGGGCAGGGCGGCATGGCCGTGGTGGACTCGCACGCGATCCTCAAGGGCCTCAGCTCCAAGGACAAGGAGAACATCAAGGGCAAGTTCACCGCCTTCAACGCCAGCTTCGACGACATGGTGCAGCGCCACAAGGGCTACAGCATGGAGCGCGAGGTCCGCCAGCTGTTCGCCAAGGACATGCAGAACATGATCGAGCCGCTGTACAACCGGTTCTGGGACCGCTACCACATGGTTGACAAGGGCAAGGGGAAATACGTCAAGTACGACAAGTCGGCGATTGCCGCCATCTTTCTTACGCTGTATTGAGCACGGCGACAGGGATCTTCTGTCGGGCTATGGCCTTGCCTACATCTATCCATCCCCGTGGCCGATGATGGGCTGGTCGTTGTCGGGGTTGGGCTCTTGGCCGCTTGCTCGCGCGCATTGAGATATTCGTGCATGGAGTCGGCCGACTTTTGCCTGAGACGGTACCAGACCGGACCTAGTGTGGTTCGGTCTGCAGAATCGTCAGGGTGCTCGCAGGGCTGGTTATCATGCCACGGCACTGGGCGAGGCGGGGAACCTGGAAGGAGAGATGTCCATGGACGGTGGAGGTGTGTGTCGATTTTGCCGATCTTGGGTGGTGGATTTGGATTGCCTGATCCATAGCTTGTGTTTTTCTTGCCCGGTCTCCAGCTTCTTTTTTTCCCTACTCTTTTCTTTGGGGCGTGCATGATGTTCGATCAAGAACTCGCCTGACGGGGACAGGGGAGTTCCCATGGCTAGGGAGGGGTGCGGTCA
>MU853409.1:645623-716560 GCA_033297235.1 Trichocladium antarcticum
CCCTTTTCTCGGCACCATTCGGGTTCCACGGCAGGCTGACAGACAGCATCCGGCGCGTCTCCTTCTGGCGGCCGCGTCTTGCTTGCAGCTTTTCGATCCCAGGTTCATCCCAGTCGGGCTCATCACCCCGTCCCGCCTTGTTTCTGTCCACAAACCGATATCCGGCCCATATCAGAGCACATAGCCCATAGTCCCCCCTGCCCACCATCGCCATCCGTGCACAAGTGTCGTGTCTACATAGCAACCCCTTGCCCCATCCAGCGACACGCATTGCATACGCACTAATACGATCGCCACAGGCATAGACAGTAGAAATAGACATATGTACATACATATGATGTCCACGTCGCACGCCCTCCGCACCCGCAGTAGTTAGCGCCCCGCCCCGGCCAGCCGACCCCCGGCCAGCCCGCCCGGTCGGTCGGTCGGTCGGTCGGTCGGTCAGCCTCGTCCTGCAGGGGTGCGCGGCCAGACAGGGGCGGGACAGGGGGGAAGAGCGCAGGGGGGGGGGTTTGGCAGAGGCAGTCAGGGGGTGTGTCTCTCCTCTCTCTGTGTATGTATGTACATATGTATGTATGTATATCATATCTCGATCGAGGTAAATATCCGCGTGTGGGTGAGGCTGCAGTGATGGCCAGACGTACAGTACTGTGGAGAGGATGTTAATATCGGTCCATGAGGCTCAGCGCCACGGCGTGTTGTGCGGGGTGAATTATTTACATCCATATCACTCCGGGCCCGGGCAGCGCAGCGAGGGGCATGGGAGTAGCCACCTCTCATGCATATGTAATGCATAACAGGGGAGGGGGGGACGTTGTCGGTGGGCCGGTGGGCAGGCAGGGATGGACAACCAGGTTGCTGCTTGCTGGTACTCCTTGTTTGGGGGGGGGTTGGACTAATACGGGATCATGGCAGAATCACGGTGGCGCATCTTGCATCTGGATATCGATTGCATTGTCGACTTCACTGCTAGTTCCACCGCGTGGCTCAACAAACAAATTCCTGACCCGGGCCGTGTTGCTGACCCTGATGAACCCAAGGCTGCCTGCCATCCATGCCGTCCTGCGCCCCTTGCCCGGTAAAACGAAAACGCCTTTGGTGGTGGTGATAACCCTTGCACAAGCCAACCAAACCCCCCGTAACAAGAAAAACCATGGGGAAAATGTCCCAATCCCACCCAACATCATGCCACGCCCAACAAGAGACCCTGCCCCCAAAAGCCCACGCCCGGACTCGGCAAGGCGCCGGCCGGGGCCCCCCCGGAGAGAGGAGAGAGAAAAACAGAATGGGAAAGCCACCGTCTAACAAACGGCGCGCGCCCAGTCTGACCGCAGTCGTCGAGCTGGCCGCAGTCGTTTTCATGCGTTGTCTGCACCATGCGCTGTGCAGAAGCAGCAGCAGCGACGCACTGCTGCTGCCGGCCATGCCGGCCGGGGTTGTCCTCGGGGCCGCCCACCCGTCAGCCCTGCATGCGGGGGGGGGGACGGGGGGACGGGTGGGGGCCAAGCACACCCGCCCCCGCCCGCCATCTTGTGCTCCCCGCCGCAAAAAGAAAACGGTATATCGAACTGCCGATCCACCAGGGGCGGAAATGTTGTGTGTGTGTATGTCTGTGTGTGTGTGTGTGTGTGTGTGTGTGTGTGTGTGTGTGTGTGTCCTAGCGAGTCGAAACAGACGGACGTGGATCTGAGTGGTGTGTGCGAGAGAGAGACAGAGAGACAGAGAGAGAGAAAGAGCGCGATGAGACGCTGTCGATCAAAGATGCTCCGTGCACGCCGGTGAGGGCATGTATCCGCTGCGGCACGGCCTGCATGGCGCGTCGTGTAATAATCCGCCGTCCATGGCATGTTGCCATGCAGCCGGCCCGATTGGGTGGTACAGGACGCTCTTCTCAGTAGTCGTACTCGCAGCTCGCGCAGTGGGCGCTGCTGGGGCAGTAGTCGTGCGTGCCAAAGTCGCCCGCCTTGCAGCAGAAGGAGCAGCACTCGTTGACGAGTTCCTTGAATTCCTTGACGGCCATGTTGATCGGTGTCCGGTGGCAAGGGCTGATGGGGTCGGTGGTGTCTTGTAAGTGAGAGAAGATGGGACGATGGGAAGGTGGGAAGATGTTTTTGGTGCGAGATGCTGTGCTGTGCAGACTGATATGATCACTTGAAGACAGCTGGGGGATGGAGAGGACGGGGGGCCCCTTATATGTGTTTCTTCGGACAAGATGGTGTTGAGGATGGGGAGGGCCAGTCGCAAGGTCAACGCCCAAGAAGGAAACAATGACTGACACCCAGGAAAGGGGCACAGGGATATGAATGGGGACGGTGACGGTGGGGGCGTTTGGCGATATTGGAGATGGGAGGGGGGGGGATAATATGAGCATGAACAAATCGAGACTTGAGAGATACTTCCTCTCCCGCGCAGGCCAGGACAGCCCGACAGGGTACCTACTAGGTCGCTACCTGGCCCATGTCTCCATTTCCTGAGGGGGGAGATGTGTGTCAGGGCGGTGGAAACAAGGAGGACTGACATTAAGAAAAATGTTCAATTAAAGTTGCGCGTCGACGCAAATCGTGGAAACAACGGCACCTTGCCAAGCCCCTGTATCCTGAGCCAAGCGCGCCAAGACAAAGACCCGAGAAAGGCGACGGCCAGGGCAACCACGGAGAAACCAGGCAGCCAGGGGGTGAAGCTGCGCCGGCGGTGTGGCATCATGCTCCAGGGCTGGGTCACGGGGCATGGCAGACGGGCACAAATTGCGCTTTCAATTTGTCCATGCCCAGCGACCAGGGCCCCTGTACCGGCGAGCATTTGTTCGTTCCTGTCACACCCGAAAACCCCTAGGGCAGCGTCCCCTGCGCTCCGACAGAACGGCATCACTTGTCGGCCTTTGTTTCTCCGGTATCGCCTCTTGTGACCCCTCCAACGGCGTGCCGAACCAGCAGGCGCCAGGTCCGAGTCCCTCTACTGTGCCATGGCGAGTGAGGGGTCGGCACAACTGGACACGGGGGCCCCGGGCCGCCGACAATGGGGCCATGGGCCACATGGGGGCCAAGCAAGCAGCAGCAACGCAAGAGAGCGCCCCTGGTTTCTGCGACCGCGTACGGCCTTGAAGCAGGAAGTGAGGCTGGTGATACACGACAACGACGCGTACGACATGGTGTTTACCTATAATTAGGGCCTGCATGGGGACCACAGAGGGATCTGCTCTGACGCGCAGCTGCCTCTTGACAAGCCCGTTTGCCTGCGTCGCTTAATTACTTGTTGCCTGTGCGATATGGCCGACTCCCAGAAAGGGAATCGTTTGAACATTCGAGTTCGGGCCTGTCGGCACCCGCACAAGTTGCTGCGATCAGCCGGGAGGATGCTCACCACGTTTCCCCTCCTCCCGAGGGCTGGTGCTGCACACCGCCCCCTCCGTGTGAAAACCAAGGCATCCGAACCGGCCAGCTGACGACGGTGGTCTGAATTGGCGCGCGCCTTGAGCTCCCATCGCGGGACACCGTCAGCACACTCGCGATACCGTCCCACTGCGGGGTCATCACCCCAGAGTGAGGGGTTCCTGGCCGTTGCTGTACATTGGCGGTCGGGCACCCGGCGGCCAGGTCGGCTTTGGTGGCCGTTTCCGTTGGCTCCGCGCGGCATCCCCTGTTGCGAGTGACGTCTGCTGCTCATCCCCTGGCCGCATGCCAGTCGCGAATCCCCGCCAAGAACTTCCCCGAGATCCCTCCACCAAGCCGCATCCATCCAAGGAAGCGTTCGTTTCACGGCCGAGGACAGTCAGCGCTGTCAAGGCGGCTGAACTGATCGGCTACATGCAGGATTGCATTGCATCAGCTCAAAACGCCCTCAGCCCATGTCCGAAAGAGAAAAGTAGGCAACTCGAGCTGCATGCAATCAACCGTCGTCCCCCCCTCGGCACAGTCGTCTGCGGCTTTATCTCCAGCTCCGTTCATTGGTTGGTGATGTCTGCATTTGTACATCTCCCAGTGTAAGCCACTGCCCGAGACCTGCGAGAGGAAAGAGATCGAGGCCGCCGTCCCGTCTGCGCTTCGTGCTGACCATCAGAGACCGGCATGCCGGTCAGACCGGAGGGAGGACAGAGGCCCAGCTAATTGAAGGATTGTAGTGTGGATGGCTTGCGGGTCGGTCAGCTTGGCTCTGCAACATCGAAGAAGCTTCTTAGTCGATGCATCAGAACATTTCCAGAAGGTCCGGCGCTGAGTGGCCCAATCAGAGACGTCATTGTCATACGAGACTTGCTTCGCACCAGCATGACCTTGCGAGACCCCGAGTTGGCTGATCCACTGCATAGGACATGGCTTATACCTGTAACCCAAGCACGGGTATACCGATAGGTACGAATCAAAACGAGAGTATCCAACCGCCTGTCTACTCGGACAAATGGGGGTTGCCTCGGTCTTTGTCGATGCAGTCCCGTGGCCGCCTGCAGAAGACGTCAGCGGTGCCATGCCGGTATCCGATCGGCGTTGTCTAGCCGCTTCCAGAATCAGGAGGTTGAGGTCATAATAGCAGAAGGAAGCATGGGAAACAAGCTCGATCCACCGCAGTTGGGTCAAAGACAAAGGCATCATCCGAGCAACCCCGTGGGCGAGAGACCCGAGAACACCCGTGTTCCTGCGGTTGGTTTAAGCGCCGTTGGAGGTGAGGCCCCGGGAGACCGGGAGGCCGTCCGTGGGCGCTGGGCCCGGAGCGGATGCTGCGTGGGGGTGTGACCGGAAGCTGTCCTCTGTCGAGATAACAACCGTGGTCGAGAGCGGAGCAAAGTGTGGTGGGTGCCAAGGCTTGGGCGGCAAGCAGCAAGAAGCAGCAAGCAGGCCGGCGAGGAGGGTGTGATCGTTTTGGCTCGTCCCGTTGGTTCAATTGGCTCTTGACCAAACATGAAACTAGCCAGCGGCCGGCCAATCGGGCAGATCCTCACGGCTCAAACTCGTGATGTTTTGCGGCCGAAGGTATCCGTCGAGGGAGTCCCTCCTGAGCCGATCCGATGTCGCAGCCGCTTTGTCTGAACACCACGTGGTGGCAAAGGCTGAGATTAAACAATTGTCGCATCTGCATGGCCCCCCAGCCGCCCGACGCGGCGGTGAGAATTCGTCATGCCGACTGGCTGGAAATCCCTGACGCGCGACCCAAGGGGACGGATGCGAGACGCAGGCGGACAAGTGCCGTCAGGTCAGGTCCCTTGTGACACATCTCTGCGGAGGGGCTTCCCGAAGGGCTCTCTGGAAGGACGTGGAAGAGAAGCGGAAGAGAAGATTTGACGAAAATTCGAAATGTGATAAAAACAGCAGCCACCTTCCAGGAAGAATGGGCGCCATGGAAGGCGCCAGATGGCCGGTTGCCTTTTGCAGTTTCCCGATTCGAACTTTACCTATTCATGCGTTTTGAAACTGTCATGCCGCGAATCAAAAATGTTGTACACTTCCGGTGACTGCCAGACTCAGATGACGGCCAGGGATGAGGCCGAGTAAACAAAGAATAAAGGAGGCCAGATGCTAACCCTAACCCGAGCGCTCTATATTCCCCCCCCCCCCAACTGCCCCTCTTCCACTTTGTCGAACATCTTGCGGGAAGACCAATGTCCTCACTGCCAGCTTCCAAGGCGAATTGTCTTGCATCCGATGACGCAGTAATTAGTATGTTTGCTATACATTCCCGAGGCTTGCTTTTCTCCAACTAATGTCTCGGTGCAACACCATCCCATTGCCGTTTCAAGTATCCCGGCCGCCGGGACATCACCCGTATTCCACACCTCTGACTCATCATTCGTCATCGCCCAACAGCAACCTGCCGGTCCTTTCCGACTGGTCGCTGTCAACACGGCAACCGGATCGCGCCAAGAGATTGGCTGGGCGTGTGGTTGAGGATGTCAAGAAAAAGCACACCATCGTCCATGTCCCCGATGCGGCAGGTGAGTGTGTGGATGGTGGATCAAGGCCCGAATACCGCGGATGGTAGCCCACAGCATCTTCCAGCGCTGCTCAAGTCGAGTCTGGGAAGTTCGGGAGGGCCATGCGGGTCGAGACGACAGCCTGTAGCCCGATCACACACCTGGGATCATGGCAGGGAAAGAAAGGCCCAAAACATAGAAGGTGAAGTATCCAACCCCATCTGCCGCTATTTCTCGTCCTGGATCGTGTTATACAGACTTCCGATATGCGGCAGGATCTCGACAACGAACTCATCCCCGTCGCGCAGCAGCTCCTGCGGCTGATGCGCAAACCCCACGCCCGCCGGGGTGCCCGTGATGATGACGGTCCCCTTGGGCAGCGTCGTGCCCTGCGAGAGAAAGCTCACAATCTCCGCAACCGAGAAGATGAGGTCCCTGTTTTGCATCAGTCTCAATCCAATTCCCGAGCAAGAAAACCCAACTCCAGCCGAGCACGAAACTTCTTTTTCTTTTTCTTTTTCTTTTTCTTTTTCTTTTTCTTTTTCTTTTTCTTTTTCTTTTTCTTTTTCTTTTTCTTTTTCTTTTTCTTCATAGGAAAAAAAACAAGCACTCACGTCAACCCGCTCTCCTGCACCACCCGCCCATTGCGCACCCCCCTCATCCGCAGCACCCGCACATCCGGCACCGCCCGGCGCGCCACCAGCACGGGGCCCAGCGGGCACGACCCGTCAAAGCCCTTGGAGTAGCACCACTGCGACTGGGCGAACTGGGCCGCGCGGCTCGAGACGTCGTTGGCCGCCGTGTAGCCCAGCACGTAGGGCAGCGCGTCGGCCACGGCAACGTTCTTGGCGTCGCGGCCGATGACGATGGCGAGTTCCGACTCGTAGTCGGCCGACGCGCTGGCGAGCGTGTGCTTGGGGATGACGGTGGGGGCGGGCCAGGGGTCGGCGAGGGCGGTCGGGGGTTTGCTGGGGCGGTGTTAGAAAGGGGGAGCTGGGGGTTGGTTGGGAGTGTTGGTAGGCTAAGTTGCTTACAGGAAGACGGTCGGGATGTCGGGGATGGTCATCTTGGCCTCCTCGGCGTGTTTCTTGTACTGTTTCCGGGGAAGAAGGCAGGCGGCGGTGTTAGTTGAGCTCACGGGTGTTTAGTCTTTCCTGCATGGGAAACTGACGTTCAGGCCGATGCACCGGATGGTCCCGACCTCGTCCTGCGCCAGAGGCGAGAGGATGCGGCCGATGACGGCTGTCTTGTCCGTTGGCACGCCCGCCTCCAGCACCGACGTGCCGCTGAACAGCTTGACCTCGACCTTGTCGCCTTTGCGCACGGCGGCGCCGACATCGAGCGACCCGTCGACAGGCTCGCCGATGAGGATGTTGCTGTCGTCGCCCGCGGGCACAAACCGGACAATGCCTAATATGTGCGATTAGTAGCTGCTATGGCCCAGGGACGTGCGGAGGTGGGCTGCTCACGATCGAAGGACATTATCACGATGCTGATGGTGTTCCAAGGTATTGGCACAAATGGAGGGTTGAGCAGACGTCAGCTAAGCAGTTCAGTTCTCGGTCCAACCCGCACTTATAACGAGGTTCGGGGCCTCGGACTGGACTTCGGGGCGTAACTAACACACCGCTGCTGGTTTCACCAACTACATGCCGCTCGGTCCCTTAGTATGCATACTGGTTGCCAAACCTCACCTTTCCCCGGACCCCCACATTCCCCGCAGATGGGCATCTCCTTCCACAGCCCCGGGCAACTCCCAACGCACGTACGAGTCGAATCCCTCGGCCGCAGGCCAGCGGCAGAGACTGGGAGATGCAGCGGCCCGAGTACCCATCTCGACGTTGTCACGCTTAAGTCGGTGTCCTCGGACCCCTTTCGTAGTGGCCAGCGGCATCCCCGATTGGAGTAATGCCTCGAGGGGAGAAGTAAAGACGCCGTTGAATGAGCTGTCCCATTCCGCTCGGCTTACTGGATATCATGCATCCCGCCCACACCACCGCCCGCTAGGCTATGTAGCCCTTCCTCCCCTGCGCAACCGTGCTCGATTCCAACCATGCCGTTCGCGTTCAACGTCCGTACGGGCATAACCCACCCCACCAAAAACAACCTTCCTCCACAATCCTCACCCTTCCCCCCTTCCCCCCTTCATTTCCACGCACTCAACCCCGCCCACGGATCCCCTCCCTGGCCCTGGCCCTGCTGCCCCTGCCCCTGCTGCGACGACCCCGGCCTCCCGGCATTCGGATTCCTCGAGTAGTACTCGGACCCATAATGGATCGTCTGCTGCGGCCCCAGCGGCGGCGGGCCCGGCGGGGGCGGCGGTGGCACAAAGTTGGGCGGGACATAGCTGTTGTGCTGCTGCTGCTGCTGAGTTTGCTGCTGTTGCTGCTGCTGCTGCTGCATGGCGGCTGGGTTCCCATACGTGCTGTACCGCGCCTGCTGGCCAAAGGATGTCTGCGTCGGGGGCGGCGAGGCCGGCCCGCGGCCCATGTTGAAGCTGGTTTGGGTTGGTGGTGGGGATGCCGGGCCCGGGATGCGGCCGTGCGAGCTGGGGTTGTAGGAGAAGCCCGAGTGGCCTGGCTGCTGCTGCTGCTGTTGCTGAATGAACGACTGCGGGGCCGTGGTTTGGGTTGGGGGAGGTGAGCCGGGGAGCTGGTACTGGCCCGAGAAGTTGGTCTTCGGGTACATGGGCCCGGAGCTGAAGGTTAGGGGCGCGGGCGTCGGCCGTGTGGAGGCTGGCGATGGGGACGTGGGTGGCGGCTCCATCGACATGCGCTCCATCAAGCCCCTTAACCGCCCTTGTTCCATCGCAGCGTGCGCGCTCTTGTTGGCCGCGCGTTCCTGTTCGATCTGATTGAGGAGCTGGGCGCCCTCGGCACGCCGGTTGTTGACAAAGCTTTCGACATTCTTCTCCAAGCTCTCTACCGTCTCCCTCATTTCCTTGTACCACATCTTCGCGCTCTGCAAGCCGGCTTCCAGATCCAAGAACTCCTGGTACGCTCGCTTGTACTTGTTGATCACCGAACCCCTCTGTCTCTGGAACGACTCGTATTTGCTCTGTTCTGCCCGGACTCTCTTGTCCTGCAGAAGGCTGTTGAAAGCTACTGTCAGCTCTCGCATCATGGCGGCCTGCTTATGCGTCGCCTGAACCAGGCGATTCTGATACGGCCGGTACTTTTCAAGCTCCTGTTGAAATAGCTGCTGCTCGTAGTTGGCGATGGATTTCTTGTTCAGGATCAAGATTTGCGATATGTCATCGTCGTGTGCCTGGCATTGTCAGCTAGGTAGGCCATGACATTGCCGTTGCGCCGGACTGAAACCTACCTTCTCCTTCAGGTCCTTGAGCACTTGCACCCGCTCCCGCTTGATGAGATTCAGCCTCTTAAGAATATCCTCCACCTTCGCAATCTGCTCAGCAACACTGGGCCCGCCATCCTCAAAGTCGGCATCCAGCAAATTGGGTTCTCCCGAGGGGCTGTTCGCATTGCTCGACTTCCGCGTCTTATTCACGGCTCGCTGAAACAGAGCATCGATCTCGCCCGTCTCGGCGGCAGAGCGCATCTCGGCAAACTCATTCTCATTCTGCCGCAGTTTCGTGGCTAACTGGCCGTCGCTCCTGGAAGCTTCGTCCAGAGCTTCCCGATAGTTGCGCACATCGCCCCTTAGCGTGCTTGTCAGCCGCGAGCTTGGCTGCTGCGTCCATTCTGACTCGTATTTAGACCGCATCTTCTCACAGACGCTCTCCTCCATGTCCAGCTGCTTGTTGCTCCTGTCCAAAGCCGCCACTATCGACTGCTTCTGCGTGTGTAGAAACTCGAATATCTTGCCGGGTTCTTCGTGGTCGGAAACATCGACGCACCATGTCCGAAAGTCCTCGTCGGGCGAGATCTCCTGGTCAAGCCCGCCCCCGCCCTTCAAAACTTGCAGGGCGCCGGGTAGTCTTAGGTAGTCCAAGCTCGCAGCCATCTCGCTATTCGCAGTGTCCACCCTCTCCGTCTCGGCTCTGACTAGCTTCGCCTTCTCCTCGTCGTATAAACTCGCAGACTCGGTAACCGCTAATGGCACAATCTTGGCAAACAGATCGGGGCCGGTAATCCGTTGAATGTCTTGTCCGGCATAGAGTTCGCTGACCGGGATGGGTTTCGCAGCGGGCAGTTTTGCCACGGCCGGCACGCTTGCCTCGGGTGGTACAGCTTGGTGGTAAATGAAATCATTGTCCTTGGTCAGCTCCTTGAGACGCTGCTGAACCGTTACAAGATGCCGCTTCGTGATGTCGGCCAAGAGAACGCCACAGTCGGCAGTCAGATTTGAGCTGGGGGGTACCGAGCTTGGGAAGTTGTGGGCGACCTTGTTGGCTTCCCGAGCATGGCCCTCGGCCACCTGTAGGCGGGCGACGGCCATGCCGTGCGAATTCGCATCGTCGTCGGCAAGCGCCTGGTAGTATTGGGCAATCGAGCTCATGAGATTGAACTTGGCCTGTACCATCAACAACCAGACCTTCTCAAAGACGGCCTTGGTCACGTTCTCCTGCACACCCTCAAGGGCCTGCCCATACAATGTCGCGGCTTGGCTTGCGAGCTTTGCTAGTAGGCCGATTTTCTTGTGGTCCGCGATCTGCTTTTCCAGAAACACCTCCTGCGCCTGGGCTAGCATGATGTTTATAACCGCCTTCACCGTCTCCCTGCTCAGGTCGGAAGAGGGGGCATGGAGGAAGTTCTCGTTGATGTATGTGAACATGCCAGCAGAAGCCTGGAAGGAGTGGTACGCCTGCTTGAGGCCGGCCTCTTCGGTTCGCGTCTGGTTGGCGGCGTGGCATGATAGGACGGCAGAGATGTTGAAGATGATGGAGGCTTTCTCGAATGCTAGCGAATACTGGGCCGTGGCCTTGTGCGTAAAGGCGTCGAACCTGCGCCGGCCAGAGTTAGTATCGAGCAGGTCAAGCTCTGCGGAACGCGGTGGATGGAAAGCACGAGTTACCAGGTAAAGGAGACCCTAATATGCTGCTCATCGACAGGGAAGCGCAGGTCCAGCAGCTCGAGTTGGCCATAGTACCGGTACAAGAGATCCCTGCCCGCCGTACTGTCCTTCCCGGCCCCGCGCATGTCTTGCCGCAGCCGGTTGAGGGTGGCGCATTCCTCAGCATATCGCTCGGGGTCGTCGCCGTACGTGTTTTGGATGTATGACTTCAGTGGAGTGACCCAGTCGATCTCGTTGGTGGCCTTGAGGGGCACCGAGATCATAGGCGCTTGCGTCATCTTGGGCAGGCGAGTGCGTCTGTGTAGAGCAGAGCCGGATCTCACGCCGTTATTGCCGCCCAGATGTATATCCCTCGCAAGAAGCCAGGCCACCAAGGAGAAGATCGCAAGCTCGTTTCGTTTGGTGGGAGTTTGACGTCGGGAGAAGAATGGCCGCACGGCGGTAGGGTTAGGCGGGGGTTGTGTTGGGTTTCGTCAAGGCGAAGCAGATGGATCTGATTTCCAAGGACCTGGTCAGGCTTTGGGACCGCTGAGAAGAATTTGGAATGTCGCGTGGATTATTCGATCCGGTTCTATTGTATGGGATGCCGAGAGATTCTTGATGTGATCGGGTCGGGTTGATAACACAGCACGGCGGAAGGCGGCAATGGCAATGGCTGGCTGGTTAGGCCCCAGACCAGACCTGAGCATAGGTACCTACATAATACAGCACCACCTGTGCACCTCTAGTGGGGGGGTTCCGCAGCGTCTCTTGGCTGCCCCTCACTTGAAGAGATACATACCCAATGTACCTGTAAAGGTCCCTAGATCCTTGTCACGCCTGTGGTGTTCTGTAGTTGCAACAATTGACCAACAAGCGTGTTGGCAGAGCGCGACAATGATTCCGGGGTTCTGTCTACCTAACCAAGATCAAAAAGACTGGTGTGATCAGATGAAACCAGATTTCATTCCGGTCCAGAAAGTTTGTCGTTGGGTTTTGGCAGGAACACCTCACCTGCATCAACCACGCCCACTGCAACGGACAGACAGTGCGCGCTATGTATGTACATAGATATTGGACGAAGACTCCCTCCGTCTGCTGCTAATCCTGGGGAAACAGAGCAATTCAAGTGCCGAGTCCAACGGCATTAAAGTCGACAAGAATCAAATCATCCCGATTCCCTTCTCTTTTGAGATCTCTCTCTTTTAAGGTACCTATGTAGGACTCGCGATGGCGGGGCTTCGGTCAATCATCCCCAAGAAGGGCCTCAACCGCAGCACAGCCGCGCTTATTTAGCGTTCACCACTGCACGCCTTCAATTCCTTCACACCGTTCCTCCCGTATCTGCCCTCAGCAAAACCCAGGGCGCAACAGTACTGCAAATTGAACAAAAAAAGAGCCCAGCCAGCCCACCATCCATAGCCATGTTGTTCGCGCAAAGTCATCCCCCCCCAAATGATACCAACCGCAATTCTCAGGGACGCCAAAGTCAACAGGAGAACCACAGAGTAACAGTCGTGCTAGAGTATAGGCTAGTAAACACCGCTGCCGCAAAAGCCACGCCAAGAAGCCATTCACCACCATCAATTGGCCCAAAGCCGTCGAAACAGAAGCGCCGCCGACATGAGATGCCAGGGATGCCACTGCAGTCGATTGGATGCCATGTTCCCCAGCCAGCCCCCCCCCCCCCCCCCCCCCCCCCCCCCCCCCCCTTCTTGAGCATCTCATGGGTAATTCAGCGGCCCGCGCAGCCCGCTCAGACAATGAATGGGCCCCCCGCAGCGGGCGAAACATGCGTTGCATCCGCCCATCTGAAAACATCCAAAGCCGACTGGGTCGATTTGCAGCAAGCGGACCTCGGACAATCGCTTGGACAAGGGATGGAGTTGACATTTATCTACCTACTCTCTGCAAGGTCCCCTCCCTAATTCGGCACCTATGTATGTACACAGCCCTTAGACTCTCGACCAGCCGGGAGGGACCAGGACCTTGTCATGGGCGATCGCGGATGGCTTGTGCGGCCGAATCTGCGGCCCAACCTTGAGAGAAATGTCGTGCATCCGTTGAGGGGAAACCGCGCCCACACACAACAACAGGCCCTTGCCCCTTTCAGCCATCGCCTACCACAGCCAAGCGGCGCAAAGCACAGCAACTAGACTCATCAAGCACGCTGAATTCGCTACAACGAGCTACAACGAGCCTCTCCCCGCATGCCAGCAAGGACTCCACCCCGTTCGCTGATATACAACACAATAGCAACACCAAACCAAAACCCGCACAGCAGCAGCATGGGCCCCTTTCCAACCAGCCGCTTGTTATGTTATTCCCAGCGCAGGACTCGCCTATATCCCTATTCCCTCTCCCTCCTCCTCCTCCTCCTCCTCCTCCTCGCTGTCGGGCTGCCTACACCAACGACGGTAGATTATCAAGGTTCATGGGGTTCCCCGGCTCGCCATGAATCCCAAAGAATTGGAACCTAGAGAAGCAGGCCGCACGATTAGAATCATCACAACACTCCCCGTCCGTAAAAGGCGGGGGGGGGGGGGGGTGGTGGGGGGGGGGGGGGGGGGGGGGGGGGGGGGGGGGGGGGGGGGGGGGGGGGGGGGGGGGGGGGGGGGGGGGTGGGGAGAGGAGGTAAGGAGTAAGAACAACGGCAGACAGGTACTCACCAGTCCTCCACATTAAGCGTCGACGGAACAGTCTGCCCATGCAGCGAGCTCGTGCTCCAGCTATCGCTCGGGCTATGCTCCTCCTGCTGCATGGGCGCGTCGAACGACCCCTGCCACATATTCCCGCCCTGCTGCTGGTGCTGCCCAACGCCCTGGAAGCCCGTCAGGCCAGGCTGCAGCATGCCGCCATCGTGCTGCATCGGGCTCCCCGCCAGCCCGCGCTTGGGCATACCCGGACCCTGGCTCGGGCCCTGGCCACCGCCGCCGCCGCCGCCGCTGCCGCCGCCGCCGTAAGCATTCTGCCCGCCGTGGTCGACGCCCTGCATGTTTTGGCCCTGCATCTGCGCCATCATGTGCGCGTCGAGGCTGTTCTGATGGGGTTGGGGCGGCGACATCGGCTGGAACAGCGGCACGTGTGCGCTCTCGGGAAACAGCTGGTCTGGCTGGAAATTCTCCCAGACGGCCTGCGACAGGTTTGGCGAGGTCCGCGTGACGAGGTAGAGATCAGGCGGGGTCGGTGGTACCGAGAAGGATGGGTTGAAGGGGGTCGCCGGCCGGGTGTGTGGGCGCGAGGCTGTCCCGCCCATGAAGGCGTCGCCGTTGCCGCGCGTGTGCGGCGATGTGGTGTAAGGAGGCGGCATGGTGCCGGGGCCCTGCTCAGTCTTTGTCGGATGGCTCGGTGTCTGTGGCCTTGAGCGCTCGTACGACTCGGGCGGCTGAGGCGTGCTGACGCTGAAATCGATTGCCATCTCGTCGTACTTGCGCTTCTGCTCCTGCGCGTAGCGGTGCTGTTCAAGTTGAGACAGACTTTGCTGTGCCTTGCGGTGTCTCTTGCCTGCCGCCTTCTGGAGCCTCTCCTCGAGAACCTTGTTGCCGAGGATAGACTCAAAGAGCGTATAGACCATCTTGCCGACAAGCCATACTTTGGATACCTCCTTCAGGCCGGTCGTGCACGTCCGTATCCGGTCTTGGGTCACCTGCTGGATCGAGGGTATTGGCGATCTCATCTGATAGACGTGCATGATAAGGGCTGAGAACAGGCTATAGACGACGAAGGCAGGACAGAACCGCAGCTCGCCGTGGGCTGACAGATTCTCAATGATCGACGTGATCATGCCCGCGGCCTGGAAGGCGATGTTCCGCGAGGGGTATGCCGACTCCTCCGGAAATATGTGAGAGCTACTCGGGGGCATATGGGCTCGATGTAGTAGGCAGAGGGTGGTGTAGTAGTTTAGATGGAGCAACGCGGACCAGAAGTGATGCCTCGGCATCTCCCAGTACACCAGCTTGGGGCAGTGTTGCAGCCAGTCGGCAAGTGCCATGTCGCTGTGCGTCAGGTCGATGGCATTTTGCCGGCGGCCCTTGGCCGCGACAGAATACTGCTGCGAGAGGACCAGGCCCATGATCTCGCACAGCTTGACATACTGCAAAAAGAATTGCACGTGGACCGGGTCCGGCGGGTACTCGCTGGGCTGGTCAGGCTCGTCCTCGATGAAGTCGTCCTCGGTCAACATCTCCACGTCCGAGTCGTCAAGGTTGATATGGCAGGGCCGCCCCAGGGCAACAGCCACCGACCTGTCTCGGGTGAAGAGGGACCACCAGATTCGCTTCCATAGCCTCTTGTCCGTTTTGCTGAGCTGCGATCCCTCCACGCTGCGGTGCATCCCCGAGCCCTGGGCGACAATGGTGGCGACGCGGGTCCAGTAGAAGACATTCTTGGTGACATCCTCGGGGCCCTCCCAGTACCAGCCCATCAGCAAGAGCGACTGTACCATCGTGACTCGGTCATCCTCGTAGTTCGCATCGTACAACGCTTTGGCTCTCTTGTAAAAGGTCAGCGCCGCTGGTGTCGCGGAGCCGTTCGCATCCATCAATTGTGCGTTCGTGCAAACGCGCGATCCTGCCAGTAGCATGGCCTGCAGCAAGAGCAGCGACGGCGGGTTCTTCGGATCCTTGTATCGGCGCATGAATTTTGTCTTGTTGATGATGGGAACCACTGGGTGTATGGATTTGAAGTACGAGTCAATCAGCTCGTCGCAGAGGGCCCGTGGCGGCAGCAGGAAGGCGCCTCGCTGGTGCAGGATGTCGATTTCGACATTGTCCAGCTCGGTCAACCGCGCCCTCGAACCCCTGACGTTCTCGGGCAGAGGGTAGTGCACCACATCTGCGGAACTCTGGCGGTCATGGACCAGGAGTGTGAGGTTGGACGACTCGCCTAGGTAGGCCACCCTCCCGGCTTCTGTGATCGGTGCTCTTGTGAATTTGGGCTTCATGACGAGGTTCATGTAGCTCGCCAAGGTGGCGTTATCAAAGTCCTCCTTTTTCTGCTGCTCATCCGTGTTCGCGGTCGAGGGGGTGCCTTCGTGGGTGTGGTATACAGCGGGTGGTCGGATGCCGCTCGGAAACGTGCTTGTGCCCGGTGGAAGCGGTGACCGGTCGTCGTTTTCTCCTCGTTCGCTGTCGTCAAGTCAGCATCAGGGCTGTAGCATGCGATGCAGTACGCAGCAGGTAGCATGCAGCATGCACGATGCGCGGTGTGGGAACAGCGTTGCTCGTCAAGCCGACGCACAGACTCGGGTCCGGAACGCAGCACTGGAGTTCAACGGCTCCGGCATCCTGACCCAAGGGAAATTGATGTACCTGTCCGAATCTCTAGATTGCGCACCGTTGTTCTGCGGCGCCTTCTTTCGTTTGGGGGTCGGGATGCGGCATTCGATCGAAAACGCGACACAATTGGTACACGGAACACCGAGGCTCGCGGCATCGCAGCGGACCTGCAGAGGCTAATGTGAGCATCCATGTCCCAAGAAGAAGCAGGTATCAGAGTGGGGATGTGTTTGCAATGGGCTGAGGGCATCCCTACTTTGCGGGCATGGCATGTCTGTAAGAGGCGGTGACTGGTCAGCTTGCGGTCGCAAAGATGACCCCGGTGCGGATGAGCCGAGGCAAGATAGGCGAGACTGTCGCAATCGCTGCCGGAACCTCGGACGGGGCCCAGCAAACCCACCAGACCCCGCGGCTTCCATCCAAACAACATATAACACGGGGGTTGGCACTCACCTCGCATGCTCTTGAAGCTCGTTGTCTTTTGTCCCCAAAGGATACCAGATTAGCGAAACCGCCCGCTTTTGCCCCGCGCGACGAGGATGGCGCCTGTGATACCAACCTCCTAAAACTCAATGAGCCCGCTGTCGTGGTTGTGGTTGTCGTCCCTGCCGCCGGGGTGGACATTCCGGGCGACTGCTGCGACGGCGACGCGGACGACTGCTTGGGGGGCGTGCCATCAGCCGAGACCGAATCGATGTCCATCGCGGCGGAAATGGACCGAAGGATGCCGTTTTGCGGCTTGGACGGCGATGCGCGGGGTTGTTGACGGTAGACAGTTGCGTCGCTTTGAAGAAGAAGAAGGATACCAAGCAAGCCGGCGCTCCCGTCGTGTCCCGCTGCGGTGGTCCTCTGATTGTCGTCGTGGCGAAGTGTGACAGAATGCGTCCGAAGACGGGTTTGGACGGCAAAATTGGTTATTTGGCCCCGAGCATGGGATGGGACACGGCCGAGAAAGGCGGGAACGGGACACAAAAGTCGTGGTTCGCCTCAGGAACCGTGTTGTGTGCGTGCTCTTCTCGTCGCGATGCTGGCCCAGGGAAAACGATAGTCGTTTGGCGCACGAAAACGATTTCAAAGCACTACCAGGAGTCGATGGATATGGGTAGCAAGCGGACTTTGAGGGAGGGGCCCACTGCGCAACATGGAAGCGCCAACCCCGGATTTCGGTGCCCCTTTAAAATGGCGGGGGCTTGAGACCTGGAGACGGCTGGTGGACTGTGCTGTCGAATGCGATTGTCTTGGCTGTCACTTCAAAGTAGGGAGGCGCGCAGTGAGTGTCGTGTGTACACTAGGCTGCAGCTTGCTTTAAGCTTGATCCGTCCGAAGACACGAGGGAATTCTCGGATGATCTCTTAAATGACATCTCTTGTGGCGGGCTGACACTTCAATGCGTGCATGGTGCAGCCCCTCCGTCAAGGCGTCAACAGGCAGCTGGTACCCTATACATGTATACATGTCTCTGTCAGGGATAGGGGTCCACTTCGCATGTGAAGGCCCACCACGGGCAGTGTCAAACGGAGAAGCGGAAGGCTCCGGTCAGCTGGCACGGCGTGGCAGCACGCTTGCAGGGTGTCAACCGAGATTTCTGCTCGGAAAGTCAGCTCAATCGGGAAGTCATGTCCGCGTGCAACGAATCCGGGGAATTCTTGGCTCTCCAACATATCCTGGGCCAAGGGCTTGGCAGTCTCGTCCCACTCCCCCGCGCCATCCCAAGTGCCAAACCAGTGCAAACCATCGTGCAATCCTTCCATGGAAGCAGCAGTTTTGGCGTCTTCCGTTAATCTTTCCGGAGCAGCTCAACCTCAGATTCCTCCCTAAAATGGCCGGTGGCCGCTGGGCGGCAGCTATCTATGCGCTGCCGAAACCCGTCTTGCAGCTTGAAGTTTCGGAACCAATCCGACGACCGCGTTTTTCGACAGGTGCCGGAGTTCAGAGAAGACCGTTCAAATCGCACGCACACGAGGCATCCCCGCCCGCGGCTTGGCTTTCTGGACATGGGGTCGTTTCGCGTTTCTCAGCTGCAGGAATGGCTATACTCGCCTACGACTTGTAGTGCATACATGTCTGGCTGCCCAGGTTGGGCGCAGCCTGGGTTCTTCTGTGGAACGCAATGCGCTTGTCAATCTGCCCCAGACTCTCTCGCGTGTCTTCATGGAGCGGGATACCATTACAAAACTGCGGCATCAACATGGGGCAGGCCCCTGTTACCCCACGGCTTCCCCTCACCATTTGGGGTCGTTCGCCCACCTTCCCCAGGCATAGAACGATACTAAATTGTCGGATGGTGATCCCTGATCCGGGCCATCCGTGACAGCTTCCCAACGGTGGAGATGACAGACCGGGTTTCGCTGCCCGCCCGTGCCGATGGAACGGAACCTGCTCGGGCCTGCTCAACCGCGATTCTAGCGTCCAGACGGAACGCGGATTTGGCAGTGGCAGTGCCGCTGTCACATGTGGCACCCCTGCATGTTGTCCGTCTGTACATTCCACGTGCCTAGCTCGCCTGGATTCTGTTTCAAAACGCCGACATCTGCACGAACGCACACCATCTGGGCTACAGGGTGGGTGGGGAGACGGCGCGCATGAAACGGCGTTTCTCAGGGGGCACCACCCGGAAATGCAACTAGACAGCATCGAGACTGCCGCGATGACGCACCAAGCAACCACACACGGGCGGACTCGTCTATGGTTGTCTGCACAGCCGGCACGATCCGTACCTATGGCTACGCAAAAAGTGTTTGCATGTGATCAACCTACTGGCTCGCCCAGCGTCATATGGCTCGACTGTCGATGTTAGACCACAACCTACTTTGTTTGGCTGAAACCATCCGCACGGAACCTCTTCGTCAGGCACGAGATCAGCAGGCAACAGACTTGGCATGAGATGACTGACTGCGCTCGGGATGGCCGTACCGTAATCTCCGCAGAGAAGGCCAAATCCATTTCCATTTTGATTAACCCCGAACCCTCCGTCATTTGTGAATCTCAAGAGAGGTCTAACCACATGTACTCCGTAGAGTGTACCGCCATGGCCTCATCTGCTGGCAGCACCACCATCACCACCGGCAGAAGAAGGTAGGTGCTCAACAGCCCCGTTCGTCCGCTCCAACAACACCTCGGCGACTTCCCCCTTCCCAACCGCCTTGACCACATCACCGCCCACCTCCACACCCGCAATGAAGACGGCACTCACCCCCTCGAGCGCCGCCACAAAGACACACAACAGACTCGCAATCACAAAGTGGCTAATCGTCGACCCAATCTCCAACCACGACCCCTCGTCCTTGACGACCCAGAAAAAGTACAGCGTCAGGATATCACTCACCGCCATGACCACCATGAAGAGCGCCGAGGGCGCGACGCCGAGCCGCTTGTTGAGGATGCCCAGGTTGGCCGAGATGAGCGCGAAGGGGATCATGAGCTTGAGAATGAGCATGGCGCCCTGGGAGAAGGGGTCGAAGATGGGGAGCAGGCGCGACACGCTCTCGAGGCTGAAGGACGAGACCGACGCGACGTTGCCCGTGCTGAAAAAGGCCGACTGCAGGAGCACGAAGAAGAAGAGCGCCACGCGCGCGTCGTGCAGGGTCAGGGGCCGGAAGGGGGCGGGAACGTGGTGCGTGGTTTCTGCTGCGGCGGCGGCTGCTGCGGGGGATTTAGGTGAGGCTGTTGCTGTTGTGGTTGGGCCGTTGGACGCTGCGGCTGCTGCTCCGTTGGTTGCTGGTGATGGCGATGTGAATCTGAAGACGGCGTGCTCTAGGCGGACCCAGCTAACGAGGATTGCCGAGAAGGCGAGGTAGAAAAGGCCCTCGTATGAGATGGTCAGGATGACAAAGGTAGGCGCGCAGGTGAGGAAGATGACCAGGATCCGGTGTATGTAGTGGTTGTTGGGCCGTAGACGGTACGCCAGTGGCATGAGCAACGAGGAAACTGCGGTAGGAATTAGCGACACCGAAGGAATACTCGCATTGTCGGAGGCTTACCAAGTACGACCCAACCCACAATCTGGTTGCCACGGGGTAGGCCTTGCTTGGCCTGCAGCGACAGAGCGCTGGAACGCGTAACAACCATGGAAAGGAGGGTGAGACCAATCTGGATACCGATGAGTGTCCTGGAAAAGTGGTCCCTCGGCGACGGCCGCTCTTTGGACCAAGAGAAGTCGGCAAGGACAAAGTCCTCCAGGACAAGATATAGAATACCGATGACGACCATCAGCGCACCGCCAATCATGCTGTGGGGACATGGTCAGCTAGTATTCCAAGACAGTTGTTTCAGGGAACCTGGGGAACGGACATTAAGTTCACATCCTCGGTTTTCATGGCTGGAAGCAGTGTGAAAGCACTCATGGCTAGGCACGAGAGAAACCATGTGACAGAGAGCGCGGTGTGTTGTTGCAGGAAGGAGAAGCCATAGCCAAGGGGCCAGAGAGAGCCAATGACAAACAGCACTGTCAGAATCTCGCGATGTATATAGCCCAGAGCCTGCATGTATTAGTCTCGCGCCCGAGGAATCAAGGGGGCAGGGCAGGGAGACGTACCAGCGACTCGATGATTCCGACATAAAGGGCGCAGTTGACGACCAGCGAGGCCAGACTTCCCCCTGACTTGATATGGCCGAACAGTTGCTTGCGGCCGGCCACCAGGCTCTCCCTCCGAGCATACACCTCTTCCCAGAAAAACACCGGGAAAAAGGCATACGCATAATATGTGAGCGGCGACTTGGAGATCACAAAAGACGCATAGAGCGCGGTCAAGATGGAAGACGAGACCAGAGTTCCAGCAAGAGTTCTTGAGGGCTGCAGGTGCCCATGCAGCACGAACAGGTCGATGACGATGGTGAGCGCATATGCTACCCATCCCAGGTACCCGACCGTGATGAGAGCCCGCAGGAACAGCCAGTCGTAGGTCTGCAAGTACCTCAGGCCGCCAAGACCGACTTTCATGAGAGCGGCCGATTCCTCGATTGCCTCCTCGTAGCTCCCTGACTCAATGAGCTGCCGGATGTGGGCAACGCGGCTTTCGGGCTCCAGGCCCTCGCCGCTCAGGGACATATAGGGTCTGTATCTCAGCTCTGTTGCCTTCTTCTTTTCCTCCTTGACGCGATACTGCTCGAGAACTCCCCGGGCGTTAACGAGCGACGCCTCGGCCTTCTCCTTGAGATCGGCGGTGAGGAAGGACAGGGGCAGCTCGCCTACTGAGTTGGCCGGGAATTCGACGCCGGCCAGATAGGCCATGAGAGCGGCGACATCGGCTTGCGCAACATCGTGTCTCCGGACATGGTCGAGATCCCAGTCGGCTGAGAATTCGTCATGTCCCGGGGCAACCTCCCCCGGGTACAACTGAGGCTTGGCAACCCCTGAACCCCAAGCAATCAGAGGTGTCCGGGTATTGTCAGGGTGACCGTCGCCATGGCTTCCCCAGTCGCTCATGCCATGGTCGGCGGTGAAGACGAAGGCAGTCCGATCGTCATTATAAAACTCCTCAATCAGTTCCGTAATCTCCTTGACACCCTTATCGACAACTTTGAGGTTGTGGAGGTATTCCTTTGAATACGGCCGATAGGAATGCCCCGTTGTGTCCAATCCCAGCAAATGGAGAAAGAAGACGATTTTGTCCTGTCGCAGCGCATCATTGAGCGCCTTATTCGTCCGCGCCTCCGCAAAGAACTCCTTGACGTGGTCGAACACCCAGAGATCCAGCACAAGCGCATCCGAAGAAAAGTCCTCGAGCTCGGATCCGTAGGTATAGGCATCGACTCTGCCTGGGACAGCGCCGTGCTCGAACATGGGCAGAATATCGGGGCTGCCCCAGCTCCATGTGTGCCGGCTGCGGTTGAAAACACTGTCGAAGTTGACGGGGTTCAGCTTCCAACCCGTCGTCACGGCGGAAACATCTTCATATAAGCCTGCGATCAGGGCCACATGGCCGGGCCGGGATTCGGTAGGCACGCGCGTGTGGGAGACGCCGAAGGTACCTTGCTCCAGCACCTTGGATCGCAAGAAGGGGGCGAGGGTTCTCGGAACAAGATCATCGTCGGACTCGGGGTAGGGTTCGGGATGCAATTGGAATGCTTTGTCCGCGCGCAGACCGTCGCCTATGCCAGGCATAGTCAGCATGTATTTCCTTTGCGGTAGCAGGAGGGGTATTGCTTCACGAACCCACAAAGAGTACCAGGCGATCTGCGGGTGCTGGAGTTGACACGGGCCGCTCTATTTGGAACAACTGCATGCCCCAGACAATGGGGCTGACGAAGTAAATGTCGAAAATGGAAAATATATACACGAAGTGGAAAACAACGGCAATTGCCAGGAAGCGGAATCGTGGGAACCCGGCCATGGCGGCTGTCTGCGCAATGCGCCGCGAGATGGACTGGCTGTCGCTGGGGCACAGGACGAGTCGAGCCGTGGTACAAAATTCAAGATGAATTTGGAAAAACTGCAATATTTGGGCGCGTCATGGTGCGACTATTGGATGAGTGAGCGCAACGAGGAGAGAAACAAAACCCCTTGAGATTAAACGGGGGGGGGTCTGCGGTACCTTGAGGGTGCGGTGGAGGATGCCAGGTGGAGGTCGCATTTCTATGCCCAAGCTTTTTCGCGTTCCAGACCAGGTTGCAGGGATTCTGTCATCGCGCAGCCTTCTTCCACTCCAGAAGTCGCGTCTCCCAGTCGCGCGACACCACCAAAATCTTGACAAGGCCACCGTAAATTTGGAACTGCATCAGCAACCCGCGATGGATGATTACAACAAACTCCTCGCGGAGAATGTCCTCACCGAGGACAAGGTGGTACGGAGCCTTTGTCTTTTGAGAACATTATTGCCGGGACTGACGGACAATGTCAGGTCACTTATCGGCTCTTGAGCCGGACTCTACAAGTCCATGCCAACACAGCAAAGCAGTAAGGGTCGGCATTCATTTCTCAATGTTGCCTTGACTAATGCGCTTTAGAATGCTCTATGAATTCCACAGAACACAGAATGCACGACGTCCAGGAGCTGTGCACGCTACTTACCTGGTCTACGGCACCAAGAACGCTGCCGGGGGATTATCGGCGGGGCAGAATGGGCCAGATGGCGACATTGACATGACAAGCTCGGCACCTGAAGTCGAGTCTCTCGCAGACACTGTGCCAATCCTGACGCTGTCGTTAGTCCCCGAGGAGCGGCTCAATGGTCAGTCTTGCGCCTAGTCCCTGCCACCACTCTGCTAAATGGTCCCAGAATCCCTTGCGGAGTACGATGAGGTCTCCTCAATTCACGTCTATAGCATCGGGCCCCATCCGACAAAGGTTAGATCTCGAATCTCACAAGTATCGTCATTGCCTCACGACTAACAATATTCCAGGACTTTGCGCTGCTTGCAGATGCGGCCAACGAGGTTCTTGGCCTCGGGGCGGGCAACGATGGGAATAGTATAGCAACCATCACCAATCCTTGGGTACGTCGCAGAGAACGGCAAGGAGCTGGCCCGAAAACCGCAGCAGCATCTGCCGTGAAGCCTCGAGCGAAGCCGATAGTGTCCAAGGTTGCGCAAGCGCTAGCACCAGCGAAGGTCAAGGAGGAAGCGAAGCCCCCTCAACCAGCCCAAAACACGGCCGACAAAACAACTTCATCAGCCCCAACCAAGAAACCAGCCCCGACTCTTAAACGCGGCGCAGGTTCTGGTGGTATCATGCAAGCATTTTCCAAAGCAGCAGCGAAGCCCAAGAAGGCGCAACCTGCCCCAACCCCACCAAGTGGCGGTGACGACTCTACCATGCAAGCCATGTCTGACGATGGCGAGGACGACGCGGAGATGCCGCAGCCCAAGGCACGTCGCACCTCGGGGTCGAAGAGCAGGAAAGAGAGGGAGGAGGCGCTGAAACGAATGATGGAAGAAGACGACGACGAAGAGGAGGAGCCGTCAGAAAAAGAAGAATCGCCTGTTGAAGAGCCCATGGAAGAGGAGCCACCAGTGCCGGAACTCGCAAAGGAGGAGGAGACGGAAATCGGTACTACGTCTACCAACGGCCGGCGGCGCGGCAGGAGGAAGGTCATGCGCAAGAAACAGATCACGGACACCGAAGGATACCTTGGTACGTGGCACGAATTACCCCTGGTTCAGCGTACGAAACTAACCCGTCACTATAGTTACCATTCAAGAACCCGGGTGGGAATCCTTCTCGGAGGATGAGCCTCCCCCGCGGACCAAGCCCAAGACGATCAGCTCGACTCTCCCAGTGCAGGCGGCGTCAAAGAAGGGCGGCCAGAAGACAGGCCAGGGAAGCATCATGTCCTTTTTCTCCAAGAAGTGACAAGAGTGTTGCATTGATCTTTTTAGAGGCTCTATCGGATATCCAGCCGTTTTTGGCTTATACCCCACAAACATATCCATGAGTAGAGCGAGGAGGTTTAATGTCAACGATCAACTGTGGTTTAGGTCTCAGAACACGAGGTACTTTGCTCCAGAGGCACGCTTACGTTGCTTGGGAAAGTCAATGTCCGCGTTGCCACCTGGTCGCTGTCCTCATCTCTCTAACCTAGTAGCGACGGCAGCGGCCGGAAGCGGGAGTACCAAGCCCAACCATTTCACACCAGGCGCAACCGACAGATCATGTATTGAAGGGTCATGGATAAAGTCTTGGAGCTGCGAAGAACAAGACCAACCCTCGTCAGGGCGTTAGGGAAAACGACCAGGCTGCCCATGTGAAGTTACCGAATCAACATCGTTCCAACCGGTATTGCATATTGAAAAGAAGATAGATGTCCTGGTGGTCAGCCGCTGTTGTTGATCAGGTGTTGTTTGAGTCTTGAGAACATCACAAGGGACTCAGGGAGGCAATGCGGGGTCCTGGCAGTGCTTGGCATTCGCCAAGCGGATGGGCTCTTGGCAGGCCTTACCGCCGGTATCGTGCTCTTATCTCCGTCACCATCGTCAGCAATCAGCATCCCTTCGCTGCGACATCTGGCATCCCCTTCGCGGCAACTTCAACTTATTAGCCAAACCTCCCATCCTAGCCGGCTCAGACTCCACATGCTTAGCCCACTCGACGGGCGCGCATTGGCATTGGCATTGTCATTGTCAGGGATGGGCCAGTGCTGCTGAATTCCTGCTCTCGGTCGGAACCACTGCAAACTCGCGGGACCAGTCGCCATGATCCGCCTTTCGTACTTCTCATTCGTCTTGCCGCTGCTGGCGCCGGTGGCCGGATCGCGCGGCTGGGATGGCGGCCAAGAGCCCCTCGGAAAGTCTGACAAGGCCGCCTGCCCGGACTACGCGCTCTACGCGACATTTCCGCAGTGGGTGGCATCGCTCGCAAGCCGTTAGAACATCAATTGACAGGCGCAAAGTCGTCCTCTAAGCACAGGGCCTCTCCAGCTCCCTTTCCAACGGCCAGACCCCCGTTGCCGGACGTTCCACTCAGATGCGATCGAGCAGGTCATCACCGATGTTACTTCGCGGATGAATGACCCCGACCTCGCGCGGCTGTTCGAGAATGCATTCCCATCCACCACAGACACGACGGTCAAGTTCCACACGGACGGGACGGACGAGAAGATAAAGCAGAAGCTGCGTAGCCGTAGGGAACAGGATCGCTGGATCGACGATGGCGAGTGGGCAGGGCCCCAGTCGTTCATCATCACGGGCGACATCCTGGCCGAATGGCTGCGCGACAGCACCAACCAGCTGAAGCCGTACCAGGCGCTGGCGACCAGGGACCCGGCCATCTTCAACCTGATTCTGGGCGCCATCAACACCCAGAGCGAGTACGTGATCCAGTCGCCGTACTGCAACGCCTTCCAGCCGCCGCCCATCTCGGGACTCCCCGTCAGCATGAACGGGCAGGACGACGCCGTGCACCCGGCCTATGAGCCGAGCGCCGTGTTCGAGTGCAAGTACGAGCTCGACTCTCTCGCACACTTCCTCGCGCTGGCAAACGAATTCCACAAGCACACGGGCAGCACGGAGTTCCTGACCCCGCGCTGGTACAAGGCCGTCGGCCAGCTCGTCGGCGTGCTCGAGGCGCAGAGCCAGAGCACCTTCGACCCGGACACGGGCGGCTTCCGCCAGAACGAGTACACCTTCCAGCGGCGCACCAACACGGGCACCGAGACCCTCAGCCTGCAGGGCATCGGCAACCCGCTCGGCAACGGCACGGGCCTGGTCCGCTCCGCGTTCCGCCCCAGCGACGACGCCACCATCTTCGGCTTCTTCATCCCCGCCAACGCCCAGATGGCCGTCGAGCTGGGCCGCACCGCCGCCATGCTGCAGTCTTCTTCTTCTTCTTCTTCTTCTTCTTCTTCTGCTGCTGCCGACGCGGAGCTGGCGCGTACGCTCGACGGCTGGAGCAAGCGGATCGCCGAGGGGATCCGCGAGCACGGTGTGGTCACTCACAAAAAGTACGGCCAGGTCTACGCGTACGAGGTGGACGGCTACGGCAGTGCGCTGCTCATGGACGATGCCAACTACCCGAGCCTGCTCGCGCTGCCGCTGATGGGCTTTGTCCCGGGGGATGATGCGGTCTATCGGAATACGAGGAGGATGCTGCTCGAGAAGAGCGGGAACCCGTATTTCCTCGCGGGGCGGGGGTTCAAGGGCATTGGTGGTATGTTGTGCTTTCTCTGCCGTGCGTGGCTGGCTGGCCGTTTGACTGACTCTTTGCTGGCAGGGCCGCACGTTGGCCTGCAAAACGCGTGGCCCATGAGTCTGCTGGTTCAGGCCCAGACCTCGGAGGACGATGACGAGATTGTGGAATGCCTGCAGCTGGTGCTCAAGTCGAGCCGGCTGGGGCTGGTGCATGAGAGCATCAACGTGAACTATCCCGCGTCGTATACACGTACGTTGTCTCTTCCTGCCTGTGGTGGGGTGTGCGGTATGCTGACGGTGGTGGCTTTAGGAAGCTGGTTTGCCTGGGCCAATGGGGTGTTTGCCGAGACGATATTAACTCTGGCCAAGCGGAAGCCGCATCTCATATTCAAGGACTCGACGCCGTATGAGCTGTAGTTGGCGGCATGGCATGGGCTATGCCAGCTCACGGGGCTGGCGAGGAGCGGAGGAATCCCTAACTCGCTCTGATGTATAGTATACACGCCATGCCAAAGCGTTGGCTTTGAGTCAGACTTTTGGAATCATATGTACGTCCTCTTCGTTTCATTCCTAATCCGATTGGCATTGCATGCGGCGCGAGTGCGAGTCGGAAGTAGATGTGATTGTTGGGCCCCGGGGTAGAACACCCGACAGTGGAAGAGTAAGGTAAGACCGAGCAGTCCCTTTACGGGGGTCGTGTGAGACGAGAGTTGCTGGGGTATGTATGAAGGCCGGCCGGGTTGGAGCTTGTGAAGAGGCACCGAGACCTGCTCATGAATGGGGACCAGGTAGTCTAAATCCTTCAACTCCATGAGGCTCCCAGCAACCAGGCAGTCGTTGCTCAAGCACGCAGCCCATCATCACGAAGCCAATCCAAAGAGGAATGGGACAGGGATGCAGGCCAAGACAGCGGTGCCACTCTTCACTGTATAAGACATGATCTATGCTGGTGTACTGTATACCGCTCTCGAGTCTCGACCATCTATCCCGCAACTCTAGCCTGAACCGATCATCTCTCCCAACGCTTATTCTCGGCCAATCTTCTCACTCAGCTCCTCAAACAAGCTCGCAATCTTCACCGACACCTCGGTCGACCGCGGAATGTCATGCCCGCCCCCATGATCATACATCTTGCGGTCGTCACAGAAATACGCCAGCTGCATGCTCGACGGCCACCGGGGGTCCAACCCGCCATACACATGCACCGTCGGAATCTTGATGCGCACCTCCGTCGGCATCACCGTGAAGTCCAACCCAAACACATCCCTCTCCTCGGGCAGCTTCGCCGGATCATGCAGCAGCCCAAGCGCATCATCCCACAGCCCCACCCCGGGCCGGATCTTGCTCAGATCCCCCGCCAGCTCCGACAGCCTACCCGCCGTCTCCTTCAGCAGCCGGCCCGTCACCTCATTCACCTCGTGCGCGCGCGGCGTCACGCCGGGCAGGCCCAGGTCCGCGAGCACCTGCAGCGGCACGCCGCCGCACACAAACACGGCGGCCCGGAACGGCAGCAGCGCGTCGGGCGTCTCGCGCGCGTGCCGCAGCAGGAAGCTGCTGATCAGCGCGCAGCCCTGCGAGAAGCCCATCACCGCGTCGTAGGGCCCGTGCGCCGCGACGTGGTCCGCCAGCCACTGGTGCGCGCCGCGGATCAGCGCCGTCGTCGGCTGCGGCCAGAACGTGTAGTGGCCCGAGTCGAACACGGCCTGGATGCCGGGGGCCGGCGCGCTCGGGTACGGCGCGTCGGCGAAGTCGAAGGTGAAGTGCTTGGGGAGCTTGGCGCGGAAGGCCGCTGGGGAGGTGTGTTGTCAACATGGGTTTTCTTTTTGGGAACGGGGGGATGGGGGTGGGTGACGCACCGGTCTGGGACTTGAAGATTTGGGCGCTGGTGCCGTGGCCGTGGAGACCGAGGACCTTCATCTTGCTGGCTGGGGACTGGGTGATTGTGTGACTGTTGTGGTTGTGTGGTTCCAGGTGTTGGATACCTACTGTTTCTCGGCCGGTGTTGTTTGAAATGCGCGGCAATATTGAGTAGGTAGATGCATTCTATTCTGATTCTGGACTGGGTTTGGGACTGTGGCACAAGGGGCATGCAGTCGGGGTTCGCATGGAGACGTCCGAAGGGCAAGCACGAAGGCCGAGATGCAGGCAGGACGCAGGTGCGCTGTCGGGTCGGAGTCCGACTTGACCAAGCCGCGCCTTCTCCGAACAACACCGAGTGAGTTGATATTCCGTCTCACTGGGCAAGCTTACTCAAGAGTCAAGACTACCTATTCCCGCCTTGCCGTGTCATGTCCTGCCTTTTTCTTTGTACTCAAGAACTGTATTTCTACCGTATTCCTTTTTGAAGGGAGAACCAATTACAAGCGCCGCCATGCTATACAGTTGTAGCTCGATTTTCTCCCTGTATTCTCTCAGCGTGATAGCAAAAGAATAAGTCAAGATACGCCGCCCTCCCATTTCATCTCCCTCATCCTCATCCTCCTTTTCCCCGATTAACTATCTTTTACCCTGCCTCCCCCCCGCCCCCTAAAATCGTGCCAACTTATATTCCAAAAATGCCCCGAAAGCCTGGCATCACAGTCTCGAAGCATCTGAGTGGAGCACCAGCGCCAAGTCAGAGAACCCAAAATCCAATACATGGCCAGTTATTATCTCTCAGGAAGCATCATGTCCGACTTTTTGACTCGATATCTCCCACCTATCGATTGGCCCACCTGCTGGCCAAGTCAGGAGTCCTTGCCATCAATAAACCGCTGCTCTGTCGAAGACGGGACTGAGACCGAGGGGCTTTCCGCCATGTCAGGCTCCTTGTCCATCCGTTCCTTGGTCGTGCTGGTGCTGGATCTAGACCTCGTGGTATGAACCACCCGCGGCTGCCGGCGAAGCAGCCACTGCGGGTGAGCCAACCGCACCTCGTCAGACCCGGCGGGCAACTCGCACAGACACTGCTGATGGAGTTCGGCACGTGGCGCACCCCCCTGGCACCACCAGCTCGGCGAGCTCCGGTCGACGGGCGTGTAGGCGGGTGGCAAGGGGGAGAGCGGCGTCATGGCCAGCGCGGCCATGTCCTTGGAGGCGGGCACTGCCGAGATGCCCGTCTCGATGCCGTCGAAGCCGTCGTGCAGCTTTGTGTCGACGGCGCGTGCCTTGCGGGCGTTCTGGTAGTGCCGCCACATCAGGATGCCGAGCCCGACGGCAGCACCAACGGCAAGCACGCCGGCGATGGCGATTCCCGCGACGGCGCCGGGGGATAGGGCAGTTCCGCCGCCGGCGTCGGCGAGGGCATACTGCATGGCGAACACGGTGCCTGTTACAGTCACGGTGGGCTTGGTAGCCTGCCTTGCGTTCACGATGCCTGTGGCGGCATCGGTGTTCAGGATGCCTGTGGCTGGCGGATCTGCGGTGCTCTCGGCGATGGTGCTGACGCATGGCGTCTCACCGCCCAAAGCGGTCGTCCAGGGGGTGTAGTCGCTGTTTTGCCTCGGTCAGCCGCTGCCGTTGGCTCGCAGGCCAATCTGAGCTTACCTGGGACAGCAGCTCCCTGAGATGGAATAGTAGTCCAAGGGACAGCTGCTCACGACTGCGCCCTTTGAGTTCTGCGGCTGGGGATACGCGGTCTGCGAGGCGCCCGATGTTGTCTTGGGCCGGAATGGACAGCATTCTTGTTTGTCGCTGATGCACCCCACGAAGGGGGCATAGTACAAGGTTGGACCACCATCGATGTACGTGTACTGGGTTGACGAACAGGACCCAGTCAACAGGGGGCAGCTTCCCCAGTGACGATTCCAGGGAAAGTCTGAAGGAAAGGCCCCCGAATCGTACGGCGGTGCCGAGACACCGTATGGACTAGGAGAGTCGGTCAGATACAAGGCGGCCAATGTCGAGAGACGAGGAACTCACCCATATGCCATTTCTGCGTGCTTTTCGAGGCTGGCGGAGGAAAGACTGTATATCAAATGTATCTCCTGCTGATGAGGTAGTTCTCGAGCCTGTTCTGGTGCCCCTAGAAAGTGTACTGTCGTTTGATATGAAGATCAGGCTAGAGGGAGGATACTCGGGTGCAAGGCGAGGAAGGTGGAGGAGTTAGCGATCAAGAGAATGGATTCCATCGAGCTTTCTCTCCCGCCGAACGGCGCATTATCAGTATCCATCTCTGAGCGGCGAGGCAGTGCGTCCAAACACCGAGACTGCGAGAGTGATGCAGCTTGACGCGTAGTGTTGCATATTTCTCAAAGCTGGAAGATATTTTTGGAATTCATGTGAGTGTAGTCTGAATGTGAAAGCATCCCCCGGCCCCAGAACATGTTGGATGGGTAACTGTTGGTCTCTTTTCGCAAATGGAACAGGAGAAAAAGAAAACAACGGGAACACCGAGATGCAGCTCTCGGACAGGCAAAGTCGTGAAAGTGTCTCTCTTCCTTGGCATGTCGGCGTGATGCATACAGCTACACATGTAGGTCGCCCGTTGTCAGTTTCGGACTTTCCGAACGTTACTGCCATCATGGCCGGATTCATCAGAGGCAGGCTAGCAGGAAGGGAAGGTTGCGGCAACCTGTCTGGCACCTGAATTGAAAACCCATGTCCCTGAGGCGGGGGTGGAGACAGCAGGGCATCTCGGCAGCACGGCAGTGGATGGATCCACTGTTAGGCCGCCAAGCCGCTAATTGCATCATGGTCACCTGGGAGGCTGGGACTTCCCGCTGATGCTTTGCTGACCACCCGGACATCGATATTCTCCAGAAATGGCCGGCGGCGATCGACATGGCTGACACGGCCGAGACGGAGCTGGCCAGCGCCAGCGCCATTGGCGCTGCGCCCGCGGAAACGCCACCGCCGCGGGTGCTCGAAACCAGCAGTGCAACCGAGCCCATATTCCCTCCGCTTCACAACAATGCCGACGCAGATGCAGACTCGATCACCACCCGGGCGTCGGCTCCGTCACGCGCTGGCGGTGGCGGTGGCGGCGTCGGGGATGACAACGACGAGGACGAACCCGCCGTTGCCCGACCCTTCCACCGAACATCGAGCCCAGACCCGACATCGCGCCCCGGGCAGTCCGTGGCGGTCGACGACGACGACGACGACGACGAGCGACGCATTGGCAGCGGCGATGGAGCCGGGCCGCGGCCGCGGATCAAGCAGAAGATGCATCGGTTTAGCCTGTACGAGACGGCAAGCCGCTTCTACATCGTTGGCGGCGACGTGACCGAGAGGCGCTACCGCATCCTCAAGATCGACCGCACCAACGACGATGACTCGGAGCTCAGCATCACCGACGACAAGACCGTGTACACGCAAAAGGACATGAACCAGCTGCTCGACACCATCGACGACGGCAACAAGGGGACGGGCGGGTTGAGGCTGCGGTGCACGACCTGGGGTCTGCTGGGCTTCATCAAGTTCACGGGCCCCTACTACATGCTGCTGATCACCAAGAAAAGCACCGTTGCCATGGTCGGCGGCCACTATGTCTACCAGATCGACGGCACCGACCTCATCCCCTTGACGTCGCCCAACTTCAAGATGGACCAGTCGAATACCGAGGAGTCGCGTTTCCTGGGCATTCTCGACAACCTGGACCTGACCAAATCCTTCTACTACAGCTACTCGTACGACATCACCCGCACGCTGCAGCACAACATCACCCGCGAGAGAGCCGCGTTGGTCAACGGCCAGCCCTGCTCTGCCGACGACGACCTCAACTCCATGTTCGTCTGGAACAACCATTTGCTCCAGCCGGCCGCAAAGGTCCTCAACAAGCCCTACGACTGGTGCCGGCCCATTATCCACGGCTACATTGACCAGGCCGCCGTGTCCGTCTATGGGAGGTCTGCCCACATCACCATCATCGCGCGGCGCAGCCGGTTCTTCGCGGGCGCGAGGTTCCTGAAGCGAGGATCCAACGACCTGGGATATGTGGCCAACGATGTGGAAACGGAGCAGATCGTGTCCGAGGCCATGACGACCTCGTTCCATGCGCCGGGCCCCAAGTTCTTCGCGAACCCCACGTACACCTCGTATGTGCAGCACCGCGGCTCGATCCCGCTCTACTGGACGCAGGACAACACGGGCGTCACCCCGAAGCCCCCGATCGAGCTGAACCTGGTAGATCCCTTCTACACAGCGGCCGCCCTGCACTTTGACAACCTCTTTGGGCGTTATGGGGCGCCGGTCTATGTCTTGAACCTGATCAAATCCCGCGAGCGGACGCCGCGGGAGGGCAAGCTGCTCGAGGAGTACACCCGCGCGATCGAGTACCTCAACCAGTTCCTGCCCGCCGACTGCAAGATCATCCACCGCGCGTGGGACATGTCGCGCGCCGCCAAGAGCCGCGACCAAGACGTGATCGGGACGCTCGAGACAATTGCCGAGGAGGTGGTGACGACAACAGGCTTCTTCCAGAACGGCGACGGCCACACCACCCCGATCCGCGTGCAGAACGGGGTGGCGCGCACAAACTGCATAGACTGTCTGGATCGGACGAACGCCGCCCAGTTCGTCATTGGCAAGCGGGCGCTGGGCCACCAGCTCCATGCCCTCGGCATCCTGGGCGACACGGCGATCCAGTACGACACGGATGCCGTCAACCTCTTCACCCACATGTACCACGATCACGGCGACACCATCGCCGTGCAATACGGCGGGTCCCAGCTGGTCAACACCATGGAGACGTACCGCAAGATCAACCAATGGACCAGCCACTCGCGTGACATGATTGAGAGCTTCAAGCGCTACTACAACAACTCGTTCCTCGACGGCCAACGCCAGGAGGCATACAACCTGTTCCTGGGCAACTACATCTTTGTCCAGGGGCAGCCCATGCTGTGGGATCTAGCCACCGACTATTATCTCCACCACGAGGACCCCCGAACATGGCTGGACAAGGGCAGGCGTGATTACATCCACTGGTACACGCCCGAGTTTCTACGGCGGCGCGCACTCGACCCGTACCCGTGTGCGAAAGGCACCGTGACTAGTAGACCCGTAGCTGCCTATGACGACTACTGGCTTGAGTACTACCGCCCATCCACCCTCTCGTCCTTCCCCAAGATGTTCCCCTACAAGATGAACTCGACCATCAAGTACATCCCGTTCAAGTCGACCCAGGACGGCCGCTACGACCTCAGCCCGTTCCGGGTGCGCAACGATGGCGATGGCGAGGGCCACGAGAGGAGAAAGGCCGGCAGGAAAGAAGTCAACATCGTGGCCCCGCGCGACCTGGCGCGCATTGCCGACGACGCCGAAACCTCGTCCATCAACGAGAGGGGCCCACCCTTCCCTCCCGCCACGCCCGCCGCAAGCAACAGCACCGGCCGCACCCTCTCCCTCCGCTGGCTCCAACAAGGGCCCAACGACAAACACCCCAACGGCCTCCCCGGCCCTCATAACCACCACCACCACCACCACAACCGCATCCACAACCGCCACCCCAGCATCATAAAAGACCCTGCGCCCTACACCCCCCACCACCACCGCAGCCGCAACCCAGCCGGCAACGGAACCGACACCACCACCACCGCCACGACGACGACGACGACGACGACAGCGACGGCGGCGCTGGAAAAGTCGCGCGCCGCGCAGTGGACCTTTACGCAAGTGGTGCAGTCGTCGCTCAACCCGTCCGTCACGCCCGCCGAGGCCGACGACTACGCCCGCTACGTCAGCCACCCGCACAACCTGCCGCTCGTCACGTCGGCCGCGACGCCCGCGGCGGACCTTGTCGAGCCCGAGTACACCGAGTACGTGAGCGGGCGGTGGCGCGACGAGGGCCTGTCGTCGGTTGGGTGGGGCGGCAGTGCGAGGGTGGGTGGGGGCGGCCGTGGTGGGGGGTTTGGTGGGGAGGAGGAGGAGGAGGAGGAGGAGGATGGGGAGGGGGAAGGGAGGGTGGAGGATGAGATGGGGGGTGATCGGGCGCTGTATGTGGAGACGGTCCGGGTCGCGGAGAATGCGCTGACGGTGACGGAGGAGGATGCGCTCAAGAAGCGGTACAAGGCGTATCGCAAGTGGCTGAGGGGCAAGAGCCTGTTCAAGCAGCAGCCGGTCGACTAGGAGCTGCCGCCGCGGGCGTTGTTCGGGGGCCGGGGATGGTGGGTTTAGCAGCGTGAGAACAGCCGTGCCAGCCGCGGTTCTTTTGCCACCAGCGGCGCCGCATGCGAGACGAGGTCGCGGTGGTCTGTCCTGAGCACTGCGGCTAGCGCCGCTGCGGAGACGAGCAGCTCGTGCTCGACGAGGCTGTGGGCGGCGGTCTGGTTCCCGTGCTCGGCGAGATGCAGCCAGCAGAGCACAAGCGCGTTGAGGATCCCGTCCTGCCACGGCGACCCCGGGATCCGGGGCCAGCAGTTTGCGATGGCCGCCTGGAGGGCCTTGGTCGCGGAGAGGAGTGCGGCAGGGGACACCGGGGCGAAGGGGTCTGTCATGATGGCCGAGAGCATTGGGATCACGTCCTGCAGTACAGAGCACCGTGAGCCGGGGTTTTGTTTGGGGAAAATGTGGTGGATGGGCGGGGGGGTGGGGGAGGTTCTACCTTGAGATGTTTCACGGCGTGGATGCCCATTTCGTTCAGGATGGCCGCAGTCTGCTGGCAGAGCACATCCACGATCTGGACGTGGTCCTTGGTGTGGAAATAGGCCATGAAGACGCCCTCGCGGAGCATCCTGTCCAGCAGGCGGTGCCGTGGTCCGTTGGGGATGCCGTCCTTGCCCGCGCGGGGCTGCTTGTTTGCCAGCGTGCGCAGCGCCGTGTAGGCGGGGACCAGCAGCTGCACCGATTCGTCGACGGGCGTCAGGCTGGGGAGAAAGGCCAGGGTCGGGAAGACGGCGTCCTCGAAGACCTGTGCCAGGCCGGTGTCGTGGAGGGTCCTGTCGGGGAACTTGGCGAGGAACTCGGCCAGGATGAGCAGACCCTGGCGGCGGATTGGGGTGGTGGCGTCGTCGGCGAGGGTGAGCAGGACGGGGATGAAGAGCGGCCAGTGCGCGGCGATGAGTTGGTTCTGGAGCGAGAGAGTCAGTTTCTTGTGTGTACCGAGATACCCCAGTGCCGGATAGGAATATAGGAATAGGAGACTGCAAAAACCCCAAACAACGTACGTCTGCGTGGCTGACGGCCCAAGCTACGACGGGGATGGCGCGCAGGTCGGTGCACTTCCATGGCTTCGTCTGGGCCGTATCGTCTGGGATGCCCTGGCCCCGTGCGGCGGAGCTGTCTGCATACGCGGCCTTTCGGCCGGATGCGGTTATGGACGCTGGCTTGGACCGGGAGAAGAGCGGGCGGAGATGGCGTTGCAGGATCGTCTCGGTGATGAACTGCTCCTGTGTGGGCCGGCTGGCGGTAAGAAGCTGTCCAAGGAGGAGGCCGGCTGCGATCGCGGCTGTTTCGGGGGCTCCCCAGTCCTGCGTCTCGTCTGTGAAGGCGACGATGGTGAGGAGGGCTTCGTCACATAGTCGCGCCGGCCTGGTTTTCTCCGCCAGGTCTGTGAGGATAAGAAGCCCTAGATGGGAGACGTGCCGGCAGTGCAGGATGAGTTGTTTGCGGGCCTTGTTGAGGTCGTCGTTGAAGACTGCGGAGGGAGTTAGCGCGGCTTCCATCACAAGGGTTTCATCAGGATAGGCGGGAGCATGCCGGCAGGTAGGTCATCGTCTTCGCCCGTGGCGCCGTCCGTGATGACCGGGCCTATAGCTCTGACTATGACCCGGGCGAGTGCCTGGGTGGCACTGTGGTCCGTAGATGTCTCGACGATGCGGCCACGACGCCGTAGACAGGCGAGCGCAGCCAGGAGCTGCTGACGGACGTGTTCTGTCTCCTGGCGCCGGTTAGAGCCAACTTCATAGAGACATGGGACGGACGGTGGGCCAACCTTTGCTTCCGTCGGCGCCGTGCTGCCAAGTCCCGCCTCGACCGCTACCTGAAGCTCGCTGAGGCGGAAAGACTCTGGCACATCTGGGCCGCGAACGAGATCTGTCAGCAGCGGTAGATGCATAACCTGAGTGCAACCAAATGGGGACATACGCTGGGATAATCCACTGCAGGCCGCGTCGATGGGGGTTTTCTTGTCAACCACGGCCGCTGCCTCTGACAGCGACTTGAACCACGACATGCTGGATTGCACCGGGCGGATATGGCGGGCTCTCTGGGGAACACAGCGGATCTTGCGAGTTGGGTTGCTGCTTGATTGTCAGGCACCGGGGGGGGATGGGTGCAGTTTGCAGTTCCAGTTGGTTCCGTGGCCAAACTTTGGCGGGAGTGGGTTCGAAATGGGGTACCAAGACCGCTGTATTTCCAGTGGGCACGCCGGCCACGTCCGCTAATTCTTTAGCACCCCACAGCGCCATCGCAAATTCCACTCAGCCCCCCGAGCAATCACCACATCTTCACACGAAAAGTATTCATCACCCGTGTCAGGCGCTCGACAACGGGGCTTAGTATTTGAGTATCCTGGGCCATATATTCGCCCACCTGTGTGAAATACAAACTTTAGGGGATCCCCAGCTCGTCTCTCCTCCTCTTCACCTCGTCCACTGCCCCCGCCGGATCAGTGACCCCCGGATTCCGCAGCTGCCACTCCAGCGCAACATCCAGCGCGGCGCCCATCCACTTGCCGGGCTTGACCCCGAGCTCCTGGGATAGCAGCTTGCCATCCACCAGACGCTTGACCGACGGCGCGTCCATCACATCCAGTTCCACAAGGCGCACCAGCAGGTGGTACCACTCCGCCAGCACGGCCTGCCGCACGCGCTCCAGTTTGCTCGTCCCGACGCAGTCCGCGACGTCGACGAGAAGGGCAAACAGCACCTGCAGCCTCCAGTGCCCGCCGCGGGCGTCCCAGTCTCTGATCGTCATGCCAACGCGGCCCCGCTCGTTGAGTGCTTCCGCCCTGGCGCAGGCCATTTCTCTAAACTCCAGGATTGCGGCGCGATGGCAGTGAGCGCCAGTGACAATATCGGACAGCTTGTTGGGCGCCTTGAAGCCTTCCCTGGCCGCCTGCGTCGGAAGCGGCATCGCAGCCTTGCCCGACTTCAGGGGCGGGTCGTCCGGCAGCTGTTCCCAGGGCGTGAGGGTGGCTAACGACCAGGCGTAGTGCCGCGCTTCCTCGCTCGTCACGAGCAGATCGTAGATGGCGCCGGGAATCTTGCACGCCTCGAGCATCGCCAGACACTCATAGGCTGTCTTCCACAAGGTCGTATCCGGCTTCGGCATATCCGGCCGATTGGGATCCGTAAACACGGAGTGGTAGAGCCCAAGCCTGTCGATGAGGCGCAGCGCCTCGACGGGGTGTTCGCCTGCGACACAAATCAATTAGTCCCCTTGCCGCCACGGAAGAGACGGCACCGAACAGCAGAAAACAACAGAAACACGCACCCTTCAGCATCTTGTCCAGCTCCAGCCCGATCCTCTCCCGGCTGATCTTGATCTTCAAAATCTCCAGCACCCGCGCATCCGCCATGACCCTCTCGGCCGCCTCGTCGATCCGAAACCCCAGCCGGCTCGAGAAGCGCACGAGCCGCAGCACGCGCAACGGATCGTCCAAAAACGTCTGCAACGGCTCCATCGGCGTCCGCAGCACCCGCGCCCGCAGATCCGCCAGCCCGCCCGTGAAATCCTCCACCTGGCCCGTGTGCAGGTTGTAGAACAGCGCATTCACCGTCGCATCGCGCCGCAGCGCATCCTCCTCGGCCGTCCCAAACTCCACCGCGGGATTCCGGCTGTCCTCGGCATACGTCTCCCGTCGCAGATTCACAAAGTCCACGTCCAGGCCGCACAGCTTGATGGTGCTCGTCGCCAGATGCTTCGACTTGTCCGGGTTGCGCGGCACCGTGTGCAGGCGGCCAATGTCGGCCGGCAGCAGGCCGTGGCGCGCGCGGTGGGCCGGCACGTCGCAGTAGTCGCGCAGCGCGTCGACAAAGGCCTCGCCCGTCAGCGCGTTGATGGCCGTGTCGATGTCGTGCGACGACACGCCCAGCAGCTTGTCGCGCACCCAGCCGCCCGCCCAGCGCAGCACGAGCGGCTTCTCCCGGCCGCCGGCCGCCGGCGCCTGGTCGTCGATGAACCGCGCCGCGTCGAGGAGCAGGGTCTTGAGCTGCTTCTCGCGCGCGTTGAGCGTGATGGCGGGGAAAGGCTGGGGAGGAGGGGTCGTCATTTTGCGGATTTTTGTTTTGGATCGCCGGGATGAGGACGATGACGATGATGATGATGATGGTGATGGTGATGGTGATGCTGCTGGTTGGAATGGCGGGGATGGCGAAAGTTTGCGTTTCATGGGGAAGCTGCGGTTCCAGAGCAGTGATGGTAGTGGCCGGAGTCGGGCAAGATGGATGGGCATTTGTTGCTGGTAGCCTATAAGCTGCTCATCTTCTGGCGCAGTGACTGTGACCTGAGACTGTGTCGATGACTCAATGTGCCAGCCAGGAATTAGGTACAGTCAAATCGAGCTGTATGAGGTTTGGCGTAAACTTGATGGGAGTTGGTTGTATTTGGGATGGAAGGAGTCACTGCTGCTGTGGTTCAAAGCTGTTGGATCCGAACGCAATCAAAAGGGAAGACAGGCGGCACAGTAAAACACACTGTATTTATACTGTGCATCCCTTTCCCTACCATCTCAGCACTCCCTCCCCCCCCAGGAAAGGCGTATGGGCTTGGACAGTCTATTATAATCTCTATTGCACCCCACGGGCGGACAGGCCGTCTCCGCCAACCCCAGCCCATGAAGGTCTACACAAACACCTCCCGCTTGCATGCCAAAGCATGGCCAAAACTACAACTACACACGCTCTGGTATCGCATCCATCTCATCGCCCAAGCCAAAATAGTATCATCACACTCCCGCGCCCGCCGTCACGTCCGCCGCCTCCTGCACAACCTCCTGCGCCTTCTCCTGCGTCGCCTGCGCCTCCACCGCGTCCGGCAACCCAGCAGACCGCGGCGGCTCCTCCTCGTCCTCCTCCTCCTCCTCCTTGGCGGGCTCGTCCAGCGCCAGATCGGCCCTCAGCCCCGGCAGGAACCGGTCGATTCTCTTCCACGTCTCGTTCCACAGCTCCGCCCTCGCCGGGTCCTGGCTCGGCGGCACCAGATACCCATTGCTGGACATGATGAGGAGCACGTTCTTGAGGTTTTCGGGCACAGCCTCCTCCTGCACACACACACACACACACACACACCCGTCTCGTTAGCCAACCCCATCTCAACCCTCAACCCTCAAACAAGAGACGCCGGCAACTCACCAGACTATCCCCCTGCCCACTGTTCATCAGCCGGTCCATGATCTCGACGATGCGCAGCCACAGGTCCAGCATCCCGTCCCACTCGGACAGCACGACCAGGTACTGCAGAAAGACCTTGGACAGCAGCGACGCGGCCTGCACGCGCGTCTCGCTCATGCCGTCGCGGTCCGACGAGAACACCTCGGGCTTGAGCAGGCGCAGGATGAGCGGGAACAGCACCTCGCCGAAGATGGCCGTCCACTCCTCGTGCTCGCCCGACGTCGGCTCCGGCGACAGCAGCGTGCGCTGCAGCGAGCCGAAGGCCAGGTGCCGCACCTCGCGGCACGGATTGGTGCACTGCGTCGTCAGCGCCTGGAAGATGGGCAGCCAGTAGGCGGACCAGGCTGGTTCTGGAGTCAGCAACCTCTCGTGAGCAGCGGGACGGTGGGGGGTGGGTTGGAGAATGCTCGCCTTCTCTACTCTCCAAGTGCGACTGCTTCATGAGATTGGGGATGCGCGAGGTCATGCGATGGATGCTGTGGACGGCCTTGACACCCCGCTCGACGACCGCGTTCTCACTGCTCGTGGTCAGCAACCAACCAACCTCGTCTTCAACAAGACCGGTCGAGCACCCACCTCGGCTTCTCCTGCTTCCCGGTCCGCGGGCCCTTCCTCCCCTGCTTCCGGTCATTCTTCTGCTCCGCCACGGCCCCCACGCTCGCCATCGACGCAAACTCGTTCAGCAGCGAGAGCGCCGCCTCGTAGTTGTCCGCCATGATCGCCGACGAGCCGCTCTCTAGTATCTCAAACACCGCAGGCGCCGACCCGGGATGTACGGCGAGAGTCTGCAGGATCACCCAGAAATCGGGCGACGTCATGATCTCGTTCCGCAGCGGACACGGCTTCTCCACGCACCGCTTGAGGCCGCGCAGCACAAGGCCCGAGGTCTTGATCAGGGTGTCGTTGGGGAAGCTCGACACGGTGTGGAGCAGGATGGGGACCCGGACATGGTCGTGGTCCTGGCAAGAAGACTGTGGTAAGTAGATTTCCTTCCGCGGAGGTGAGGGGGATGGGATGTCTACATAGCCAGCCTGGAGCAGGCTGAAGAGATAAAAGGCCGCCCGCTCAATGAGAATCGGGTGGTACCGCGGCACATCCCTCAGAATCGTTTGGATGGCCTCCACCACCCGCCTGCCCAGAAGCTCGACAGTGCTGTCGTCGCGCAACGCCAGCACGGTGCAAAACTCGAGGATGTAAACCAGCGCCGGGTCATAGACAGCGCTGCTCTGCCGCGCCTTCTGTCCGTTGGCCTGGGACGGGGGGAAATTGTCCGCCTTGACTGTAATCACGGTTGGCCCGTTGTCTTCGGGAATCTGGTCAAGCAGCGTGTCCACCAGCGCCTCAAGGCTGCGACTGGGAAGATTCCTGTATCATAATTATGTCAGCGCCCGCGGGGATCGAGCACAAACAGCGCGCGCCGACTCACGCAACATTGGCAAACACATCGCCCATATGGCACTGGTTCACGCAGTCCACCGTGCACAGCGTGCTCTCGAGCTCCTCGTCCGACGGCTCCGGCGGGTCGTCGGCCGCATAGCTCGAGATGTAGGACGTGAACGCCGAGAAGAAGCCCGACTCGCTCTGCTTCGCGCCCCGGTCGATCACCAGCGAGGGGGGCTGCAGCGGGATCGGGGCCAGCGCGAGCTTGTCGGCCTCGGTCGAGAAGAACGGCGGGATCAGCGAGTTGACAAACAGGTTGAGCCATATGCGAATGACCTAGACGACCACGTTAGCAAATACGGGCGCCGCCCCCGCCCCCTCCCCCTCCTGACAAGGTGGACGCGTTTGCAAACTCACATGCTTCCAGCTCGTCTGGATGACGTGCTCCGAGCCCGTCACCACCCGGAACAGCACCAGCGTCGCCAGCTGCGGCCGCACATCGCGCCCGAACTTGACCGCGAGCTCGCTCACCATGACGCTGTTCTCCCCGACCTGCACCTCGGTGTTGAGCGACGTGTTGGAGAGCGCCTCGCCGCCCAGCGTCGAGATGTAGCTCAGCCGGTAGATGATCTCGTCCAGGGCCTCCGAGTTGCCGTACTGGGTCGCGATGCGCGCGCACTCGTCGAACCCCGTGATGACGCGCGCATAGACCGTGTCGTCCGTGGCCGACATGAAGACGAAGAAGAGGCACGAGACGATGGCGTTCCACGTGGTGGCAAACATGTCGGCGTCGTAGATGTTGGTATCGCAGAGCACCAGCGCGCCCGCCGACTCGGTCTTGAGCAGGAGCTCCTTCCAGGCGTAGTCGAACGCGTGCTTGTTGTCGTGCTCGTCGGGGAGGATGATCTCATTCGCCTTGATGGTGTCGAAGATGTCCTGCAGGTACCCGGGCGCAAAGTCCTGGCCGCCGTTTTGGCCGCGGAGGTTGCGCGAGAAGGCGACGATGGTCATGCGGTCCGGGTTCTTGATGGTCGGATTATGCTGGTCCGTATTCAGCATGATGATCGCGTACGAGAGGATGAAGACGGAGTCCTTGTCGGCCACCCCTTCCGGGACCGAGCTGGCACAGTACTTTTCCGCAAAGGAGCTGACGATGCGCTCGATCAGGGCCGACTCGCCCGGCAGCCGGAACGTCTCCAGGAGGACTCGGAGCGCCTCGTCTACCCGCTTGCCCGTGAAGTCGAACTGGTCCATGAACGCATCCAGGATCGGCTCATTGCCCTTCTTGGACAGAAAGTCGCCGAGGACCCTCTTGTTCGTCCTCGAGGTTCCATTCAGGAACTTGGCAACACCGACGGGATCGCTGGCGTCTTCAATCACCCCCTTTTCTTGCAGGTAGGCCAGCCCGCCCTTGGGGCTCTCGTTGAACTTGCTGGTGCCCTTGATGATGAGCTTCTTCCTGCGCCGCCTCTCCCTCAGCGTCTTCGGATCGGGATACCCGTCCGTCGCGGGAGTCTGGTCCAGCCGTTCCGCGATGAACTGTATAAAGCGCAGCAGGGCGTCGAGGCAGAGCGGCGGAACGCTGGTCGTGCTCCACGTCGCCGAGTCTGGCAGGGCGTTTCTCGCGAGCAGGCCCACCAGGTCTTCGCATAGATCCGCGCGATCCTCGTCGCAGTCGTAGTTGACAAACAGCTCAACCATGAACGTCGGCATGCGCGCAAGGACGCCAATATTCTCCACCATGGCCTGCCTCGCATCGGGCTTGCGGGCACCACCCTCCAGACCCAGTTTCCGGCGGTCTCCGACAGGCACCGGCGTTGCGACCCTACCAACGCCGGCTTGCGACGGGGCCGGCTTCACCAGCTTGGGCGACTGTGGGATGCCCGAGTACAGGCTGGGGTCGATGCCGGGCTCCCGGGGGATCTCGACCGCCGGATGCAGGCAGGCCACGAGATACGACAGATACAGCTCCTGCTGGAGCTTGAGCACGCCCCTGCAGGTCAAAAGCAAGGTGCTTGCCACGATCAGCGCTTCCTGGAGCACGGCCATGTTGTCGGACCGCACGAGCTGGAAGAGATAGCAGCATAGTTGGTCCTCGGCGATGGCCGCCAGCGCCGGATGCCGCGCGATCGACGGCCCGGCGACTTCGAGGGCCACGTGGATGATGCGCAGAGCCATGACTCTCATCTGGTCCGGGTGTCTCCGATCGTGGGGATCAAGGAAGCTCACGAGCACGCGGAAAAGCTCCCGGATGGAAGGGAGGGAATAGGGGCGGAGGTCGACCGAGGCGGCGCTCTCCGTGATGGAGCTTGTGCTGGGTCGGCCAGCCGCCGCACTCGGGCTCCGAGGGGTATCGGGCCCGCTGCTGGCCTTGTCATCCGAGCTTGACGAGAGCCTCGGCTCCGGGGAGGGTTGGACTCCCCCGCCAGCCTCTGCAGCCTCGCCCATATCCTCGGCAGCCTCATCAGCCCCGGCGGCCTCTGCGACCTCCCCAGCAGCAGCCGGGAGATCCGTGCCGTTGGCCGCGGGATCCATGCTGACGGTATCCATGCCGCCGCTCGTCTGCCGATCCAGCGCCTCGCCCTCCTCGCCAGCCTCCTCCTCGAGGTGTTTCAGGTCCTCGAATATGATCTGCACCATGCGCACCATGGACGCCTCGGCGGTCCGGCGCAGCACTTCGGAGAAGCGCGGGCGCGAGCAGATGGTCAGGCCACGGCCCATCATGTCGCAGACGCTCTCGTCGCTCAGAATGTCCCCGCCCGGCCCCGACAGCATGTCCTCCATCAGGTGCAGAATCATGAGCAGCACCACCTCCTCCTGCGCCGAGTCGCTAATGTCAAACTGGCAGTGCGTGATGGCCGCGGACAGGGCCTGCATCGCGAGGGCGAAGCGCGGCGAGACCGGGGCGACGAAGCCGTAGGCGAGGAACTTTTGTATCGCCCGCAGCGCGAGGATCGTGACGGGCGCGGCGGTGCCCTTGGCCTGGATGATCTGCAGGAACGGGTAGAGCAGCACGAGCGAGTCGAACCGGTGGATGTCTGTCGGACCCAAGTCAGCAACGGCCCGCACCACGAATCCCCCCCCCCCCCCCCTTTCTTTCCCGTCGTGTATACCTTCCACGCCCGCCAGCTCCTGGCGCAGCCTCCCAAAGCCCGAGATCAACGGGTTGTCCTGCATGCTCTTGCCCTTCTTCCCGCGCAGGCCCCATCTGTTGGTCGCCATGTCACCGGCGAGGAGGTCGGCGGCCGACGTGCGGTCGCGGCGCCCGCGCGGCTCGGCGGCGCCCAGCTGGATGATGTTTGGGCTGCCGCCGAGGATGGCCGAGACGGACGAGTGCGGCGACCGGGCATGTTTCTGGATGGCCGAGGTGATGGCTATGCACTCGGATATGACCAGCGACACGGGGTCGACGGCGACTGACACGGGGCGGCTCCGGTACTGCATGCGCGAGGAGAGCAGCATGCTCCGTCGGGGGGTGCTTGTCCCCGGCGCTGTTGCGACGCTGGTTTCCATGGCGGCGGCGGGCGGGACATCGCGACTCATACTGCCGCGGGCGAAAGGGTCGTACGTGCGGGTCTGGGGTTTTGGCTTTGTCGGTTGTTGGTGAAGGGAGGGTTGGCCTGCTCGGGAACTTGTGTCAACTAGCAACTGGACAATTTGTCCTTGGGACCGACAGCGCCACTCGCAACGATCGATGCTGTTTCTCTTCCTTTGGCTCGGATTATGCTCTGCACAGGGCCCGCGGGAAACAGCATGCGCGCTCCAAGAAACGGCTTGCTGAGAAATACACGGCGCAATGTGTGTTGGCCCGGGCAAGTGTTGAGACGATTGCCAATCGTGGGCGTGATCCTTGGATGGAGCTAGCTGTCCCTGGTCCATCCTACTGACAGGCCAGTGACAGCCTTCCTGGGGGGCTAGGCCAATGGGATGCTGGCGTTCTTCCCCGCTCCGTCGTGCGCGACGGAGAGCGCCACCCCGCGATTCACGGCGGCCCGGGCCCACTCGGAGTCCCCTGGGGCCTGAACCATCAGCCATCGTCGCCTCTGCAGGAACAAACTCAAAGTCTCGGTTTCTTGTATGCATGCCACCCGTCTGGCCGCCGGCCTGTGCCACACGAACCAGCCATTGCCCAAATCAAACCCCAACGCCTCTGCCATGAGTACTGTACACGGCGCTATTAATGCTGTTGCTCCTGTTGCTCCTGTTGCTCCTCCTGTAGCTCCCTTTTGTCTTTCTCCCGGTTCGACATGAAACGATGAAACGCGCAAACACCATGGCCATGAAGACCGGCATCATGTCTTCCCGTCTTCCTGCCGGCCGTCTCTTGCAACGACCTTCTCGTCTGCCGCGCCGCCTGCAGCTGGAGCGCCTGCCTGCTCCGCCGCCGCTGCGTTCTTCTCCTTCGCCGCCTTCTTCTCCTGCAGCGCAAGATTTTGTAATTGCGACCTGTCCTCCTCCCACTGTCCGGTGGTATCGCCGAACGACTCCTTTAATTTCTGGGCCTTCTCTGCCTTCTCCCTGTCTTCCTTTTCCTGGGCCAGCCGCGCAAGCTCCATTTGCTGCGACATGTTAGCCCACCCCACGCCGTGGTGGTCGAGAGTAATCACGTACCTCCATATGCTTAATATCATCCACGCTGGGCTCATACATGTGCCAGATCGTGTAATGGGGCAAGCCGACGACCGAAAACTGCATCCTCCTGGCCATCTGCATTCGGTTAGACAGGACCCAACACGTGTGAAGCGCTCTCATGCCTACCTTTCCAAAGCCCTCCGTCTCGGCATGTTTCTCGAAACTGAAAGCCGGGAAATGAACGCCGTAGCGGAAAACCTGGGCCTTTGCCAGGATGCTGACACCACCAACACCATCAATCTCCATCTCCATGTCGGGGTCGCCATAGGGGTCGCGGAGGTATGCCAGATGCGGCCGCCAGGTCGCGTACTCGGCATAGCCCTCCACGATGACGGCGTCTTCATCGAGTGTATCCGCAAGAGCCAGCGCCGTTTCCGACTCCTGCCACGAGTTGAGGTCGTAGGGTTGCTCTCCGCCGAGCCATTCGGGCAGCGGGCGCCAGACATCTACACACACACGTGCGCGCGGTTAGCCTCCAGACAGAGCACGATCCCCTTTCCTTCCCAGCACCGGAAACTCACTTGGCACGATCACGTCCTTGTTGTGGCGCATCAGATCCTCCAAGATCGTAAACGGCGCCGTCTCCACATCCACATCCCTCCAATACACCCACGAATGCGACGGCCGGAGCGCCGCGCTCAGCAGCCAGTTGCGCGCTCGCGCCATGAGCTTCCTCCTGCCGGCCTGCGCCGCAAACCCATGGCGGCTCTCCACATCCTGATTGACCACCTGCCCAAAGTCCTTCTCAATGATACTGATCTCGCCAAACGACATATCCTCCTCCTCCTCCGCGGCCTGGATCTCCTCCAGACGCCGCGTCAGCACCTCGAGCGTCTGGTCCTTCGAGTCCGACACCAGGAACGCCAGGTCGATCAGGTGGTGCGGGTAGGTAAAGTTGCGCAGGTGCGAGAAGAACATGGGCAGGTGGGCCTCGGCGTCGCGCAGCGGCACGCACAGCAGGATGCGCTCCTCGCGCTCCCACCCGCGCGCCGTGCCCTGCACGTTGGACAGGTCGTAGTAGCGCACCGTCTCGAGCTGGAAGTCGTCGTCGCCGCCGCCGCCGCCCGAGAGCAGGCCCAGCGAGAAGACGGAGAGGGCGGAGCCCGTGGTCGACCACGAGAGCAGGGCGAAGAGGAGGAGGACCGCCGCGACGACGCCGATGCGCACGAGCAGTTTCCGCTGGCGCCGGGAGGCTGGTGTTGTGCCGCGCGGTTGGAATCTGGTGGTGGGGCAATGGGGCCGCTGGTCAGATGGGCGTCATGTCTTGGGATGCCAAAAGGAGGGCAGGGTGACTGATGGCGTAGGAGAAGTAAGGGGGGGATGGGTGGGGGGCACGCACCTGTGAGGCGAGATCTCAAAGGTATTCCCGCGCGGATACCCATTGGAATAGCCGCTCACATGGTGGCGAGAGGTCACCTTGGACCCCGAGGACGCGAACGGCAGCATTGGCCGTGCACTGATGAGGGCTGGCGGCAGACCCGATCTCGACGCTTCCCCCCTCGGTGCGCCGCTGTGCAAGCGCGCTCTGGCTCAGGGCCCTGCGTCCCGCTGTCTCGAATCGACACGACGGAAATCGTTGTGACTAGGGCCGGAATTACGACGGGTGGTCGTCAGCGCATGACTGTTGGGCGTCGGTAGCCTAGGGAGCGTAGGGTGCGATCGAGCCTGTGTTGTACCAAATGGTTGGCGAAAGGTGTTCGTACCAGCCTCATTCCCTTTCACAAACATGGCCGTGGCGTTTGGTTTCTGGAAGGCCCCCGGAGGCCTTGGCACTGCAACTCCTGGTTCCCTGACACCAAACTGGGGTCCGACTGCCGAGGGACAATCAGCCAATGTCATTATCTGGTGCCGACCCTGAGAAAACACCCCAGTTTTGTCACAACGGTACCTGTCAAGCGAGTACCCCTTGCCAGGAACTTGCAGTCTGACACAATGAATTGTTCTTGGCGTTGGCAGCTGCAAGTCTGCAACGCGGCATCACATTTGCTGCAGATGTCATCTGAATTGAGAGTCCATAATTATAGTATATTTTTGCGCTCTGCTGATATGAACATGGAGCGCGGCTTCCTGTTTAAGCAGCCACGGACCTTAAGAAAGGCACTCTACAATTCGGAGTTTACGGGCAAACAGCCAATGGCCGGAAATGCCTTCTCTTACCTGCACAGATGCACCCTGCCCTCAATCGCCAGAAACGAACATGTCAGAGGGATACTGCTGCCAAGTCAGCGATCATCCTGTAACCGGGAATGTATGAACCAAGTGATGGATGGGTCCAGAGTCAGTTAAGCCGTTTTTACTCAGCCCTACGAAGCCGGCCCAAGCCAGCATACACCATAACGGCGCATGCCAGACCCAGACAACGGAAGCTAAATTACATCCCCGGAGGGACAACACCACAACTCGTCATTGCACCCGAGGATGCTGGAGTGCGGATGAATGGCTCGGCCCGCACGTATCGTTGAATGGATAAGCTATTGTCATCAGGGAAGGAGAGGAATTAGTGTAAGAGACGGCGATGCGACCTACCAATTTGTTCCGTTGGATCCAAACACAGACGGATCGAACGAAGCGGATGCCTGGCAACTTGAACAATGTCAGTGAAGGGTTCCAAGACCAAGGACCAGTGTTCAGTGTGAGGGATATGTAACATCAGAAAATGTTTTGGTATAGTGGTTATCATCATCGTAGTTCAGAAGCAGAACTGAAAATAATGGTTTTTCATCATGGAAGTCGGTGGAGAAAGAGAGGGGGTCGGGTGTCGTCTTACCTCGTCTGTGATTTCCAAGCAATAGATGGGTTCGTCCCCAGTGTTACAAGCTAGCTATCGTCCTGTCAGTCGCAAGTCGCCCAAAGTCGACAATGTGAAGAAAAAGGATGGGATCGAGTCAGATGGTAGTGCATGAAGTTCGTGCGCTCATTGAAAATCGCGAGAACAGTGGATAGGAGATCATCATGGAAGGGGTGGGGGAATGTCTGCTGGAAACTGAGTGGTTCAACTTACTGTGTCAATTCCATACCATGCTGCCTGGAACTGGTCGGTAGTCAGTAGACTTGGCACAGGGACCAATGCCTCGAGACCCAAGGGCCCGAAGCACAAAGGACAGCGGCTGTCAGGTTGCCCACAACGAAACTTCGAGGTCGACCATGTTTATAGCAACATTCATTGCTCGCCGGAGAAAGGACGTGGTCGCTTCCTCTGGGTGCAAGCCGCACACGGTCGACCTTCGTAGTTTCGCCATCGCAGCGCGCGATGTTTGTGTGTTTAGGAATGAAAAGGGAACGAAGCTCTAGCTGGAGAAATTTTCAGTTTAAACCTTGCTTGGCTGGTGGGGTGGGTGGAGCCCATGCGCTTCTCCTGTGGCTTTCCCGGTGCCCCGCCAAAGACTGTGGCTCGTGTGGATTTGGAATGGGTCAGGCTGAGAGCGATGTTTGTGCAAAACCCCAAAGTTGGTCTCTCCATCGGCCAGTCAACAAACCGCCATCAGACGATCCCCCGGGGGCATTCTGTTCCAGACTCTATTTGCAACTGATCTGCCATTTTTGACTTAGCAAGCCCAACGACTGCCCCAGAAAAACGCCTAAAATTCACACAACTCCCAGTCTTGAGTTTCTCGATTCTTGAAACTGCAACCATGACAGACAGGAGAAGAATCAATGGCCCTGCTGGGGCCACAATACCGCCAGTGTATGACGATGAGAGCAGACTTGACTTGAAGACGGCGACGGGCAGATCCCGTCCGCCAAATGCGATTCGCAAAATGTGTACGTGCTACAGCCCTGAACTCCGGCCTCGGACAACGCTGACCTTGCTCAGATCTCAAGACTGGTGTGACTCCCTCGGCTTCGGGGTCGGCCTATTTGGAGATTGAGACGTCTGGGAAGCCTGGTGTCTCTGGACTGAAGCTAAGCTGCTCTGTTCACGGCCCACGGTCGCTTCCACGATCGAGCCCCTTTTCTCCCCACATCGTCCTGTCCACCCACGTCAAATATGCCCCGTTCGCAACAAAGCAACGGCGGGGCTATCTTCGGGACCCCAGCGAGCGGGATCTCGGCACCCATCTTGAAGCTGCTCTTCGCGGTTCCATCATCGCCGATCGGTGGCCCAAGAGCGGTGTCGACATCATCATCTCCATCATCGAAGGCGACCAAGATCGGGAAACGTCCAGGTTCCAGGGTGATGAAGTGTGGGACATGATGAACGCCTTGAGCGGCTGCATCACCGTTGCATCCGCCGCGCTTGCCGATGCTGGCATCGACTGTGTCGACACTGTCGCAGGGGGGGTCGCAGCGCTCGTTCAAAACACTAGCGATGATTCGACGACCAGCATTGTCGTTGATCCCATCCCCTCCGAGCACGAGAAAATCTTGGCCGCGTGCTGCATCGCGTACCTTCCGACTAGGGACGAGGTGACAAACCTCTGGTTTAGGGGAGACCTGCCCGCCTCCGACATGGAGCTCTACACAAGACTGGTAGAGCAGGGAATACAGGCGTCGGCAAATGCCAACCGGGTGCTCGTCGAGTGTCTTAACGGGACCGTCGGATGAGTTGAATGTGCAGAGCAGCGTTTATCTTATGCAGCCACAACCTTGGAGATGGTCGATACCTGCGCAGGAACGGAGTAAGGCCTGTCAACAACGATTCTCCACACTAGATCACCGGCTTACCTCGATGCGGGTCGATGTCCCATCACAGCAATGCATCGTGGGTGTGTAATCAGATCCGACGGCACGTCACCCCATCCATGGACCATCCAGAAATGGATATACACGGAAGAGGTAGCAATGGGAAGTCCCGGAAGACCTATGGCAGGGAGTGCTGCACCGGGGCCCCGCAGAGGTCGGCGCGTTGGAATACGAGGGCCATGCACAACCTTGTACATATGTCTGCGTGCAATTCGAGACCCAGCCAGGCCCGCGAAACGTGGGGGAAGACCTACGGCGGGGTGATTACGTGCGCCTGTCTCTTAATCCCGCTAATGCAACCAAATTCGTTGATTATAATTAGTATCGGAAATGGCCCTACTCGGCCGCTCTTCCTTCGTCATTCACGCCGTTTTCGCTGCTGGAACACAAAGCCGCTCAAGTTGGCGCAAGGCCAGCCAATGAGCCATGGAACCCAAGCAGATACGAGTTCCTGGTGTGTAACTAACCCCCACCGAATGATGAGCCCGCCAAACACATGGTTCCGTCGGCGATCCAGCGGATCCACAGCGCCTCATGCGGGCCTGCTCTCCTGATTGTCATTCCTCAAAAAAGACGGGCGCTAGCAGTGCGTCGTGGCACTCGTGGCTGCATTGATTCGTCGCCACCCCTGACGTGATCGGACATGTCGTCTGCTTCCTCCAGGAAAGTCCAACAACCAATCTCTAAAGAATCACCCAAGTCAGCGCCAACTCAGCCGTCTGGGCTGTGTACCTTCGTTTTACCAACCACAGACTACTCTCGCTACCCTACTTGTCACACCATTCGCTTTCCCTAGACCACTTTTTAATTATTTTGACACGCCGTTTCGTCACTCGCTGTGTATCCGATCACTTGCGCCTCGACGCTACGCTGTGCGCCTCGACTCTGTGCACCCATCCCCCTGGAATCCTCAGATTGACTCGATGTTTCTGCGCACCACGAACCTAGCGTAACCCGTTACCTTTGCGCAAAGTCGAGCAACCGACGACATTCCAACCATTTACGGTTTATCTAGCGAATTCCGACGTCCCTACTCGTGCGCCGTCGATTCTCCTCTCCATGGGCAAAAAGTGGCGATGGGGCGTCATTCTGGACGCGGGATCATCTGGGACTCGGTTACATATTTACCGATGGAAAGACCCCGAGAAGGCGCTCAAGAGCGCGTCCGAGCAGGACCTTCGCAGTCTGCCGAAGCTGATGACGGATAAGGGGTGGACCAAGAAGATCAGACCCGGAGTATCGACGTTCGGCACCAAGGCGGCGGATGTGGGTCCGGACCACTTACAATCTCTTGTCGAGCATGCGCTCGATATTATACCTGCAGACAAGGTCGAGGATACACCGATCTTTCTCATGGCAACAGCGGGAATGCGGCTGCTCCCGCAAATCCAACAAACCGTCTTGACGAGCGAGATCTGCTCCTATCTCCAGCGAAACACCCGGTTCTCGCTGCCCGACTGCGATATGCACATCCAGGTTATCAAGGGCGAAACAGAAGGGCTGTACGGCTGGATTGCGACAAACTATCTCTTGGGCGGCTTTGACCACCCCGAGAAGCATCAGCACGGAAAGGGGCACCACACGTACGGGTTTCTGGATATGGGCGGCGCCTCAGCACAAATTGCTTTTGCGCCCAATGCCACCGAGGCCGAGAAGCACGCGAATGACTTGAAGTTGCTACGACTACGCACACTTGATGGCTCGCCGGTGGAGCACAAGGTTTTCACGACAACATGGCTGGGATTCGGGGTCAATCAGGCGCGGGAGTCTTATGTTGAGAGCCTTGAGGAACAATATGGGACAGAAGCCGAACTACCGGACCCATGCCTCCCGAAGGGACTCTGGACAACACCAAAGGGCGATCCGACTACCAGCGTGAAACCGGGCAATCCCACTCTGGTCGGCACCGGACTATTCGATGAATGCCTGAAACGGACATACCCGCTTCTCGGCAAGGACAAGCCGTGTGAAGACCACCCCTGCTTGCTGAACGGGCAGCATGTTCCGGCCATAGACTTCGCTGTGAACCACTTCGTTGGCATCTCAGAATACTGGCACACAACACACGGGGTCTTTGGGAAGGGAGACCAAGCCTACGACTTTGCCACCTACCAACAAAAGGTCAAGGACTTCTGTGAGCAGGACTGGGAGGCCATCCAGTCCAAGCTTGACGGCCGGAAAAAGAACAGTGCGAAAAACGCGCAGGAAGCGTGTTTCAAAGCCTCATGGCTGATCAACGTTTTACACGAGGGAATCGGGGTCCCGCGGATTGGCATCGAGAATATACCAACAGCCAATGTGTCCAAATCCGCGCTTGAGAGCGCCAAGGACAGGGGATTTGTCAATTCTTTCAGACCGGTGGACAAGATTGGCGATATCGAAGTGAGCTGGACGTTGGGCAAGATGGTCCTCTACGCCGCCGGGCAAATCCCCCCCAAGAGCCGCGACGGCAGGTACCCCGTTGGCTTTGGAAGCAACATGCACGGGACACCGCCCGACTTCCAGTTCGCAGGCTCCAGCTGGAAGGCCATCAACCAGCACAGCAACCAGACCAGCGACGACGATTGGGACTTCGACACCGAAGACATCCTCCACAAAGCCAAGTCCAACTCCACAACCGGCTTCTTCGCCTTCCTCCTGCTCTTCCTCCTCGGCCTGTACTTCCTCCGCAAGCGCGACCGGCGCATGCGCCTCTACACCCGCGCCCACTCCGTCTTCCGCCGCCCGCGCCGGCCGAGCAGCGGCTCGCGCAAGGCCGGCAGCAGCCTGTCGGGCTTCGCCAACAAACTGTTCGGCGTCCGCCCGTCGGCGGGGACGTACGAGCGGGTCATGGAGGAGGGCGCCGCGGACCAGTTTGAGCTGGGCGACGTCGACTCGTCGTCGGACGACGGCAGCAGCAGCAACGCGCACTCGGACTCGAGCGACGGGTCGGGGTCTGGGTCCGGGTCCGGATCGGGGTCGGGGTCGTCGGGCCGGCTGGGCATGTCGTCGGGCTTGGCGACCCCCGCGGTGGCGGACCATCACCACCTGGGTCTTGCGTCGCCGCTGGATCGGAGCGGGCTGGTTGTGAGGACCGAGAGTCGTGAGAGGCTGCTGCTGTCGCCGCATCTGGCGGCGGGGGTCGGGAGGAGGAGTCGGGCGGGGAGTCCGACTAGGCTGAAGAGTCCGCTGATGTCGCCTCTGCCGGAGGGTTAGTGCGTGTTGTTTTGCGGGATGAATGTATGGTTGGTATGTGTGGGTATGATTTGTATTGTTCTTGCTTGATTCTTGTGGCGGGATTGTTTGGGCTAAATCGGGCGTCTAAAGCTTGTATTTTGCTGGTATTCTTCTGTTGTAGGGCACAGACATGGCGGGCAGGAGTATGGTTTCTATTTAGCGTGGCGGAGACGGCTGGCATCTCTTTGCTCGAGTCGGCGTTCTGGGCTTCCCTTGCCGGCTTGGTAGGGGCTGGGATAGCCGATATCTTTTGGTTGTCTGAGGCCACAGATATATGTGTAGAGACAAAAGTTCATGGCAACACTTTAGTTAGTTTATCAGAATAATTTGACAAGACTCTAATTGTTCGGTCAACAACGCAGGGTAACAAGTCCAATTCTGGACTGTCGATCCCTCCACCAATACTGGTGTGTATATATATGCAAAACAAGCCCAAACTCCTTGCCCTATATCCCGACCCCATATCTACTTTACAGAGCATAATCCCAACTCACAGGGACCCCTTTTCATCCATCCCTCCTCACTCATCCCTCTTCACTCACCCCTCTCCAAAAACCCCGGGTCACTCCTCAGCCGGGCCTCAAACCTCCTCCACCACTCCTCAAACGCCTTGAGCGGCACCACCTCGACCTGCCCGGCCGTGCCACTGAAACTCGCCAGGAAATTGAACGCATTCTTGATAATGCGCTGCGCCAGCACCAGCGTGCTCGGCTGCTGCGCCCCGCCGACCGGCACCAGCGCGCCGCTGCTACCACCACCATCGGCCGCCGCCGCGGGCGCCAGCTGCGCGATCCGCGCGGCAACCGAGTCGCCGGCCTCGACCGAGATGCCGATGACCACGTTGCTGGTGCCCGTGGGCCCGAGCTTGAAGACGGCGCTCTCCTTGCCCGGCCCGATGCCGCCGAGGAACTTGGAGTTGGGCTCGGGCTGCTGCGGCGAGGTTGGTGGCGTGACGAGGTAGATTGCGGCGGCGGTGCCGGGGGGCAGGGTGATGCCGGGGAGGAGGAAGACGGTGAGGTGGGAGAAGGGCTTGGTGGGGGCCTGGGGGGCCGGGATGGCGAAGAGGAGGGAGGTGGGGGTGGGGGCTTGGGTTGGGTTGACGATTATTGGTTGGCCCGCGGGCACGAGGCCGAAGAGGGGCTGGGACATGGCCGCGGTGGGTTTGAGGGTGGTCGTGTACTGTAAGGGCGGAGTTGGGGGGTGGTGGCGGTGTCCCTGGTTGCCTGGTTGCTGGTCTCGCCGGTCTGGAGACGACGGTATGGTGAGTGTAGCTGCCGGTGGCGATTTTGCCGGGCCCTTGGAGATGTAATGCAGTGTAATCGAGGGCCAATTGGGATTCACCCAGTGTTCCTCACTGCCCACGACAAGGCAATCTCCTGCTAATTGTAACCTGGTCCTGCAGCCTGTTTGTGCTGATAATGCTGTGTCGTCTCGGAGTTCTATACGTTTCGGTGGTGGTTCGACAACCGCTTCCGGCTCGCAAGTGCGGGCTATGGTGGGGGGGTTATTTTTGTGAATCTCCCCGCCATTGACCCACGACCCACTTGCTCGTTTGAACAGAGAGGCACGACAAGGCACGACAAGGCACGACAAGGCACGATTGCAGGACAACGAACTTGGAAGGTACATTTTCACGTATCGTGATAAAGAACAGTCATGACGCCCCGGCTAACCACCCTTGATTTGGTGAACGAGTGCGATGCGTAAGTTTACCTCTCTGTATTGCCCCTCCATGCCCCCCGAACGACAGCCCGCCATGACCGCGGTTTGGACATGTGCGACGGGGCTGTCCCACACTTGGCAAGTCGGCAGGCAGTCTTGAGGCCGTGTTGGAAATGCCCCTTGCAGTCATGAAACTGTCACTTACACTACCTGCGCCACAAAGGTTCCCGGATCCGGATAGAAGCCCCGAACGCCATGCGGAGCAGATGAAGGGCCTCTATACCCTCGTATGGGAGGACAGCGAAGGGCGGTACCCAATCGGCTACATGCCGCTGTCAGTGCTCGAGGCCCTGAAAAACACCCCGGCGAGCATCACGGGCCGCGTTGAGATCGACCCTGAGGCCAGGACGGTTGCCCTCTTCCAGGAACCCACCACCGAGGAGGAACGCACCAAGCTCGTCTCCCAGCTGACAGCATACTGGCGCCAGAACCAAACATTCCGCCTCCTCCATGGGTGGCGCGACGAGCAGTGGCCCGTTTACGGACGCAGGGGCGAGCTGCTGTTCAACATGGAGCGCTCTGCCGTGGGGCTGTTTGGGTCCGCGCGCTTCGGTGTGCACATGACCGCGTTTACGCGCAGCGACGACGGCAAGAGCCGCTATGATTTCAGGATCTGGGTCTCCAAGCGCGCCGCCACCAAGACGACATACCCGGGCATGCTGGACAATGCCGTGGCCGGCGGCATGATGACGGCCGAGGACCCCTTCGAGTGCATCATCCGCGAGGCGGACGAGGAGGCGTCCCTGCCCGAGGACGTCATGCGCAAACACGCCACGGAAACCGGCACTGTCACGTACATTTACATTACCGACGAGCGTTCCGGCGGCGAGCCCGGGTACATCTATCCCGAATGCCAATGGGTCTACGACCTGGAGCTGCCGGCCGACGGAAGCATCACCCCCAGCCCCAAGGACGGCGAGGTCGAGAGCTTCGCTCTGCACACGGTGGAAGAGATCGAGGAACAACTAGCGCAAGGGCGGTGGAAGCCGAATTGCGCCATGATAATGGTCGATTTCTTCCGCCGGCACGGGGTATACACGCCCGAGAACCAGCCGCACTATGACGAGCTGCGCCGCAGGGCGCACCGCTTCATCCCGTTCCCTGGCCCGCATTGGCCGCACTGGCAGCATGCCCTGCCGCAGGAAAAGAGGGCTTAGAGTAGAGGCGGCCGGCCGACGACAGGGCCGTCTTCTTGGGTATCCTTTTGTCCACATTCGCCAAGCGTTGCCTGCCCATTTGGTCGCCATTTCCTGAACGCCAGATTCCCCCATCTGCCCAATTTTCAGGGCTCGATAGACATCCTTTCCCCCGATAGATTTTCTCTCATGCTGATGCGAGCGATTTGGGTTCCCCTTCAATCATAATTCGTGAAAACAAAGGCCGTTCACCGCTTGCGGGCGAGGAGGTAAACGTAGTCCACGCGCAGGGGGGTGAGCTTCTTGTACGGCCCCTCGAGCGACATCAACAGGCCACCGAACGAGATATATGCCTTACTGTCGACCCAGCACGGTTAGCAATCCATACAAGGCACCCTCGGCACTCACCCACCCCAGCAAAAAGGCAGGTACAGGCGCACTCACATCGTCTGCCCATCCTCGGCATCCTCAAACTTGTAAATCTTGCCGTAACACACATAATCGAACATGTCCGCCAGCGTGCTGTCGCTGGCCCCGGCCTTGGCCACGTCGCGCCAGCCGCGCTCGTCGTCTTTGCTGCCGTCGTAGTTCAGCGACGTCGCCAGCGCCACGTGCAGATCGTCGTCGATCTTGCAGGGGAAAAGCTCCTTGTTGATATCGAGGCTCATGTCGATGCTCTTGTCGTCCGACTTGCAGTAGATTCTGTCCACCCGGTCGTACTTGGGGTCGCTCAGCCGCTCGACCCGGAAGTGGTCCTCGAAGAGCTGCGCGTCGGACGCGATGCCGGACATCTTGGCGGTTCCGGGGGATCGGTTCTACCGGAGGGTGGGAGGCTGGTTTTTCGACGGGACAAGTCGAGGCGGGCGCCGCGCGTGGGTTCTAGATTGCGATGGTGATGCGATGTTTGGAGGTTGATAAAAAAATCCGGAAACGGACAGCGACAAGCCGTGGGGCGTGCAACTTTCCTTCCCGGCAGGCAGCAGGCCTTGGCACTGCTTAAGCTTTCAGCTCTTATCAATTGCCCCTCCAACCCCTCCGAAAAGTTGAGCAACCATCTCGCAACCCGGCCATGTCATTCGTGAAAAGGAATACCGTCCTCTCAGCAAGACCAGGACGGCCACTGCCCCAGGCCGCTGCCGAGAAGCAGCAACTTGCGCCAGGAATCAGACCGTCGCCTCTGGATGGCAGGCCCACCACATCGACGGGGACGGCATCCCTAGATCAACTCCTCGCGGGCCACGGCGGGCTGCCGCTGGGAACCTGTCTGTTGATAGAAGAACAAGGCACGACTGACTTCTCCGGCATTGTTTTGCGGTACTATGCTGCTGAGGGCCTCGTCCAAGGGCACCAGGTGCACCTCGTTGGCTTCCCCCCAGAATGGAGACACCAGCTTCCTGGCCTCGCTGCGCCAGACAAAAAGTCCAACGCAGCCCAACCACCACCTGCCCCAGAAGAGAAGATGAAGATTGCTTGGAGATACGAGGCATTGGGGAACTCAGCAACTGCAGGCGCATCCACAAGAACCGACGGCGCCAACGGTACATTCTGCCACTCCTTCGATCTCGCCAAGCGCCTATCCCCAAGCGCATGCAAAGGGACATTACACCCCACGTCCAGCACGGGGCCACCCATGCTCGGCCCGCGAAGTCGCAGCAGCACCACATCCCCCTTTCGAGCCATCATCGCGCACCTCCAAACCAAGCTCTCGACCTCCGCTCCGACCGAAATCCACCGCCTCGTCATCCCCAGCCTCCTCCTCCCAACCCTCTACTTCCCCGAATGCACCCAGCCGTCCGAGATCCTTCCATTCCTCCACTCCCTCCGCGCCCTCCTCCGCCAATACCCCACGCAACTCACAGCCGTCATCACCCTCCCCATCTCGCTCTTCCCGCGCAGCGCCGGCCTCGTCCGCTGGATGGAACTGCTCTGCGACGGCGTCATCGAGCTGATCCCCCTGCCCGCCAACCCCGCCGCCCCGCCGCCGCCGCCGCCTTCTTCTTCTTCCAAGTCTGCCGCCGACAAGCAAGACCAGGCTCCGCAGGGCCTACTCAAAGTCCATACGCTCCCGGTGTATCATGAGAAGGGCGGGGGTGGGGCGGCGACGAGCTTGTTTAGGGAGACGCTGGCGTTTAGTTTGAGTGCGTCGCGGGGGTTGACGATCAAGGAGTTTAGTTTGCCGCCTGTGGAGGGGGAGGAGGGTGGCGAGAGGCCGGGGGAGGGCAAGGGGAAGGAGGAGGGGATTGAGTTTTGAGGAGGAGGCACGCTGTTGGGTGGTTGGTATTTGTGGTGATGGCCAGACTTCTCTTGCATGGCTGGAGTCTTGGAGTTTGGTTTGGAATTTACATGCTGAGAAGAGTTCGCAGGACAAGATCGTGCAATACAAAGACGCCACTGGGATATCGGGGATTGATGTGCAGCTGACGGAAGGGCGTGACGTAGCCTACTAGCTGAGATCTCTACCATTCTCAAAGCCCATCATGAGACGCAGTCCTGGACTGTAGGTATGTACAATCGCCTTCCGACCCACTGACTCCTCCGTAACTGTTTAATGTCAATACCGCGGTTACGAAACAACGTAACTGCTGTACGCAGTAACTCAGCAAACGCCCCACTTCAGCTCGGACGTGGGCAACTGGTGGGGCGCAGTTGGCTGAAACTTTCCACTTCCTTCCAGTATAAATTCTCGACCACAAAACCTCAACCGAATCTTTTCCTTCTTTCCTGTGTTGCTGCCAACACGCAGCATCCCCACACAAGGTCAGTCATCTCGCTCATTCGTCATTCAACACACCCTGAAGAACAACATGATTATAAAACTGTATAACAATCTGTCAATCCCCTGAATTTTAGTGATGACCATTATACGTTCAAGGCTTATGAACTATTTCTTCACATTTTCCCAACCAAGCACATGTCGCGCTTTTGAATTGCTTCTAACCGAGGCACAGACTTAATACCCAGCCCAGCCCATCTTGCGCGATGCCGGCTACTGTGGCAGAACGACAGGTCCGGATCTCGTGTGTTGCGGGCCGGTATCTCGTCTTCGACATCGATGATGTCCTGTACATCCGCCGCCACCATGGCATCTGTGCGGTCCTGACCGGCACGATGCCGCAGAACCCGACGCAGAACCTGTTCCTCGGTCTGCCCGTCGAGCTGCACGCCGAAGAGGCCAAGCTGCTGGTTGACCGGAAGGCTGCCTACATTGCCGACGAGCTGTCGGACCACCTGTCCCAACTGACTACCATGGACGAGACCACCCGCGGGGCCTATCTCCAACATGTCAAGCAGCAACGCAGGAACGCAAAGCTCGCGTTTGACGAGGAAAAGGCAAAGGTACAGGCCATGCATCAGGGCAAGCGCAAAGCTGCCAGCAAGGCAAACAAGACGGCTGCAAGCCTCGAGGGAGCATCAGCCGCCCCAGAGGGCGAGTCCCCGTCCCTGTTTGACCCTCCCACCACAACAGGAGTAGTAGCAGGGCCAGCCACCACCACCACCACCACCACCCCATCCAAAGAAGCCCTCCCTGCCATCACCCCCACCACAAGCAGTGCTCTCCTATCCGGGGCCACCCCTGTCCTAGATGGGCCTATCCCCGCCTCCTCCTACTCCCTCTACAAGTATCTAAACTCGCGGGGCTACTACACCACCCCCGGCCTGCGGTTCGGCGGCGACTACAGCGTGTACCCCGGTGATCCGTTCCGGTACCACGCGCACTACCTGGCCAACAGCTACGGGTGGGACGAGCAGATCGGCATGCTCGACGTGGTCACGAGCGGCCGGCTAGGCACGGCCGTCAAGAAGAGCTTTCTCTTTGGGGCCGAGTCGCCGTCCAAGCCGGATCCGGATGGCGGCGAGGGTGGTGAAATGAGAGTGTTTTGTGTCGAGTGGGCGGGCATGTAAGAGGAAGGGCAGAGGGACCATGGACCTTTTTTTTCTTTTCTTTTGAGATACCCTGGTTGTTTGCCTTGTGGCTGGCAGATACTTGCAATTGAGACTACGCAATTGAATAGACTCAGCATTGCAAAAACATGTCCTCTGAATCTTGTCGAAACCCCAAACCTGGCCTATGTCCACCCATCTGCAATAATATGTTCCAGATGCCTTCCTTCCCTCCCCTGGACAGAGACATCAACCAGATACAAGAACGTCACTGACATGTAAAAGTGAGATGGTCCCCGGCAGAACCCAGATGCGAACCAACACCAGCAACTATGTACCATTGGAATGCAAATGTGTGGATTAAAAAAGACTAACTACCAAAGAAGAAAGCCCCAAATCAAGGTACAAAAATCCGACTAAAACTGATCACCTCCCTCCGGCAGCAAACACACTTGTCAAAGTTATTCATGGCCAACGACACCCGGCAGTCATCGCACAGACTGAGGCACCGGCACGGCCAGACAATGATGGTCCGGGGCGCGCTCTGGCAAACCACGCACTGCGGGCCGTCCGGTCCCAGACCCGCCGCGCCTGTCGCCCATGACGAATCTGCGGCTGCGGCGGCGGCGGTCGACGGCGGCTGAGGCGCAGACGTAGACGTAGACGCAAAATTGCCTGCCACGGCGGCACGGCGAGAGAGGAGGATCTGTTCCAGCACGCGGGCTTCTTCGTCGGGCGTCATTTTCTCGTGGGCCGCAGGGCCGTACTGGCCGTGGCGGCGGTGGTGGGCGCCGGCGTGGTTGCCCGACAGCAGGACCTGGGCGCGCTGGCGCTGGAGCTGCTGCTGGAAGCGGGAGCGGGTCATGATGCCGTCACTGGTGAGGTGGGCGGCCAGGGCGCGGGCTTCGTCGCGGTCTTCGGGCCTCTGCGGGTGCAGCAGGCGGGCGAGGTCGGCGGCCGCGATGGGCGTGTCGAAGACGGGGGTGGATTCGCGAGACGCACGGGCTGATGCTACAGCAGCGCCGAAGGAGAAGGGGCCGGGGTCGCGCTGGGTTGGCGTGCGCTGACCGCCGTCGAGGCCACGGTCGTCGCTGTGGTCGGATTCCCAGTCGAGCTCGCTGTCTGCTGCTGTCTCGGTTGTTGAGATGACACTGGTGGTGTCATCGAAATCTAGATCGTCCCCATCTCCATCGCGTTCGGGGAATGTCGGTGGCGCATATTCACCGCTGGAGTCGCGGTTCCCCCACCAGCCGCCTCGGAGAAAGTAACTGTAGAGCTTCGAGTCGACTTCCGTCTCATCGACAAGGGGGTTGCCCTGACTAGCGTCAACTTCGGCGCTGTTGCGATCCATCCGGCGACGCAGCTCCCCCTCGACATCGACCTGATCGTTCCGGGGAATCGCAAAGAAGAGCTTCCCTTCTCCAGGAGACAAGACGTCCGCGTTGTGCCCACGATCCCGACGCCCAGACTTCTTCTTATCGGGCGGTCCAGGTTTCGGCCTCTGCGAGAGGCCCCGGAGCCATCGAGGAGGAGCATGCACGCCAAAGAAAGTCATTGTTCGGATAGCGCACAGCGCCCACATGACGATCATTAGCCGGAAAATTAGGAGCAGATATTCAAGAGCCATGAGCCACCTAGAGCTCCGTTCTGCAGCCCCGACGCCGTCCCGGATCCTCCGCCCGGATGCTGTGTTCTTTGGAATCTGCTGTGCTGCCCTTTCCCTCGCATACCCACTCGCGGCATTGGCGCTGCCCTTGACTGGCACGAGACCGATGGTGCCGATCGAGTCGAATCGGGATCCGGGAATGCCGCCGCCGATCCACTGCATCCTGAGCTCCTCCAACTCGTTGAACCTCTCGTCTTCCAGCCATGTGAATCGCTTCAAATTGACTTGGTGGTCCTCGTTCAGGTAGACAGCCTCGCTCGCCATCGTGATGGCACCAAAGCCGGCTCGCAACAGGGCAGTGTAGAAGTCCATATCCATTCGGATGCGGATGTCGGCGAGCGACACGTTCGCCTGCATGTTGCCATGAGCACGTTGGAAGCGCTGTCTGAGGGACAAGTGTTCGGCATCACCCTCTCCCTCGGGTATCGCGAGAGCCGAAAGCGTGAGGGCTATGGCATAGACCAATCCGCAGGCGTAAATCCCCGCCCCGATGAGAATATGCGGAATGAAGCCAATGATGCAGACGGTCGGAAACCTCAGCAGTCCCTGGGTGGAAGGGTCGTCGACCGAGAAATTCAAGGCACTCCAGAAAATGCTCGCCATGAAACAAAGGCCCCAGAATCCGGTGCTGAGGAGGCGGAATTTGGATTGCAGGTTGAAGAGGCCGAGAAGATGACTAGTGACATGGCTCATGGCGGAGAAGAATGCAACTAGCAGGACCTCGGGCGGAGTGTTGACTCGCTTCATGATCATGGACCTTGTAACTGCGATCTTGGAACCCAGTGCTGCTTGGGACGCGGCGGTGCTGTTGGCGAAGACGCTCCATCCGAGCTGGTTGCCGATGGCAGCATCTGCTTCGGCAAAGGCGAGAGAGTGTTCGAAGAGTGTCATGCCCGTCTCGGCAGCGACCGGACGGCCCTGCACGGCGCAGGCGAGAACCTCGATGAACTGGCTCAAGCAAAAGGTCCCAAAGAGAGGGAAGAGCCGCGACAGCGAGCCAACCAGCTCCGGCTGCTCCCGGCTGTCCCAGGGGACCATCCGAACGGAACGGCAAGACTCTTCGTCGGTAGCACCGAGCAGCAAGGACGAGCTCAAGGTGTGGAGAAAGTTGTTCGTCTGTGAAAACATCAGGTCGGAGCTCTTGCTCGAGTTGCCCCAGCGCAACTCGGCAAAGTCAGGCGAGGTCTGGCACTGTATCGACTGCAGGAGACTCCGCGCTTGCAAGAGAAGCAGCACGATGGGACCGAGTCGGAGTAGTAATCGAACGGGCCACTGCATCCGGAGTCTCCGACGGGTGGCAGCGAAAATGTGGGTGCGGTTGAAGATGACAGCCATGGCGATGCAGCATAACGCCCACTTGCTGGTGGCATAGCTGAGGACGCTCCCCAGTCCCCTTGCGCCCTCCATGGAAAACCGCGAGGCGGCGACCTTTGGATCCTGGGCCGTGGCGGCGGCCGCACCAGCAACGGCGGCGGCCATCGAAGCAGAGGATGAGGGCGTCATGGACTGGGCGAGTCTGCTTGCCATGTCGCCTAGGCTTGCCGTGGCCGACGCCGAAAAGATGTCGGTGTCCGCAGGAAGGGCCATGGCTCTCTGGGCCTGTCCAAAACCGTCAACAGCGTCTGGGATTGAGATAAGGGAGCCCAGCCTGCCTAGTTTCATGACCATTCTTGGCCCAGCCAAAACAAGGTCTTCCAATGACGGCGCCAGCTTGGTCATATTCACGGCAAGCCCCAGCTGCTGGGCCGTCCACATGGTGAAATTATGCCAGGAGCTCGCGTTGTGAAAAGCCGGCGACGAAACTGCGGCCGAAACTGCGGCCGAAACTGCGGCCGTAACGGCTTCTGGAAGGGACGCCTCGGCCATGATTCAGGGACCGAACTTGAAGTTCAGGGCCACAACAGTGCCCAGAGTGGGAACCAGGAAGGCGCCGGCCGACTTGCCGAGGGCTGGAAGGAGAAGGTGCCCCGGTCGAACCGGAGACAGGGGGAAACAACAACCGTGGAGGGCGTTTTCACGCAATCCGCCGTGTTTGCATATGCACGTTCCCCACACGCTTAGTCGTACATTGTTGAGAGACGGGATGCAGGAGGAATGAGGTGACAGGGACCGAATTCGGTTGAATCGCGCGTCGCTGATGTCGTGACGCCTTCCCTTATCACGCTCGGCTATCATGCAGTTCGGTTCGTCGTTCCATGGTGGGGCTGTTGGCGATCAGGGGTGTCAGGCAACCCCACCTCGCCCACGCCAGCTGTCAGCCACCAAGTCCGGGGTGTCTGTCTTGTCACGCCAAATCTCCATTCGGCAGCTAAACCTCCCGTCTTGTGGTTCTTAGGTCACTATTGCAGAATCAACAGCACGCACTGCTGCGCAAAACAAGATGGCTTCTGGACAGCCCGTCGCCACGTATGTGTCATTGCACTCCGACACATACAAGGCCGCCCCGCGATCAACTCCCAGGTAAAACTAACTCGATTCGCAGGGTCTACGTGCGCAACCTCGAGGAGCGCGTCAAGCCCGAACCGCTCAAGCAAGCGCTGCACGCCATCTTCTCCGAGTATGGCAACGTGATCGACATTGTGGCCAAGACGAACCTCAAGGCCAAGGGCCAGGCATTCGTTGTCTTCGACAGCGCCGAGTCTGCGCAGGCGGCGATTGAGGAGGTGCAGGGCTTCGAGCTCTTCGAGAAGCCCATGCATGTCGCGATGGCGCGCACCCGGAGCGATGCCACCGTGATGCAGACCGGCAACGACGAAGAGTTTGACGCACACAAGCGCCGGCGCATAGCCGAGAAGGGTATGTCTTGCGTCCAGGCTTCGCCGCCGCGTCGCCCGGCTAACAGTCGACCCCAGACAAGAAGAAGGCCCTCGAGTCAGCCGAGGAACAGAAGCGCCTCAAGCGGCCCATGCCAGGCGCGCCTGCAGAGGCCGGAGCCCGCCCGGTCAAGAACGCCCGCGGCGCTGGCCTCAAGGCCACCGGCGCCGGCCCTGCCGCTGTCGTCCCCGACGAGTACCTGCCGCCCAACCGCATCCTGTTCGTCCAGAATCTGCCCGACGGCTTCGACAAGGACGAGCTCACTTCCATCTTTGGCCGCTTTGAGGGCTTCCGCGAGGTCCGCATGGTGCCGGGTCGCAGCGGGATTGCCTTTGTTGAATACGACGCTGAGGCGGGCGCCATTACCGCCAAGGAGAACACGGCGGGCATGCCACTGAAGAACGGCGAGAAGACGATGAAGGTGACCTATCAAAGACAGTAGGGTCCTTCGAGGTTTGCTAGTTTTGAGCCAGCCCCAGGCACTGGTTCCTGTATGATACGGATTCGCTCCAAGACCCTTACGGAAAGGGATACAATATACCCAATGCAATAATAACCACCAAACGACGAACGCCGGTATTACGCCTTTGCTAATAACGGCCGACGGCTGTGTACCTACAACCCTACAGTGGCTCGAGGCTGAGCCGCAGCTCTTAGAATATGATGTCCTCATCGCCTTCCGCTTGTAAAATGTCGGCTGGGGTAGAGTCATCCACCTCGGGCGCCTTGTGTTTCTCTCCATTTGCTTCGCGCTCTGCGTTCTTCTTCTTCATCTCGGCATCCGCCGCCGCCGTGTCCCGCTGCTTTTTGTTCGCGACCTATGCAAGATCAGCGCATTGTTCTTCTAGCTTGCGGGCCGCTTCATACCTTCTTGAGTCTGTAGAATTCTTCTCTGTCAAGCTCATCGAGTTCTGAGTTGATGTCTATTTCGATGTTAGCGACCAGAGCCCGGCCGGAGAAGAAGGGTTCCGTACACTTGATGGTGTTCTCCGTCCTCGGAATGATGACATGCTCGCTACCTGTCGTTAGAAAGAAACGTCACAGAATTGCCGCAGCAGCACACTCACATGGCATTGACTGACCTCCCCGTCAGCACATAACCCCCCCAGATCAGCGTAGGAAAAGGGGCGGTGGGGGGGACTTACCTCTCCGATTCACCACCTTGATCACCTCGTCCAGGATGACAAAGGCCGTCTGCAGACTCGCCAGCTCCACCAGCGCCTCGACCGCCCGCGCGTACGTCTCGCGGCACCGCTGCACCTGCTGGCCGCCCTTGCCCAGGCCCGTCATGGCGAAGTCGTTGTTGCCCTCGGTCTGGTAGGCCTCGAACGCCGGGAGCAGCACGCCCGACACGTTCTCCTGCTTGGCGCGCACCCGGAACCGCGCCGACTTGGCCGACTCCTGGATCTGGTACCCGATGTTGCCCCCGACCGCGTACGTCACCTCGGCGAGCGACAGCGACGCGATCTGCATCACGCGCCCCATCTTGCGCTTGGCTTCGTCGATGCGGCGGGTGATTTCTGGGACGGTGTTAGGGCTGGCCGGGCGGGGGGTTCGGCGGTCATGTCGGGAGTTTTACCTCGGAAGCGCCTGGGGTGGGGAGTTGGTGTTAGTGGTCTGGTTTCGGGGGTTGGGCGGGGCGGGGCGGGGCGCGTACTTGGTTAGAGCTTCACTCTTCCTCTTGAGTAGGTTGTGTCCTGTCTCGGCGCCCTTGAGCTTGGCCTTCATCAAGCCCAGGGACTGCCGTGTGGGAAAGACGGGCTCCCGGTCCTGGCATCGCCGATGTCAGCTACCTTGCACTGTAGCGGGGTTGCGACTTGCGGGAGCTCGACCGACGTACTCCTGCGCCTGACATTGTCGCGGTTTGCCGAGCAATGAGCTGGCCAAGGGGGTGGGAGAAGAACGCGAAAGAGATGCGAATCCAGTAGCGGGATGCGCTCTCGAGACGGAATGCAAGTTCTCGTGATGATTGATGCCGGTATGGAGGTGGTGGTGGATTGGCGACCGGATACAACCGACGGCACAGTGAGTGCATGGAACTGTTGGAACGCCATGTTCTAGCGGCCAGCCCCACCAAAAGTTGCACCCCTAGGCAGCTGGATCCGCTCGTTACGCTCGTTACGGAGCACATACCTTCATCTCCCCCCTGCAACCGGCCTCAAAAAACGCAGCAGGGAAACCAAGTCACATCGCCGTTGCCGTCTTGCTGCGCGTGTGCAACCGACGTCGAAGAACCAGGCAGTGATGCGGTGGCAACGCGCCGTTTAACTTGTCCGCGCGCCCCTCCGAATTTCCCAGCGCGATCGCCAAAGGCGCCAATCGATTTCCCCGCTGGACGACACCAACACTCTTCGCGTTCCCGAGATGGCTCCGAGCTCGACCTCTGGCCGCCAGCCAGACCTGGCTCTGGTCGTGCGTCTCCCAACTCCCCGTCCACCCGAACCTGGGATTGCTGACGCGCCAATCGTAGTCCGAGGAAGATTTCCCCTATGAGCAAGATATCCAACGAACCCCGGGCAGCACCAAGCCATGGCTCGCCTATGTCGAGTACAAGCTCCGGCACGGGACAGTACGGGAGCAGGCCTTTGTCATGGAGAGGGCCTGCGTCCAGCTGCCGCGGTCGTACAAGCTGTGGAAGATGGTAGGTTTCCCATGCCCGCAACAGAGAGGGGTCCTTGTCCCTAACCCGCAACAGTACCTCCGATTCAGGATGAAGCACATCGCCAAGCTCAACGCTGCCATCTTCGCCGCCGAATACCAGAAAGTCAACGCGCTATTCGAGCGGGCGCTCATCCTCCTGAATAAGATGCCGCGGATATGGGAGATGTACCTCAAGTTCCTCATGCAGCAACCCCTCGTCACCCTCACACGGCACGCCTTCGACCGCGCCCTCCGAGCCTTGCCAATCACGCAACACAACCGGATATGGGCGCTTTACCGGCCGTTCGCGAACTCGGCAGAAGGGATCACGGCCGTCAAGATCTGGCGGCGGTACATGCAGGTGCACCCCGAGGACGCCGAGGACTTTATCGAGCTGCTGGTGCAGGTGGGCCTGTACACCGAGGCCGTGCGCAAGTACATGGACATCCTGAACAACCCGCGGTTCAACAGCAAGAATGCCAAGGGGCACTACGAGCTGTGGAGCGAGATGGTCGACCTGCTGGTCGAGCATGCCGTCGAGATCGAGACCGGCCACGAGACGGGCATCGACGTGGAAGGGATTATCCGGAGCGGGATCGAGCGGTTTGGCGACCAGAGAGGAAAGCTATGGTGCGGTCTGGCGACCTACTGGATCCGGCGAGGCAGCTTCGAGCGGGCGCGGGACGTGTTCGAGGAGGGCATCACGACGGTCATGACAGTACGGGACTTCACGCTCGTGTTTGACTCGTACGCCGAGTTTGAGGAGTCCATCATTGGGGCGCTGATGGAGGTTGCCTCGGCACGGGCCGAGAAGGGGGTGGTAGACGAGGCGGCCGACTTCGACCTCGACATCCGGATGATGCGCTTCGAGCATCTCATGGACCGGCGCCCGTTCCTCCTGAACGACGTTCTGCTCCGGCAGAATCCCAACAACGTCACGGAATGGGAGAAGCGGGCAGCGTTGTGGGGCGACAACAAGCACGAGGTGGTGCAGACATACACTGATGCCATCGCCGCGGTGCAGCCCAAGAAGGCCGTGGGCGCATTCCACCAACTATGGGCCAACTATGCCAAGTTCTACGAAAGGGGGGGGGACCTGCGGAATGCGCGCATCATCATGGAGAAGGCCGTCAAGGTTCCGTTCAAGTCGGTGGCGGAACTTGCGGACATGTGGATCGAATGGGCCGAGATGGAGCTGCGGAACGAGAAGTTTGACGAGGCGGTCCGGATCATGGCGAAGGCCGTGCAGGCGCCCAAGAGGTCGACGGTGGATTACTTTGACGAGACGCTGTCGCCACAGCAGCGGGTGCACAAGAGCTGGAAGCTGTGGAGCTTCTATGTCGACCTCGTCGAGAGCGTCAGCTCCCTGGAGGAAACCAAGAAGGTCTACGAGAGGATATTCGAGCTCCGGATCGCCACGCCGCAGACCGTGGTGAACTACGCCAACCTGATGGAGGAGCACAAGTACTTTGAAGAGTCGTTCAAGGTGTACGAGCGCGGTCTCGACCTCTTCAGCTATCCCGTGGCCTTTGAGCTGTGGAATCTCTATCTCACCAAGGCCGTCGATCGCAAGATCGGCATCGAACGGCTCCGGGATCTGTTCGAGCAGGCCGTGGTCGACTGCCCGCCGAAATTCGCCAAGGTCATCTACCTCATGTACGGCAACCTGGAGGAGGAGCGGGGTCTGGCGCGGCACGCGATGCGCATCTACGAGCGCGCCACGCGCGCCGTGTCGGACGAGGACCGGGCCGGCATGTTCAACTTCTACATCACCAAGTCGGCGTCCAACTTTGGCCTGCCGTCGACGCGGCCCATCTACGAGCGGGCGATCACGACGCTGCCCGACAACGAGGCGCGCGACATGTGCCTCAAGTTCGCCGACATGGAGAAGCGGCTCGGCGAGATCGACCGGGCCCGGGCCATCTACGGCCACGCGTCGCAGTTCTGCGACCCGCGCACCAACCCGGACTTCTGGGCCAAGTGGGAGCAGTTCGAGGTGCAGCACGGCAACGAGGACACCTTCAAGGAGATGCTGCGCATCAAGCGCAGCGTGCAGGCGCAGTACAACACCGACGTCAACTTCATCGCCTCGCAGGCGCTGGCCCGGAGCCAGCTGCAGCGGCAGCAGAACGGGGACGGCGGCGAGGCCGACGCCGAGGTCGCCGACGCCATGGAGCAGCTCGAGCGGCAGGCGCGTGCGCCCGCCGGGTTTGTGGCGGCCTCGGAGGGGATCAAGGGCAGTGTGGCGAGCCAGCCGGTCGAGGTGGCCAACCCCGATGCCATTGATCTGGACGATATGGACGAATGACGGCCGTGATATCTGGACGTGGGCTGTCGGGGTGTATATTCCCGAGTCGAACGGGACGGGACAGCACCAAGGTGATGGTGTCGAAAGGCGGGTAGGATAAGCGGAGATGGCGAGCAATTTCAGGCGCGGGCGGGAACAACAGCGCGCGGCATGCACCCCCGGTACGGAGCAATCTTTTTGTGTTATCTTGGACCCGTCCATCTTGCCGGCATGAATGGGCCTTTTATTCAAGTTCAAGTTTGACGCCCTGCCACCATATCAATCTTCCCCCCAACCATCACACTTGATCTATCCCCCTGCGAAATAATCTCCGCCACCCCCCCTTCTAACCAACCTACCCACCCACCCAGTGGTCACACACACACCCACCCACCCAGTGATCATATGATACCGCGCCCACTCACTCGCTCGCTCGCTCGCCTCACTTGCGGCCGCCGTAGCCCAGCTCGGCAAGCTTCCGGTCGAACCGCTCGGCATAGCTGTGGTCGACGCGGCTGTCGCGCGAGTTGGGCACCGCGTAGATGGAGCCCTTGCGCTTCTGGAAACGGCTGGGCGGGACTTTGGACGCGTCTGTTTTTGTTTTTCCCGGGCCGCGCCCCCCCCCCCCCCGGGGGGATGGGGGGAGATGGCCTGGGTGTGAGCTTCCTTTCGTTCTTTTTAAGGAGGGGGAGGGGCGGAGAGGGAGAGGGTAGTGTGGGAGAGAACGAACGCACCCCACTCGTCACTCTCCAGGCGGTCGCCCCAGCGGAGTTCGTGGCTGATGGTGGGCGTGAGCGGGATCGTTGTTGTTGGCGAGGTCGGGCTTGCTACCCCCTGGGGCATGGCCTGCCGAGCTGTTGCAATGTTGGCCGGGGGGTTGGGCGTGGTTTCTTTGCGGGTGTCTGAGGGGTGTTAGCTGGCTGGGCGGGTGG
>MU853409.1:716605-774441 GCA_033297235.1 Trichocladium antarcticum
GAGCGGGTGGTTAACGGGATGGGAAAGGTGGTGGTGAGTGGTGGTGGTGGTGTCGCCGTACCTGCCATGCCGGATGGGTGTTCTATACCAGGACTGGACTGAGGCTTCGGGAATTCGGGATTCCGAGTAGAGACGGTGATGCTTCGCGAAGGTCACTGGAAGAGGCCGGCAGAGAGAAGATGGACGGGATCCGAGCTGCGGCGGGTGGATAGGGGGGCTGGGGAGGCAAGATGGCAAGAGTCTGAACACACGGGGCTTGCTGGGATCTGGCCCCTTATTATACCAGGAGCTCGCAGCTCTGTCCTCTCTCCTGCTTTGTTCGAAGCCGTTGCGGGTTTGCCCCTCCCTTGTCGTCATGATGCTGCCCGCGATGCGACGGCCTCCAATGTCAGTTCCAACACTCCTGTCTATCTGACGCCTTCCAGTCGGAAACCACACAGGCTCCAAGCTGGCCTGCATCTGGTCAGACGACTGGTACCGGGCTATCAACAGCGCTTCCCATACTCCCCATGCATGTAGGGGCGGCTGCTGGGATGGGCGGACAAGGGGATGAGAGCGAGGCAGTGCAGCAGCCAAGCCCAAGCACCCCTCATCAGAACCACAATCAACCGTGCAGTCATCGGTTGTCAAAGAGCAGTGGGAGCTTGACACTTGACGTCATGTTAGACTTCGAGTCTGCGTCTGCATCTGCATGCTGCAATCGATCTGTCCCCTCTCTGTAGGGTGCCCTTCTGCGGCCATGTGTGTCGAGATCGCTGCAGACATCCGCTTGACATTGCGTGTAAGTGACAGGCAGAGCAGGCAGGTGTAGGAAATAGTCTCAGTGCTCAGATATTGAAGAGGAGGAGGAAACAAGCGCCCTGGCGTCTGCTTCCGCACAGACTCGACGATATCCCCAGTTGTGAGACCAATACCTGTCTGTCGCCTGGCTGTGGGGCTAGGACGCATGCGCGCTTCTCGAAGAACGCAGCTGTTGCCGATCGAGGCTTCGAGTCTCGAGAAAAGAACTGTGGTTTTCCAGAAGCACCATGACAACGACAGCGCAATTCCACAACGCTATTATCCCCCCGCCGCCACCCTCGGATCTTTGCGGGCTTCCTCGAGGATTTCCCGCATCTGAACGTACAGTCCGCTATCCTCCTTTACCCACCTTCTCTCGTTCGGAAATACAATTCTGCGCAACCGGTTGACCCAGGGCACAAGTGGTTTATAATACGGCTTGAACTTCTCCGTCGCTGATTTGATGAAATCCCCTTCATCAGAGATCTCCCCCTTCTTTAGCTACGCGAGCTCCTCTATATCGGCGAAATTCCACTTGTCGAACTGGGCCACAATCTTGCCTTCGCCCGGGCCGTCGCAGTGGATGCATATCCAAAACAGTACCCAGAAGAACGACTCGAGGTCGTGCATAAACGAGTGCTGCTCGCCTAGGAGAGCCCCGATCGCCATAAACGCCCTTGTACCAGTCTTGCCCTTTGCTCCCAAGGCGCTAACCCGCTACTTGTGGATAGCAAGGTCTAGATCGATTAGGAAACTACGGTTGTACTTGTCCACTATGAGGTTACTAATGGAGATATCTCGGTGGAGGAGGCCAGCTTTTTGCCGTAGCGACGCGTGTCCTTCGATATAGTCGGCTAGCGCGCTAAGCATCGCCTGTCGAGAGCCCGCTTTATAGATCGGGATCCCGTAGTCGTAAAGGATAACGCGCCGGTGTACCCGGTTTAGTGACATACTATTGCCGGCTTTGGTTGAAGACGCGGAACAGTGTCGCTTGCTGGACGGCAAGGGAGCACTAGTCTGGGTAGACGACCGCTTCGTGCCAGCGACGCTACGGCTCTAAGGACCTGCTGTTGCTGTGCTCGGGAGTTGCGGTCGATCCTCCTGGGAATTTGTAGCCTTGGTAATATCCAACCCCTTCCGGACGTTGCCTTGAATATCGTCGACTGCGTTCCGCACCCGAACGGTTTCGTGGTAATAATGCCGGGCCACCCGGACTACACCCTTGCTAGTCGCTTTAGAGAGCAGCACCCCCTTGTCATCGCGCTCTGGGTATTGCTATAAATCCTTGACGACAAATAGGGTATCCAGGTCGCCTTCACGGTGTGCCTTCCAACAGGTCGTAGCTCGGCCAGCAACGCAGCGTATACGCTTCATTAGCTTATCGAGGACAAGCCGCTCTATCGTACTATCCCGCTTAACCTCGATAAAGCGCTAGCCGTTTGCCGTTATAATGGTCGGTTCGAATCCAAGCTCTTCCTCGCTTATCTAGAGGAACCTAAGAATCGTAGAAACGAACCGTAGCCCGTCCTTATTAATATCGAACTGGTCTGAGGCAATGCCCCCGAGCCGGTCAAACGCCTATATTCTTATAAAAGATCTATATAGGGTAAAGCCCAGGACAAAGCGGCGGGTATCCTAAGCGGCGAGCACCTCCCTGGCATACCTACCAAGATCTAACCACGCTTACGAAGGGATATTAGCGGACGGGTTACTCTTCAGCTCGCCAGGCACAAGGATCTGGCTCTAGTGATATCCTGAGGCTTTCCTAGCCTGGTGGTCGTCCATGAAGCCGACATCTATCTTCCGCTCCGCGATGGAGCCAGCAATCGGCGCATCAAGCTTCGCCAGGGGCCTTCGTCGACGCGTTAGGGTTGACTCGCGACGCGTTAGGTTTGACTGGTGGCGCTCTGCAAACGCTGCAAGCTTGTTGCTAAAATCGGCGAACTAGCGTAGCATATCGTCCTGCTTTTTCGCACCTTTGGGCCAGCCTATCCAGCCGCTATCAAATAGCGGGCCACTACCTTCTAAACAGTCGTCGAAGAACGTCCTTGACGCAGTGGCTAGGTGTGGCACAGAGCCAAAGTACGTATCGTAGAAGTCCCGGAGGCCGGCATATATGATGCCAAGCTCCTCCCTAAGGACGTTGTCCATATATTTGCGGTGTTCGGACGAATTGGCGAAGCTGCCCGTGTTACGTAGCTACGGGGTCTGCTAGAGGGAAGAGGCTATTAGTCGGGGAGGAGGCAGGGTGGATTCGTTGACGGCGTCGTAGACTCGGTCCCAGACAAGCGCGTCGTTATAGTCGTCAGCAAGAGCTACTTGTAGGAGCGGCTTAATACAGTCAAGGTCAAAGTCGTCAGAGACGGCCGCTAAAATAAGCCGGAGGAGACCGGATTAGAGAGTACTACGACCCGTGTTCGAAGGTAAGAGTCAGGTGACAGGGAGGAGATGAAGTGTCGAGAGGAGGCTAGATGCAAGGACCTATACGTCTATTAACCCGTCAGAAGGGTACGGTGAAATAGAGCAGGGTTGCTATACCTTCTTAGTCAAGTTGAACCAGCGCGTCTAGAGTACACGCAATTCCCCTGTCGGTATAGACTATATTGAATAAAGCGCGGAAGGTATCAAGATCTTTCCTAATAGGATTGTCCTCGATGATCTTTGATCGCGGTTGGTCTGCCATTGAGGCCCAGTTGCCTCGCATGCCAAAACGCCTACTAGAGGGGGCACAAACGCGTTTAGTTGGCTAAGGATAAGATTGGCAACGCGTTGGTGGAACTTGTGTTGAACCTACTATGGCAAAGTGGGACCATGGTGGCGATATTGGATGAACCCACTTAGGGGTTTAGGGGCAGATTGGTCTTAGCATAGCATTGGGTATCCGTTGGCTCCCCCGAGGAAATGGGCTTTTGGAGCCACACACAGCTTTTTCACAGTTACACAGATTTGACACAATTGAAGCCATTATCACTGTTGATTCCTCCGTCTGTTCAGACCAATTAGATTCCGATCCTATATTTTAGGTTCGACAATTAAGAGTCTTATTACTTAAATTACCTTTAAGCAACGCTAAAAGCACTAAACCTTCGAGCTAGCTAGTAGTTAAGATATCTACTACTAAGTCAACCACTAACCTCGCCATGCTTAAGAAGCCAGCCGACTAGTACGCTTGGAACGTCCAGTTTACCTCGAAAGCAGCCTTATACGAACTGCTCGACTACGTCCTAGGTAAAGAGGCCCTACTTAAGTACCCTAGCGAGTTCGATCCCGACACGGCCTAGGCTATATACGAAGCCAAAACTATAGCTAAGTTCGATCGCTTGAACCTAGCCTTAACCCTAGCACGAGACATCGACTACGACGGCGCCGATACGCCCGTCTTACGAGTTACCCGAAGCGGCACGGCCTACGCCCCTGCCCCCGGCTACGCTAGCGCTTACGCCGGAGCCGGCGGTAACAACGACAACGTAGCCACTGCCGTAGCCGCCTGAACGGCCAAGCAAGTATACCTATTGACGGTGTAGAACCGGATGCTCTCTATCTTAGAGAATAACTACCGAGAGAAGGCCCGAGAGGCGGCCTAACAACGGAAGGAAGTCTAGAAGCTCCGGGACTTTATTATAGATACTATCTAGGTCTAGCTCCGAACAACCCGACTTCGCGTAGACTAAGGCGTTAATAAGTAGTACCGTATCTACAAGGGATTTAGCGCTAACGACATCGAGGTAGCTATAGCCCTCCGCGAGAAGATCAGAGCGTACTACGCTATCTTTAAATAGTCGAGGTTCGCGACTATAGCATAAGAGGATTTCGAGCCGTAGATTAAGAAGTAGGAGATACTAATAGAGGAAGCTATTATAAGGGATATCTAGAAAGGAACTCTCCCTATCGTTTAGATCGCTAACCTAAACAAAGCAATCAACTAGATACCCCTTGCCTTCGTTACTCGATCTAAGAAGTAGAAAGTAGTTGCTACTAACTTCTAAGACTATACGATCGAGGATATAACCCGCTAACTCCGGATCGGTACCCAAGACCTCCTGGCGAAATCAAAGCCTAGGGTTACCTGCAGGGCGTTCCCGACATTCGGCGGTAAGAGAAAGAGAAGCGATATAAGCCCCTAGTAGGAGGAGGAGGTTACACTATATAAGGCGTATAAAGGAGTATATAATATAGAAAGATGCTACTACCTACACCTAGAGAGAGCCCCCTGGAGATTTATATATAGAGAGAATATTATCTAGAGAATAGAGAAGAACCTTAAGGCAAACCCCTCGTTTAAAGCTAAGACGGGGCGAATAAAGCCGAAGAGATAGAGATCTAACCTAAAAGAGTTATCCTAAGATCAAGATTAACTCCCTATAGCGTTAGCCCCAAGTAGGAGTATATAACAACAACGTACTTCCCTAAAGTACCGCCCTGCTTTATAACTAGAGGTAGCCTATAACTAGATACCCGCTGCTTTACTACTAGTAGATAAGAGACCTGCTACGTTACAACTAGTAGAAGAAGAGCGCCGAAAGGCCCCCGAGAGACCTACTACGTTATAACTAGTAGAAGAAGAGCGCCGAAAGGCCCCCGAGATACCTACTGTAAAATCAGTGGACGAAGAGTGCCGAAACTCTACGTAAGTAGCAGTAGCCCCCTAAGAGTACTAGATAGCTAATCAAATAGCCGAGGCCCCCCCTATTTAGACAAAGACCTCTCTAGAGATAACATCGGCACCTAGCTAGGAAGCTACTAAGATATTAGAGAATTTTCTAACGCCCTACTTTAAGAAGTAGGTATAGTAGCTAGCTAGGTATAGGCGTATAGTCGGAAGATATACCGCAAGCTTCTTTACTATACTAGCGGCCTTCTAAGCAGGGCAGCTTATATACCCTCTAGTCAACTCGTCCATCCTCGATTCCGGATTAACCATCTACCTATGTAACAACCTCTCCTAGTTCAAGTTACTACCTTGCCTCGCAAGCCCGTTAGACTACGTTTAGGCCGGAGAACATCCTATTACTATCGAGGGATATAGCGAAGTCGATATTATAGTAAAGACTAAGAACGGATCCTAAGTTATTACTCTTAAAGACGTAGCTTTTTGCCCAACTTTCGTATACAACCTCGTCTCCCTCCGCTAACTCAAAAACCGTAGCATCTAGTAGGACACCTATAACGACTACCTATAGCGCGGAGAAAACGCATACCTCTACGACGTTTAAGACCGATACAATCAATTCGTCCTAGAATACATTCTCTAGATAACTATATACGCTACCTTCGCTACGCGAAAGCAATAGCTTAATATATAGACCGCTCGGGCACTATCTAGAGCGGATACAATAATATAGTATCTCCGCCTTAGTTACCTAGGCCCAAGGGCCCTCGAACATCTCGTTAATAGTGCTTACAGAGTTAAAATCAAGGGCATTATAATAGTAGAGTACAACGGGTGCGGATATAGCAAAGCAAAACGTCGGATCAGCCGAGAACCACGCCTAGACCCTCCAAAGGCAGGGGACCGCATCGCTATTAACTTCTACGAATACCTAGGCGCGTAACAAGATTACACTATACTACTACTCGCTACTGACCGATACTCTAGGTATACGTAGGACTATTATATAAGAACCTACAAAGGCGACAATATCCTAGCGGCCCTTAAGACCCTCTTCCGTATACTAGAGACCTAGTATAAGATTAAACCTAAAGCAATCGAGTATAACAACGAGTTCACTAAGACCGACGCTATTATAGCGTTCTTCAAGAGCAAGGGTGTTAAAGTCGAGCCCTATACCGTCTATACGCAAGAGTAGAACGGGGTAGCAGAGCGCTCGGGGGGTATAATCAAGGAAAAACAACGTTATATAGCTCTAAGCGCCAACCTCCCGATCAAATTGTAGCTTAAGATTTCCTAAGCATCGGTATACCTCTTTAATCACACACTAAGGCAAGGAAGCGGTTAGAAGATACTATTTAAGAGATTCCACGAGCACCTAGAGAAGCGAAGCATAGTCGTAATAGAGCGACGTAAACTAGCACTAAACTATTTGAAGGTATATAGATATAAGGCTTACGCTATAACAACTACGGCGCAAAAGAAGGAGCGCCGACTATAGAGATTCGAGCCAACGGCATTCGTAGGATACCTAGTAGGATACTAATCCTCTAACATCTACCGAATCTAGAACCCTAGAACTAACAATATAGTAGCTACCCGAGACGTTATTTTTAACGAGACACAGGTCTTTTCTAGAGACCTCGAGCGCATCGCGATCGATTAGAAGCAAGTTAACCTAGAGGCACTTACCTAGTAGCTTGCCGATTAAGAAACAAGAAACCTAGCTACTAAACTAGATAAACAAGAACCCAAGAATAAAGACGAAGACAAGGATATTACCGTCTACCTAACCAATAATATATTAGAAGAAAAAGAGCTTAAAGAGGAGATCTTAGATACTATTATAGTTAAAGGCGACGCCTCTAGCGATTTCCCTAAGTTCTACTAAACACCTCCTACAATACCTCCCGCTACTCTTTTAACCGCGCTAATAACTAGCTTACAAGCCAATAATACTATAGAAATAGCGGCGGCATTCGAACTATAGCACGTAGCCTTCTACGCAGGCACACTATCGACTATAGTTAGTATATTAAGAGACAAGCCTATTACAAGAGCTACGATTAACCGACTCTAGCGAAAGATAGCAACCCTAGCAATCGAGCCTAAAAAACCAAAGACTACTAAAGAAGAGCAGACTCCGCGAGGAACTATTATAAAGAAGCGCGTTATATAGCTAATAAAGAAGAAAGATAGCATTAAACGCCTATATCGCGATATCCTTCCTCCCGAGCCGAAATAGCATTACGAACTCGAGAACTACCTAATAGAAGCGCTCTTCCTACAAGTAGAGAAGGATCACTTAGCTAGCTACAGCGTTAAGTAGTTGTAAAATAAGGTTTCCTACTAACAAGTAAGCATATAATAGATTCTAGACTATATATAGGTTTACGTTTATAAGTTTAGCTAAGATAGATTCCTCGATAAGTACAAAGCGTAGCTTATAGTTCGTAGGGATTAATAGTAGAAGGGATTAGTAGAAGAAAATTACGCTACTACTCTCGCGATCCGGTCACTCCGAACAGTACTTGCTATTACAGCAAGATTCGATCTCGAGTTAATCTAATTCGACGCGGTTAACGCCTTCGTAAACGCCTTCCTTAACGAGCTCGTATATATACAGATGCCCTAGGGCTACCGTAGATATAGGAATATACTAAAGCTAAACAAAGCTCTATATAGGCTAAGAAAATCCCCTCTCCTATAGCAACGCGAGCTAACTAATACTTTAAGAAGTCTAGGATTCGTCAAGATACTACGCGAGCTATATATAATAATAAACAGGGACGTTATTATCTTCTTTTACGTCAACGACATTGTAATCGCGTACCGTAAGAACAAGCAAGAGAAGGTTAACAAGATCGTTAGCAGCCTACGCGAGAAATACGAACTTACTAGCGGCGACGAGCTATAGTAGTTCCTAGGTATCGAGATCTACCGCGAGAGAACCAAGAAGCTTGTTTAGCTTAGCTAGACATTATATATCGAGAAGATCGCGAAGCTCACGGATTCGGAAGCTATGCCTAGAACACCTATAACGACGATAGAATTGCTTCTATACGATAATATTGTAGATCTAGGCGCAACGCGATTCTACTAGAAGAAGGTTGGCTCGATACTCTACGCTACTATCACATCGCAACCCGATATCGCTTTTGTAGCTTCGAGACTTTCCCGGTTCAATTACAACCTAGGCCTAGATTACTACGTAGCGGCTAACTAAGTACTAAGATACCTCTACCGAACACGCTTCTTTGCCCTCTAATTAGGAGAAGGTGACTAGCTGATTGTAGCAAGTGACTCTTTATTCGCTAATAACCTTATTGATTAGAAAAGCTTACAAGGCTTCGCTATCTAACTGTTTAGTAGTCTAATCGCGTAGCGCGTAAGCAAGTAAGATACGGTTACAACCTTAACGACCGAAGCCGAGTTGTTAGCTCTCTCGTAAGCGGCTAAAGAAGGTATGTTCGTAAGCGGATTAATCTCCGAACTATCGGTCGATCTTAACAACGATTAGATTACAATCTAGTACGACAACTCGCAGACTATCCGACTTGTTAACGCTAAGATCGCCACTCTATAGACTAAGCTTAAGCACGTAGATATCTACAACCACTAGCTAAGGCAGGAGCGCGAAGCTAGCAAGATCAAGGTAGAATACATGCCTACCGCGAAGATAATAGCCGACGGGTTTACAAAGGCCCTGACGGCAGATAAACACTAAGAATTCGTTACGATAATTAATATAGTGCCTATCGAGAGCCTTATTCGCTAGAGAGCAAGTAAGACTTTGACGGAAGAGAGTATAGCGCTTATAGCGGGATACCTATAGTCTATATAAGGGGGTAGGAGCTAAGGAGTCTCCCGACTCTCCCTACTAGAAAACAAGAGATAGAGACTGGAGGGAGCCTAAGGCTAGATAGCTACGGAACGGAACGGATACTAGGGAGCTAGATTGCTAGGGAATTTAGATCTTAGGAATAACCTCACTTATGGGAGTGCTCTAGAGCGGCTGCCTAGCAGTCACTCTAAGGGGGTGTGTTGAACCCACTGTAGCAAAGTAGGACTATGGTGGCGATATTGGATGAACCTACTCAGGGGTTTAGGGGCAGATTGGTCTTGGTATGGCATTGGGTATCCGTTAGCTCCCCCGAGGAAATGGGCTTTTGGAGCCACACACAGCTTTTTCACAGTTACACAGATTTGACACAATTGAAGCCATCATCACTGTTGATTCCTCCGTCTGTTCAGACCAATCAGATTCCGATCCTATATTTTGGGTTCGACAACTTGTGGCGTAGGTATACGCGTTCCCGTATATTCTCAGAAAACGACTTTAGTACGTGACTGAAGCTTTGCTGAGTCAACAATTTGACCTGAACAAAAGTGAATAACCAGGTCCAGAAACACGCTGCAACAACGATAGCTTCTTGTCTTTGTTGCTGTTCAAAGGGAGCGGAGAGGGCCGCCGACTTCTCGCTCGCCCCAGGTACTGGAACACCCTTTGCGCCGACGAGCTGGAATCCGAAGCCCGGACAATGCAGCTCATGCAGGAGCGCACCTCGATCCCCGCCCCCGACGTCTTCGGATTCTGCCCAACTCTCGACAACCCTCTCCGTTGCCCGCACATCTGGCTCTCGTTTATCCCTGGCATTTCCTTGTACGACTTCTGGTTTGCGAAGACCCATCCGGATTTCGACATCCAGAACTTGCTTGTCTCCCGAGAAGGAGACCTCGTCGGTATTATCGATTGGGACGGGGTCGGTGCCTGGCCCAAGTCACTAGGCAACCTCAGGTACCCGGGCTGGTTGACCCGAGACTGGAATCCGGGTATGTACGGGTACGGGTCTGACGGAGTACATGATCCCGAAATGCGAGAGGACTCGCCACAGACGCTGGCCCGTTACCGCAACGTCTACCAAGACGCCATCCGACATGCCTTGGGCAAGCACAAGATGCAGGGACACAGCCAGGCGTATCACACCAGCGCCACGCCACGTTCATAACCGAGAACCTTCATATCGCGGCCAGACACCCAATGGGCAGGGGAAACATTCTGAGGGAAATTGTCCACGAGATAGCCGGGCTTGCCATGGTGCCTTGTAGCGATCAGGAGCTCCTTTACCTGGAGCTATGCCACTCTTTGGGTCAACGCAAACCATGCGAGGGGGCACTGAAAGCGGCTTGACAACGCTGCTGCAGAACGAAGGTCTGTGATTGGCCGGATTGTTGTGGGCCGCAGACAGAGAACTTTTGATGGGCAAAAAGGCTGAGGTCGTGCCCGGGTTCGAACCGGGGTTACTGGAAGGTTCTGATTTCAAAATCCAGAGTGATAACCACTACACTACACAACCTTGTCTTGTGTTTGTCCCGCATTTGAACTTGGCCCTTATGCGTTTGTAAAGATTTTGTTGGCTTCAGGGGTGCATGGTGCATGACTACACTACCTATCATTGCAGACAAATGCCATGGTAGAGGAAGCGACTCAGGACAAGTAAAAAAAAACAATTACCGGTGTATGGTCTAGTTAACTATTGACATGCGCCAGCCCAGACGTCTCGGCTCAGCCACCGGCCTCAATCCTATGTCTTCTTGTGCAGCACACCTGCGCCGGCCTGGACCCGTTCGTCAGCCATGATTCCACGTCGACCTTTCCCAATGATTTGCACTCACCTGGTGGCTCGGGAAAACTAGCGTGTCAGCAATCACCACGTTCTGGCGCCGCCCGGCAACAAAGACAACCACCTCGGCGATGTCGTCAGGGGTCAGCGGTTCGCAGCCACTGCGTCCAGTCAGTCTCGGATGCCCTTCGTCCAGCCCATGGGACGTGCTTACGCATAGACGGCATCGGCCTTGGCCTTGTCGCCATAGAAGCGGACAACAGAGAATTCCTGTCAAGACCACATCAGCAACGATCATCTCATCTGGCCATGCTGCCGGCAAACCCACCGTCTCGACCTGCCCCGGGTCAATCTCCATGACCCTGATTCGGGTATGAACCAGCTCCTTGCGCAGCGAGTCGGTGAAGCTGCGCACCGCCGCCTTGGTGGCGCAGTAGATGCTGCCGCCGGCGTAGGGCTCGCGGCCGGCAATGCTGCCGACGTTGATGATGTCGCCGGCGCCGCCGTCCGGGCGCGCCTGGAAGATGGGCAGGATGGCCTGGGTCATGTTGATCAGGCCGGTGACGTTGGTCTGGAACATGACGTTGATGTCCTCCTCGGCGATCTCAGGCGCGCGCGCGACTGGCATCGTCAGCACTCCCATCCGCCGACGACAGGCCGGCACCAGGACACATACCTCCCTTCACCAAGCCCCTAGACCCCGAAGCAAGTCAGCAACCTCGTTATCCCTCATCTTCCCGCCCATTCCCTTTCCCCCCCCCCAAAAAAAAGAAGAAAAAGGGGCGACGCATTATTAACCAGCACATCCACCGCCCTCCACCCCTCCGGCAGGCCCTGCACGAAGCCGCGCACCTGCGCGGCGTCGCTGACGTCGAGCGCGACGGGCAGCACCCGGACGCCGTCGCCGACCTCGGCGCGGATCTCGGCCGCGATCGTGGCGAGGCGGTCGGCGCGCCGCGCCGTCAGCACCAGCTTCAGGTCGGCCGGGGCGGTGCGCGCGAACTCGAAGGCGCAGCTGCGCCCGATGCCCGACGACGCGCCCGTGATGACGATCGTCTTGCCCTGGAGGCGCGCGGCCATGGCGGCGGTCGACATGGTCTGTGTCCGGGTCTGGGTCCAGGTCCGGGTCCGTCGGGTGCTTGGCTGGCGGGGGGTGGCCGCGCGGGTCGGGAAGAAGGGTTGGGGCGGGTTGCGGGCGAGGATGGCGCGGGCGGTTGTGGTGGTGGCTGTTTTGGAGATTGTGGACAGCAGGGACATGGCGAGGTGCGGACGGGGAGGAGGCGGGAGGAGGCGGGAGGAGAGCGGCGGCGACTTCTCCCCCAAGCGAGCGGAATCGGCGCTGACGCTCGCTATCGCGTTGCGGGACCCACTCACTGTGTGCTGCGGTTTGCAATGCCGTTGCCGGGCCGGCCCCGGAAAACAACCCCGCACAGCACAGCGCCGGCGATAAGCAATACCCCGCACTCCTCCAACTCCTGACCACGATGTGGATACATGCAAAGTGAATTATTTTGTACTGAGGGGATCAGGGTGGTAAATGTTGAGTGATAACAGCGTTTTGATAACTTTTTTCATGTTTGTGTATATTGTGAGACAGCGTCGAGTCTTTACCAGACATGTGATATCCCAGACGGAGAGCCCTGAGCCCCCGTTTCAGTGAAAAGTGTCCGGATACCCACCACCGGGTAACGACTTCAATCATCCAGCCCAACCTGCTCGCCATGCAAAACGTCATCCTCAGCAATCCATCAGCATCGCACTCTATACGCCCAAAGGGACAACCCCGCCGCCACTGCTCTGCGTCCCCCCACTCCCGTCGCTCTCCGCCTTGGCCGTCCTCCCCGCCGCAGCCGCCTCCATCGCCGATGCCCGCCGCCTCTCCCCCTCCTCGCGATGCCGCTGCGCCATCATCTCCTCCATCGACGGCCCCCCCGGGCGGTACACCCCCAGCGTAAGCACCGCGGCCGCCCCCAACACGGCGCAGCAGACAACCATGTCCTCCCTGAGCGCCTCCGTGTACGCCCGCCTGATGCCCGCCCACTGCTCCGCCGACAGCCCCGCCGGGACCGACGCCATCTGCGCCAGCGCCTCGGGGGCGACCCCATCCGTCTTGGCGCGCAAGATGGCCGACGACGCCGCGATGCCCAGACTGCCGCCGAGGATCCGGACCTGCGCAACAATCCCCTGCGCCGACGCTACCCAAACCGCCGTATTAGCCCGCAGCCCCCATCTCAAACGCAAAAACGCCCGGTAAAAACCCACCATGCTCCCGCACCGGCGCCTCCACCCCGGCAAACATCGTCACGCCCGCCGCCGACAGCCCAAACCCCAACCCCACAAACACCAAAAACCCCACCACCCTTGCCTCCCCCCCCAGCACCGCCATCTCCAACCCACACCCCAGCGCCATCAGCAGACACGCCGCCCCCAGCGTCTCCGCCAGCCAATCCCTCCCCCCGCCGCGGCCGCTGCCATTCACCGCGCCCGCCAGCGCGGTCCCCGCCGCAGACGCGGCCAGCATCGGCAGCAGCAGCAGCCCGGCGTGCAGCGGCGACCGGCCGCCGACGACCTGGAAGCGGACGGGGAAGGCATAGACGCAGAGCAGGTAGGGGAAGCCGGTGAGGGCGGCGTGCAGCGCGGCGCAGGCGTAGCGGCGGTTGGCGAGCAGGACGCGGGGCAGGGCCGCGGCGGCGGCGAAGCGGCGGCGGCGGCGGTCCCTGTCGGGGTGGCTGGTGGTGGTGGTGTGGTGGTGGTGGTGGTGTTCGATGAGGCGCTGCCAGGCGAAGAGGGTGGCGAGGCAGCCGAGGCCGGTGAGGAGGGGGGCGAGGAAGAGGGCCGAGGACCAGGTGGTTTGGGCGGAGGTGTTTTGGAAGGGGAAGACGATGAGCACGGCGGCGGAGATGCTGTTTTGGTGGGAGGGGAGGGTGAGTGTGAGGGGGGGGTTTCGTTTGTTTGTGGGAGGAGGGAAGGTGGGGCTTTGGCTTACAGCAAAAAGGCGCCGACAAAGTCGACTTCCTTCCAGAGCCGCCGCTCCAGGGCGGGCAGGTGCTCCTTGGCGGGCCAGGCAAAGATAAACACGGCGAGGGAGACGCCCCCGATCGGGCCACTGACGCCGGTTAGCACGAGTCTGATGTCTGTGTCCGGGCCGACAAACTTGATCCAAAAGACCCATCGCCAGCTCGTGTACTGGGTGAGAATGCCGCCCAGCACCGGGCCCAGCACGCCAGACGAGGCAAGCACAACGCCGACGATCGCGGCAATGTACTTCTTGTTACGATCCGGCGTAAGCTCCGGCAGGATGATCATCGACACACTGTAGAGGCCTCGTCACAGTCAGCAGCACCCTTCCCCTTCCCCTTCCCCTTCCCCTTCCCCTTCCGGCCAGACAGAATGACTCTCACCAGAACCCCCGAGCCCCTGGAGCGCCCGAAAAGCAATCAGCTGCTGCATGCTCTGGCTACACCCGCACGCCAGCGAAAAGACAATGAAGATGACATAGCCCGCCGCAAAGGCTGCCCTGCGGCCCACGACATCCGACACGCGGGCGAAGAGCACGGCACAGGACAGATAGGTCAGCGTGTAGGCCAGGGCGACCCAGTTGATGCTGTCGACGTCGCCGAACTCGGCGGCGATGGTGAGCATGGAGGTGGCGACGATGGAGGAATCCAGCATCGAGAGGAAGAGGCCGAGGGCGGGGGGGGGGGGGGGGGGGGGGGGGGGGGGGTTGGTGTCAGTGGCTGGTCGCGGGGCGCGTGGTTCCTGCTGGGACATACCCAGTTACAAGAAGAACATATCGCAATTTGGGGAGAGCGGGGGCTTGTAGGTCTGCTCCGTCGGCGGCGTGGCCGGGTGCTCCCTCGCTGGGTAGTGGACCAGGGGTGGTGATCTGGGTGTCTGGCGGCCTGGTAAGGGCGCTCTTCTCGAGGGGATGGGGGGTCTTTTCCGACGAGGGGGTCCAGATTCGGACGGAATTCGTCGCGAGACTTGACGAGTCTCTATCATTTTCGACGCTCGCCATCTCAGTGGTGAGGCTCAGTGGTGAGGTTGTAAATGGGTGCCTGTACTGCAGCTGTGATGAGACGCAACTTGGACGAGGACAGCGGCGGCGGTCAAGCGCTTTATAGGCTCATGACGACGGGAATGATGACGGCTTGTTCCAAATTCTCCATGCAATGCATCTCCACTGCCACGGCCGAATGGTTGACACCGTCCTGAGGCCTTGATACGCGTCAAGGCTTGGTCGCCCGGCTCAGCCCAGAGGCCGGCTCGGACTCGGACTCGGCTCTGCAGACACCTTGAAGCTAGCATCTCTGCGGATATGCCCCCGTCTGAGTCTGTCCGGCTAGAACGAGACTAACTGGCCTGAAGGAAGGGTCAGACGCCCACTGGGCCCGCCCGCATTCGCACTCGCCTAACTCGCCTAACTCGCCTCGCTCGCGGCTCACGCACTCAAAAAAAGACGCAAGAATCGAGCTCCGTAATTGGTCCGGCTCGCAATACCTACCTAGTTAGCACTCAGCAGTCGCAAGGCTAACGCCCTGGTCCTGAGATCTCGCATTCTCGCTTGACAAATGCTTGCGAATGAAGAAACCCGAGACGTGTCGACGGCTCCTCGGTGTCTAGTCGTCGTTCGTCGAGCCCGGCGCATGATGAGAGAGACTCGGCGTCGGTTGATTTCGAAAGCGGTCATCCCGAGCGGTAAACTTCACCCACCCCTCCAGTCCAGGCCCGGAAACCCCTCTGTGCTGAGGCTGGCCAGGCGGTGCCTGCGATTTAATTAGTACAGTCGAAAGAACAAAACACAAAACAAGCTGAGCCAGCCCTGGCCATGCAACATGTCCGCGTATTCAGCATTCCCACCGACGCCTACAGCCAGGAAGCGGTTCATTTCTACTCGGCCCGCGCGCTCTACACCAAGACGCCCGCTCCTCCACCTGCCAGACCCATCCCATCCCATCCCATCCCACCCGGCGTACGCAACAAGCTGGCGCTTACCCCCCTTCACAGCCTCAACACCTGACACCTCCCCTCCACGCCATCGAACACGCACGTATTGTCCACGGGGATATACTGCTTCGTCACAATCTTGATCATCTCCTGCGCGACCATCCCCCCGGTCAGCGCGGCGACGTTGTGCAGCTCGCCGGCGCCCGCGCGCGCGACCTCGTGCGCGGCCTGCACGACCCGCTCGTTGCGCTCTGCGCCAGGCACGAGGGCGGCGATCGCCGAGAGGATGGCGCCCACGGCGGGGGGCTGGGAAGCGGGCAGGTGGGCTGTGGCTTGTAAGGCGAGGTAGATTGGTAGGTGGGAGAGGGGGGTCAGGGTTAGTTCGGCGGAGGCGTCGGCGGCGAATTCGGCGGCTGTGTGGTGTGTTAGCGTTGCTTGTCTGTTTGTTTCTTTCGCTGTTCTATCCGAGGTGGTATGTGGGTAATGGGTTGACTTGATCCGGGGTGCGTGCTTACCGGCTACTGACCGCAGACGGTCTATCCTGGGGGTCTCTGCGTCGCTACCCCATCCAGTTGCATTAATGAGCTTGACGAAGGCTGCGTTCTTGCAAAAGAGATCCACCTCGGCGGGATCGACGTGCTGGCCACCTGGTGTGGCCTGCACCATTTCAAGAATCTCGGCGGCATCTTTGCGGGCCTTGGCCTTGTAGATGTTCTGCAGTTGGATATATACCCTGGAGTGAGCCTTCATGTCTGGTACTTTGCCGGGGAGAGGCAGGCACTGATGCGTCTCGTAAAATCGCTTGACGGCGTCTGCGATGACCCAGAAGCCAGAACTCTGCTCGACCTGGCACATGGTTAGCCTACGCGAGGCGGGATGTATTTAAGTGGCAACTTACCGGGTCAGTATGCTCATATTCGAATACCTCCTTCAGCCCCGACGGCAGTGATGGGGCCACAAGCGTTTTGACAACGGCAGCAGCCGCTTCGTCAAAGTTCTCCTCGCCACCTTCCGGTGTATTGGTCCTCGCGGCGGCCTGGACTATCTTCCGGAACTCGGTCTTTTCCTTGTAGGTGGCGGGGTACTTCCCGTCGTGGGTCGCTTTCCACTGCTCAAGATGGTGCAGCAGTATCACCACATATGGCAAGTGACCATGTTCAAAGTTGTCTAGATCGTCGATACTCTTGGTAAGGTCCTCGGCAAAGGAAACCAGCTCCGGCCAGGGCCTTAGGACGCGGAGATCCGTGGCGGCTGTTTCGTCGGGGTGTGTGTCGACTATGGGAAACGCCCCAGGAAGGTTAATTTGGAAAAATGAGTAGAAGCCGGCCGAGTGTATCGCCACCAGCGGGGTTCTGTGTTTCTGGCCATAGGCCTCGAGTTGTGAGAGCTGCTCTGGCTGAATCGGGTGAGTGTACATGATAACCGTAAAGACCTGGGAGCCGGCCAAGAGTGCGTCGAGTGTCCTGACGCCCTGTATTGAGCACATGAGCATGTGGTGTGTTTCCGCAGGGCAGGCGCCGAGACTCGGTTCATAGGTCGTACCTCATTAGGATACCAGCTGCCCTCAACTTCCGGATTGAGTTCCAGCAGGAGCTCTGTCACGCCGCGCGACCGAGACTTGCCCAGATAGCTGTCGTCCAGAAAGAAGTTCACACCCAAATCGGCCTCGCTGACTTCGGCCTCGTCGTAGATGGCAAAGCGACCAATGCCTGGAGGGATTTTAGGCCATGAGTTCTCTGGAGTGGGGGAACCGTCACGGTACCATACCTGGCAGCACGAGGTTCTTCAGAGTCTCAGATCCCACGGTTCCGGCACCAGAATTCACGAGCAGCATGTTGGCCGACTCCAAGGCAGCCTGGCCGCTCGCAGCCCAAAGTCGCAGCTGTCGGTCATACTTGCGTTCCTTTTCCGAGGGGCCGTGGAGAATCGGGGGAGTCTGGCTCATGACGATTTCCGTCATTCTCCTTCTAAGCAGTGCGACCGTGCTGAGGCTGTCGTGAAGTTCGACCTGTTTGTTTGGTTGTACTACCTCGGGGGGGTTCGATGCTGGTGGATCGCCGCCCGTTGGGATGCCTGCCTGCCGGCTGTCAGCCACGCGGCGGGGTTGGTGGGGCCGGTGGGCCGCTCGGGTCGTTCCGCGATGGCAATGGCCGGTCTTGGCGTGGCAGCGTGGCTGACTGACAAACAGCAACCGTGATGCTGGGTGTTCTTCCAACCCAGGAGGTAGCTCCCGTTGAAACTGGAATCAGAAGAATACTGGGGAACATTCCGAGAGTGATGGACTTGATGCGAATTTCTATCCCCCATGGTCGCAGCGTTGGGAAGGTGCGATGGCCCAGCCTTCCAGGTTGCGACTTCCCGTCATACCTCGCAGGCCTCAGATGGATGAGTGAGCACATTGAAGGGAAAGAGGGAAACCGAACCATGGAGTTCCTCCACTGCCGCTGCCTCACAATGTCTCCGCTGACGCTGTCGTCGCCCAAGACATTTCTCTCTTGTCTTCAGACTTGCTCCTGCTGACGGGCAACACCCCTTGCTCCCCCAAATACTTCAAGCACGATGGAACAGAATCTAAATTGCAATGTCCAAGAATGCGGCTCTCAGCTCACGGGACGGGCAGTCGTGACAGTGTGCAGGTGAGTGCCTCGCAATTTGTATGGCGATTCCGCAGCAGATGAAAACGATGACTGAGCATGACTGAACCCCTATCAGCCACGCCATCTGCCTGCCATGCGCCAACAGCCACGGGTTTGCTGGGCAAGCGCCATATACTTGCCCGGTTTGCAGACAGCCTCTCAATGCTTCTGAGGTGTGCGAGCAACTCCTTCGCCCATCCGAAGAGTGGAAGTCGGTCGCATTGAGCGGCTTGAGCCCAACCGTGGTCATGGAGTGTGCGGGAAGAGCGCTGAGCTTCTGGTCTTACCAGATGACGAACCAAATGTCTGTTTTCCTGTCCGAAGCCTTGCGAGGCTCTGGCTTACCGGGCGAAGCTCATATCAAGTGCGAAAGAACAGCAAGCTGAAGGACTACTGCGCAGAGCTTCAGGGCGAGGTTGAGAATATCTGGGGTCAGGCAAACCAGAGAATCACCACCCTGACTACCAAGATACGAGGTTGGCCCATCCGCTTGCACTAGGTCGTTGCGGCACACTGATCTTTTCTAGACATGGAACGCGAGGAGCACGGCCTCAAACGCACCTGTGAGGATCTCCGACTCACCTTGGACAGCCGGACGAGAGAGCTGTCACAGTCCCAGGAGCTCTACAGCAAGCTGAAGCAGAGGGTACTGCTCAACCAAACTCAGAACCTCGCCCCTGGGGTTTCAAGATCGCGAACCCCAGTTCAAGGAGGCGGCCCCTTCGACGCGGGCCGGGGCCACTCTCAGTCACAGCTTCCTCGTCCCGTTCTGCCTCCTGGCACAACCAGAGCTACCGCGGCGGCTAGTTACTTCCCAGCCAGCCCAGGGTATCCGAAGAGCCACTCCGGTCCATCCACCCTTGTAGAATGGAACAAGCCGGCAATCTCTCAGCGTATGTGCTGCTCTAGACTCAAGCCAGAACCAGTGCGCTAACATGGCCGGAGCAGATGTACCCGCCACGCCATCCAACCACTTGTCACTCAGAAACCCCAACACATTAGCCTTTACATCGACTCCTCGCGCCGGGGTTGGGACAGCGACATCCCTCCCAGGCTCGGGACGATTCCGCCAGACGACGAGCCACCCCGAGGCCCACGTTGCCGGCAGCCAAAGGAGCTTCTCGGGGCCGAACCTGGGCTTAAGGCCTCTTCACGGTGCGGGAGATCTGGATCTCTCCAGGCCATCTTTGGGGGTACCTCACGGTTTGTATCCACATGCTCCTCATATTCTGTTGCAGAGCTAATCCCACGCAGCCATCCACGGTCCCTCTCGAGTGTCGCCACGGTCAGCAGAAAGACAAACTTCACAGCATTTTGAACTCCCGCGCACAATACTCCGGCGTCCCTAGCGAAGTAGTTTGTCTCCCCATCACGCCAAGCCTTTTACCCTTCTTCATCATCAAGTCGATTAGGCCCTAGGGAGGCCCTCGATGGAAGGTGGGAGGACGCGGCCCTCTTGAGCTGTGTAAGGGCCTCTGGGTAGCTATGTCGTGATTCCATTTGCCAAAATAAGCCGTACTTGTGAAGAAAGGGGCTGGCCAGTCATTCCGCTTTTGAGTAACGTTATGTATATTCGTGACCTTGATTGATCCGGATAGGGGAAATACTTCATAGGAGGATGACCCGGTCTCTGTCCAAAACACATCAACTAACTATCTCTATTCCCAGCACGTATTGCCCATGGGCCCCAGTTCAGCACACCCGTAGACAGCCATCTATAGACAGTGGTATCCGACACATTGCACCCCCGCCCCCCAGCGCCCTCATATGCAGTATAGCCATACAATAAACAACCATTCAGGACATCCGCGTAACCCGCCCAGCCTCTACAGCGCATCGGGAAACTTATCTCTCACCGGCGTCGTCGGTCCCTGCCGTTCCGACATGCTGTAAGGTGCCTATATTCCGCCGTCAGCATACACACTCCTGCAGGATCTACAAAACAGAACAAACTCACAAGCACTTCCTTGGCGCTGCAGATCCGCCACGCAAGCTTGACCACGTTGCCGTCGGCGGGGACCACGGCGGGGGCAAACTCGACGCCAAACATGTGGCGGATGGCATAGACGACGCGCTTGGCGTACTTGCTGTCGCGCTCGACATGGGCGCCGAAGGGCTCCTCGACCGTGGCCGGCGCAATGTCGGGGTCGCGGTCGAGGCAGTTGCGGACGATGGGCAGCAGCGCGGCCTCGGCCTCGCACGGGCCAATCACCTCGCCGCCCTCGTCGTCCACCTTGGCGATGCGCACCTCGAAGGGCTCCGAGACGGACATGACGTTGTGGCCGCCGCCGTGGTGGTAGCGGAACTCGAACACGCCCTGTGTCCACCACAGCTTGTCTCCCTCAAAGGCCATCTCGCCCTGCACGAGGTCGGCGTCCGTGCCTGCAACCGGCTGGTCCGACGAAACGATGCCCTTGTCGGTGGTGGTGTCGTATTGGCCGGGGCAGGTCGGCACCCAGCGGCCCAGGGTCGGGACTTCTGTCATCTCGCGAGACCGGTTGTCCGTCACCATGTAGAGGCCGACCCAGTCCTTCTTGCTGTGGTTGGCGGGCGCAGTCCACTTGACGCGAATCGGGGCGCCGTACTCGAACACCTTTGTCTTGACATCCTTGGGCACTCGGGCTTTGGCACTCTCCTTTCCACTGGCCTTCTCATCGGCCGCCAGTAACGGTGTGCTTTCCATCGAGACCGTGTAGTGCTTGGGGTCGTAGCCAGCGAGGTCGGGCGCTATCCGACTCAGGGTGAGACGAGCGGGATACTTGTTGAACAGGGCGGTGGAATCGCGGACAATGGTCGAGGAGCCGGCGGCCAGCTTGGAGCGAGCAGCCTCGACAAAGTCATCGACAAAGTGCTTCGTCTCATCCAACACCTTGTCGACGCTCATCTGCAGGCCCTTCACGGGCTGCGGCAGCGAGCGTTTGATGAACTTTGTCAGGCCTGCCTCCTTGCGCAGGTTCTCGCCGTAGATCTTTTGCATGTGCGGCTTCTCAACATACGAGATGAAGCCGAGGGTCAGGATGTGTCCGATGACGGCAATCATGAAGATGGCGCGGCTCCAAGTGATGAGGGCCATTCCCCACAGTCCGGCGGTGCCGATGACGCGCTCCGGGTTGTTGAGGAAGCGGTAGATGGACTTGTAGGTGAGCTTGCCGGTGCTATCGAAGAAGAAATCACCATAGAACCAGCCAAACTCGCCGAGGGATTCGTAGATACTCGTGGCGGTCCACAACTGCAGCGCGATCAGGCTCAGGCCGACGACGTGCTTCAGGAGCACCCAGCCGTAGCTCCAGTCGGCCGGATAGGTATACATCTTCCAGCACGCGGCCATGAACGAGACGTGGCACAGGTTCATGCTCAGATGATACATGCCCTTCCATTGGCGCCATGCCTCTCCTGCGGTCTCGCCATACTTGACGAAGTGGCGGGTGAACATCTTCTCCTTGGACTGCCTGGTGAGGATGACGCCGAGGCCGACCGAGTACCACAGGCGCCAAAGTAGGGCGTTCGCGACGAAGAGAGCCTGGTAGGTGGGCGTGGAGGGAGTGAAGATGGCGAATGCTGTGAAGTAGCCGATAAGAAGCATGGCGGAGTAATCCGTCGTCCGGAAGAGGTCGAAGTTCTTCAAGCCCATGAGGTTGTGGACGGGTAGCGGGGTGTCAGGGTTCGTCGCCAGCTTCTTGGAGGACTCAGCGGTACCGTCGGACATGTTGCTGGCTTCGGATCCGGCCCGCATACGCGATTCCGGCCGCGTACGGGGTGGCGGGGGGTTGTACGTCTTCTCAATGTGGGGGTTCTCGACGAACGCCAGAAATGCGAATTGGGCGGCGTGGGCAAGGATAGAGATGAAGAGCACATCATAGCTCGCCGCCATCATGGAGATGCCATAGTACCCGGCGTAGCCAATGGAGTACATGGGATGCGGGGCCATCTCGAAAACGCCGTCAAAGGTGAGTTCCTGCTCGACGAGGTAGAAGAAATCTGGTACTGTTAGCATCGATGTGACAGCCCCCCTGGCGAGAGACGATCTGCTTACCACCCCAGTACCAGGCATAGTCCTTCACGACTCTGTGGGCGTCCAGCTTGACCCAGAGGTTGAAGCCCACCAGGGCGAAGCCGGCAATCCAGCGAGTAAACGCAATGCCGAACCCCTCCCCCGCAGGCCTGCTTCCGCAGACGATGGCAAAGAGGCAGTATGAGACGAAGTCGCACATGAGAATGAGATCGACCACGCGGCGGAACACGAGCCAGGTGTTGTACTCGATCGGGGCCCGGTCCATCTTGTAGTCCTTGGGGATCTTGGCCTCGAGCTCGTGCTGGATCAGCTTGTAGAGCCACGGGCGCGGGTTCTTGCCGGTCGCCGGGTCCTCGAAGAGCTTCATCCGCTTGGCCCAGGTGACGAGGAGTTTGTAGTTGGACTGGACGGTCAGGAGGTATCCTATCCCGACATTGTAGGCGGCTCTCCAGAAGAGGAAGACGGCGGCGAAGATGGGCCGCTTGAGGCTCGACGGCAGAGAGTACGCGGCCCAGATGTGGAGGGCGAGAATGGCCAAGACCATGACATCGGAGAGGTTCTTGGGTTCGCGGGGGTCCAGCAGCTGCGAGACCATGTCGTGGGTCTCGGGGACAACGAAGACTGTGCAATTGGCGCGTGGTCAGCATCTCATCTGGGGATTCTGGGCTCCGTCCAAACAAAGAGAGAGGTGCATGGCATACCCGTTCCATCGGGAGTGCGCCCGTAAGTCCTCGCGAGACGGGCCTCATCCGATTCTCCATCTCCTTCGGTCTCTACCTCTACGAGGGGCTCTGTCCGGTTGCTGGTGTGGGGCGTCGCGTCCCTCGCGGTGGACGGGACTCGGCTGCGTTGGCGCAGATTGTCGGTTGTGGAAGTGCTCATTTTGGCTTCTCGGCTCTCGGCGTTGAAGACCGAGTTAACAGAGGATGGCGTTGAGCGTTGCCAGCATCCCCAGGGTGCCGGTTGTGGTGGGTGGCAGCAGTGGAGGCGGTGAAGTGACAGAAGGGCAGAAGGTGCTGTCTCTGTACGTGTACGGATACTGGGTTATCCTTAAACTGTCGCAGTGGAGCATCATTTCCGGCCCCTGTCCCGCCACCATCCCACGCCCCCGCCACCGCCAGCCAATGTACCGTCGAAGTATATACTAGGGTCGCTACGCACCTAGCTACGCGCCTACGGCGCACAGCTGCGCGCTTGCTGCGGATCCGGCCGGGTCACCTGCAATCCGCTATGTCCTACCGCGCCCGCAATCCGCTATGTCCTACCGTGCCCGCGTACCGCGCGGAGTATTATATATATATAGTTAGCAAGCTTACCGATATAGCTTCGCACTTGAACGGTAGCTACGTAGCTGTAGAACCGTATCTACAACGGGTACATCCTTAACCACTCCTCCTCTCTACTATTATCCTACTACGTGTTCCCTGGCCGAACCCTAGCTGCCTCCTAATACGCCGCAAGATAGGACCGCTAGCCCTTAGTTAGCTCTGGTTCGGCGCGCTCTGGTTCGGCGCGCTCGGGTTCGGCGCGCGTAGGTTCGGCGCGCGCAGGTTCGGCGCGCGCGGGTTCGGCGCGCGCGGGTTCGGCGCGCTCGCGTTTAAGGTCAAGCTATCTAGATCAGCTGCTAATTTGCTTCGGGAGAGTAGCTAAGGTAGTAACTTACCAACTCTCTAGAGATCTAGCGCAGAAGCTTATTATTCTCGTCAAGGGCTACAACTCCCTCCCTAAGGACGTTAAGGAGGCTAGTACTAATACTAACTAGCTGCTCATTAGCTACGGCAGTACGCTCTAACGCGTTAGAGGACCTTTCCTCGGTGTTTTTCTAGGGCGTTGCCCTAACAAGGAACAGAGAGGTAGAGTAGGTAGCGGCGCGAAGCGAGGCGAAGAACGGGTTAGCAGCGGGCGCGGCGGTAGTTTCCTTACGTATACTACCTATAAACGAGGATTAGTTAGCTATATAGTTATCTCTTCTATCTAGCTACGCTACTTACAAATGCTTATAATAATACAGCCACCCTGCGCCTTTAGGACAGGGGGTATCTCCTCACTGTCCTTAACCTCGCGGATTACCTCGTACCAGTCCCGGACCTTGTCGTAGAGGCTCTTGGGCAGCTACCTAGTTAGTAGCTAGTTAGTATAGTAAGTTGGTATTATAAACATTATATCACTAACTATCTTGCATTTGGTAGTATGCCCCTGCTTAGTACACTCAAAACACGCTGCACTAAGACCTATCTAACAGTTAGCTAAAGCACTTGCAACCGGGAATACTTAATACTTTCTACCCTAGAAATAGCAGGCGCGAATAAACCCGTTATAGAGGCGGGTAACGCAGACGGTACATAGTACTAAACGTACTTGCAGACCAAGCTCGTTGGTGTCCTCCTTCTTCTTCTTCTTTCTCTATAGTTAGCTATTAGCTAGCTGCTTCCCTATAGCAGTACCGCACCGTATCTATTTCTATACCTTAGACGTAGCGGAGGGAGCCCGCCGCTTAGCTATAGTCTTACAGGCGGCAGCGGCAGCGGCAGGGGAACCCTCCTGCTACTCGGTAGTAGCGAGACTAGCCGGCGAGGTGTTGTCACCCCTAGTAACTCTTGGGGGGGGGGGAGGTATATCTATATTAGTCTTGTAGATAGGGTCGGGCTCGAGGTCGGGTAAGGCGGCCAAGGCGGCGGCGGCGGTAGCGGCGGTGGCGGCGGCGGCGGCAGCGGCAGTGGAATTCTCCTACTGCTCGTTAGTAGCGGGACCGGCGGGCAAGGTATTGTCACCCTCGGTAACTATTAGAGGGAGGGGAGGTATACTTATGTTAGTGTTTTACTATATTGTACTAACTAAGTTAGTAAATTAACCGACTAACCAATAGTTTACCAATTAACAATTTGAATATAAAATACTTACGAATGCTTGCAAGGCGCTTAAACTATAGGATCTAATCTTTATATATTTTATTAGCTTTATGTTATTAACGATAAATAAAGTAGGGATAACTTCAATAGTTTAACTTACAAAGTAGGCGTGTTAGTTAGAGTGTAGAAGAAGGGAGAGAAAAGAGAGAGCCTTAAGATAGTTGAAGAAAACAGAGTTATGTTCGGATAGCAGACCTTTTTAGCCAGAATCAAAATTCTAGATTTAAACACTTACACTCGGAACAAAAACAATTAAAGCAACTTAAATATTAAAGTTACTACCTACTAGCAACAATCCCGTAGCTAGTCGGTATTGTTCTAGCCGCTAAACTCTTCTTAGAATCTTTACCTCAAGTTTCGAAAAGAGCGGACTTAAAATACAGTTTCTCCTATATAAATCGCCTTTATCGTGTCTTTTACTTATATAGTTTAAGGCTTCTTAATTTTACCAAGGCTTACGACTATCTACAACCCCCCTATTGCTAGCTATCTATACCCCTACCGGTAGTTAAAAACAGCTACAAATCTCGGCAATATTAGGTTCTCAGCTACAAATCTTAGCGATATTACCTCTGCTTTTTACGATGCACCCGCTATACGTTGTTTTACAGTTATATATATAGCCAGTTAGTCCGCCTACTTAGGCAGATGACAACACTTCCAGGGACATCAAAACCCCCTATTAAATATAACACTTTTAGCTTCAAGCCTTCCTACGCCTCTGGGCACATATGTTGTAGTGAAGATTGTTCGCCTTCCTCTGAACAGGGGGAGACATATATCTAGAGGGCGATTACTTAATCGGATCTACTGCAATTGAAGTTCAAATATACATCGGCTATCCCCATTACGGTCTTGCCCTCCATATAGATTGTAGCCTTCCTACTACGTCTAGGCACATATATTATAGTGAAAATTGTTCGCCTTCCTCTAAATAGGGGGAGATATATATCCAGAGAGCAATTACTTAAGTTCAGCTACTGCCCTACGGCTAATCCAACTGCCTCTAAACGAAGGTCGAGACATCTAAGTCCGTTGCCCATTGCAAGTCCTCCTATACTTTACTAACCAGCCTATCAAGCATATAGTCAAGATCCTCCTTAGAACTACCAGTCTCTTCAACCGCATCCTAAACGCTATATATTTTAGCCTAAATAACCTCTACTACTTCGCGGAATTATAGAGTGAAATTCCGTAGTATAGGAAGCTTCTGCTTATCAGTAGCAGGCGGCGCGCTACGGCGAACGCGCAGGACATTCTAGTACATGCTAAAACCATTGTTACGCAAGCTACGTAACAGATGCTAGAAGTGCTCGCGCCTTAGCGAGCCAGCTAACATATAGTAGTGCCAGAGATAGGAGCAAGGAAGCTGCCAAGCGGTATACCACCGGTAGAGGCAGCGAGGAATGTCTTCTGCCCCTAGAAGTAACGCAGCCTCTACTACGCCATCATTAACCAGCTGGTTAACAATGGAATAGTAAACAGGGTTATCCAATAGATCTGGCTCATCCTATTCGACTTCTCCCGCATCTACAGCGGTCGGGACAGAGACAGGGGGTAACGGTCTCGCTACTGTTTCGTCGCTTACACGATCGTCGCTCGTAGTGTCGTTATAAAGCCAGATATTCCAAGCCGCCTATCCTAGGATATAAAGCCCTACAACGTCGTACAGTTAGCATTTAGCAACACGGCGCTAGGCAAGCTAATGTTAGCGAGAGATCAACTTCTACACCCGGATTAGGATATCATTAAAGCCCTAGTCTAGGTACTTTAATGCCAGTACTATAACGTAGTTTGCGCTCTGAAAATTAGCCCGCTCCGCCTTCTCCTTGTAATCACGTATACAATAAGTAACATATATGATCGTTCTAACAAGGGTCTAGCTACAGGCTATCGTCTACTTCGCTATAGGCTCAGAGTTCTTGATCTTCGAGTACTATCCCTCGACCGCGTTAGTCGTAGACACCTAGCAAAGCAAAGGGTATAGGTACCGAACCCATCGTGCCTATAGCTAGGTATCGTTCATCTAGTTAAGCCTTAAATACTCCTTCGATTCCTCACTCCTAGCGCAGGCGATAGCAGCGTTCAACGACTCATTGCAACCGTATTCGGTATAGCGATAGTAAAGAGCAGCACCTATATACCGTAAGCTCTCTAGACTAGCGCGGAGCCTCCTTTTTAGGGTCTCCTAACAATACTTTATACAAAGGAGATGCTACACCCTAGGGGTTCCATCGTCGAAGGAGCCAAAAACGTTAAAGATAGCACGTTGCTCAGCAGCCGAGTTATCAGTGATCATATACTTCAAACGCCACCCCTAGTCAGCTAGCCCCTAGCACTAATCTAGCACAACTTACAGGCAGGCGCCGATAGTCGCGGCCGTCTAGTCGGAGGTAAAGAAGCAGGTAGCAGGAAGCCAGTTACTATACTCATCGCGTACTATAATAGTAAAAAGGTACCAGCCAAAGCGTTCGGTCTTATAGGTAGCGTCCATAATTACAAGCTAGCCGTACCACTTTAACGCATCGATACTATAGCTTCGGCTAAACACTAGGGCAGGGCGCTCGTTAATTATCAGTAGCTTAGAGAGATAGTTACCGCTTCGAAGTAGCAGCTTAGTAACAGCATCCTTATACTCCTGCTCTTTCGAGGCCTTCCAATATAGCGTTTTACGGCCATCCTTCCTTATAAGCCTAAGAGAGAGAGCAGTATACCTAATATACTCAACTATAAGATACTGGCCTCCAATAGCTACGAGACGATCCCTGCCCTCTATAGATTCGGTACAGTTCCGAAGCTTTCGATCAGCTTCAGGTATTAAAGAACTTGTTACAACAAGATATACAACGTGTTCATAGAGGGCTCTCGGAAAGTGTTTGAACTCGACGAGTTCCAAAGAGTAGTTATACTTATTAACGAATTTGATAAGGTAGGGCTTCCCTGGGGTAATGTACTACTTAAGGCGGCAGATACAGGGCGTTATACTCTTAACCAGCTTGTCCCTAGCACCGGTACTACTACTAGCTACCTATAGTACCTTGTTAAAAATACAGCGGAACGATTTTGTTATCCCGCTCTTTGTAGCTAACGTCTTGTCGGCAGTCCAGAAATGGTTAACCTAGCGCTACTACGCTTCGAAGTCTTCTTCCAGGATAGGAAAGTCCACGTAAGGAGGTCCAAACCAACAGGTTCGAATGCCTTCAATATCATAGGGTATAAAGAGCCTACCGTTAAGTGCGCTAGGTACTAGTTGCGATATACAGATGTTAGATCTATATCTGTTTTTGCTAGTACGTTGCGACAACGCTATAGCGGGACTACGCGCCGGTCTACGCGCCGGGCTATATGCCAGGCTATATACCGGGCTATATACCGGGCTACGTCCGCGGCTACGTACGTAGCTGCGTACCGGGCTAGAGGTACGACTCGATAGTATACTCTAGCCAGGGGAAAGGAGGTTAGCAAGCACAGGAACAGCAGCTAGATCGTTATAGGAAAGCAGTTAGTAATGAATACTATATTGTAGGACGCTATATATAAAGGTAAATAGGAAGGGGATTATATACTATTTTATAGTACCTGGTTCTACAGCTTGTGGTTCTATAGCTTGTAGTTCTATATCTCCTAGATATATAGCTCCTAGTTCTATATCTCCTAGATATATAGCTCCTAGCTCTATAGCTCCTAGATATAACCGGCAAACCATTCGAATTTATAATTCTCGGAGTTAGGAGGTTCTATAATCCGATACGAGCTAGCATCCAGCTAGCAGCAGGTTAGGTTAGCTATAGCCTCCCTTAAACAATAGGAGAACTATATATACCGTAAATAATAGGAATAGGAGGTACAGCCGGTAGTGGGTGTATATCCCAGGGGCGCGTCGCGGCGTCGTTGTTTTAATAGGGGTAAGGATCTAACGAGCGCGTCGAGCATACGCGTCGAGTTAGAATAGCAGCGCGACTAGTACGGTTCCAGATAGGCCAACGGGGTTTTACGTACTTATAATAATATTAGGGTTAGTATATAGTAGGTGTACATCCTAGGGGCCCGTCGTAGCGTCGTTGTTTTAATAGGGGTAAGGATCTGACAAGCGCGTCGAGTATACGCGTCGAGTTAGAATAGCAGCGCGACCGGTACGGTTCCAGATAGGCCAACGGGGTTTTACGTACTTATAATAATATTAGGGTTAGTATATAGTAGGTATACATCCTAGGGGCCTGTTATAGCGTCGTTATTTTAATACGTATAATGATCTAGGTACAAGCGCGTCGAGCATACACGTCGAGTTAGTACCCTACAACCGCAGCGCGACCGGTACGATTCCAGATAGGCCATAGGGTTTTACATACTTATAATAATAAGGTCAGTGTTGCAACGGTTTAGTACAGCGGTTCAACGTAGAGGGAGGTAGGCGGCGGCGGTGGTAATAGGGTGGCGGTAATAGTATAGTGTTAGGATAGTGTTGGGTTCCGTTTAGGCCGCGCGCGCGCTCGGCAGCAGGGGGACCGGCGCACGGGCAGCACCGGAAGCGCCGCTAGCCCTAAGCGCGCGCGGTAGGGATTGCAGGTGGTACTTGGGAAGGAATGGGGGGAGGTACAGCTGGGGCGTGCACGGGGGGCGGGACGGGGGCTGGAAATGATGCTCCACTGCGACAGGTTAAGGAACACCCGGATACTGTAGCGACAAAGAGTTCGAGCTCCGAGTTGGCTCGTGTGCTCGCGCAACAGATGCAGTAATCCGCAATGCCAAGCAAAATTAAGCTCGCTGCTGTCCCGTCGTAACAGTGGGGATCGGCCTACAGGATGAATTGGAACCCTTTTTCCCGCGGCGGCGCTTCAAACCCCGACGTCACAAAAGTCGCGGAGGTTGTTGCAAAAGGGCGGAGGACGGAGGACGGAGGACGGATGTCGGATTGGGAATTGGCCAGGTCGACCGGGGTTCCTCTCTTTTAATTCACATGCCCGGCGCGGTTTTGTGGGCATCCTCGCTTCCGTGGGGGTCCACGATCTCGACCAGTCGGCGCGGCAACTGTTGGCTTTCTCGGCCCGGCTTCTTCCAGGACATTCCAGCACTCCATTGGCTAGCGTGGCTACGGCAGTCTGCTGGGATATACGTGTACCTCTCTCTGGGGGATGCACTGGATGACACGAAGCAGCGACGGCCCTTCACTTGCTCCATTTCTGGCATTGGGGCTGCATAGCATTGAAGTCTCCGAGCCCGGAGCCCGGGTACGGTATTGTGGGACTGAAGGAAGCTGGCGGCTGTCAACGGCTGCTAAGGGCCGGCAACGGGCATTGCCAGAACATGAACATGCGAAACATACCGAAAAGAGGCTTGAGATATTGATGAAAATAAATATCACACAAGAAGTATAGAACACTTGCTGGGGCAGCCGGGAACAATACCGCTCTTGTCCTCGTGCCCCTGTCCAGCTGTCCAGGGAGTCTAAGAAGCTGGGGTTGGTGAATGTGTGCTTGATTGGGGAAAAGGGCCATGCACGAACAGACTCCAGGCCAATCCACTAGGCAGTGAACTATACCACTGGAACATGGACGAATTGTTCTGGCAATTTGTTATTATTCACGCCGCCCTTCCGCTCTTTGCTGATGGCAGACCGGCCCCGGCCTTGTCAGCCAACCGTGATGCCTTCCCAGCGCACATTCAGCAGCCTCCTCTTCCGTGACAACAAAAACAAACTGTCCCCGGGAAATCATGCGCCCCAGATAACATGCCAGTCATGACCAATTCCAGACCGCAAAGCCAGCCGCTTTTGGGTTCCCAGTCTAGCAACCAACCTGCCCCCCCCATTTCTCCCTCTCCTCCATCACCATCCCAGCCGCCCTCCGATCTACGCAGCCTTCTTCGCAAACTCGACTCTGAGAATCAGATGCCTGAAACCAAAGCCATCCATCTTCTCGCACGCCTTGACAGCATCCAGACGATCCGCATAGCTGATGAACGCAAAGCCCTTGGCCATGCCCGTGTCGCGGTCCTTGGCGAGGAAGACGCGCGTGACGCGGCCGAAGCGCTCGAACATGTCGCGCAGCTCTTGCTCTTCCGCCATCTCGGAGACCTACACAGACACGGGTCAGTCAGCATGCGCCGTAAAAAGAAACAACAAGAAAAAAAAAAAGACGCACGTTCGTGACGCGGAGCGTCGCCAGGTCGTCCCGCTCGCCGAACTTGCCGCCCATGCGCTCGCCCTCGCCGCGGGCGCCCCCGCGCAGCGCGGGCGGCACGTACGAGCCCTTCTTGCCCGCGCCGGCCGAGCCCTGGGAGGCGACGCCGGCGGCGCCCGCGGCCGAGGGCTCGTCGCCCATGCCGGCGGCGACGTCGCCGGCCTCGCCGATCGGCGCCATGGTGTCCTTGTACGGGCAGCGGGCCGTGAAATGCTCGCCGTTGCAGATGCGGCACTTGACCTTCTTGTCCTTGAGCTTGTCCTTCATGGCCTGCGCGTTGGGGTCCTTGCTCTCGTCCTTGGCCTCCTTGCGCCAGTTGGTCGACGGCCGGAAGATGATGTTCTCGCCCACCGACGTCGTGTCGACCGCCGGACCCGCCGGGTCCTTGGCCGAGGCGCCGAACTTGGCCCACGACTTGCGCTCCGCCACCAGCGGGTTGACGACCTCGCGGTGCGTGATGTAGCGGATCCGCCGTGTGGTCTTGACCTTTAGGCCGTCGTCGTTGTAGCGGTACTCGATGATGGTGGTGCTGCCGTCCTTGTTCTGGATCTTCTGCATCGGCGGCAGCTCGGCTACCGTCGTGGTTGTGTCCTCGAGATCCTCATCGTCCGCCCAGTCGTGCCTGAAGGACGGTCGTCCGGTTAGCAAGGGTGTTTGTCTGTGCAGCGCTCCGCCGCGTCACACTCACTTCGCTTGAGCCGCCATCTTTGCGAAATGTGATTGAGTAAAACCGCGTGTTCGGTTTGGTATCGGTTCTAGGCGACCGGGGGTCTCGTTCGCAACTTCGTGATGGACGACGTCGTTTGCTGGTCAATGGTTTTGGTGGGGTTTGCGGGAATGAAGTGGTCCGTCGAGGGCCGAATTTTTTTGGATATTCAAGTGTGGGGCTAAAATTGGTGATAAAGAACGCCCGAGCGGGAAATCCCCCCTCAAATATGTTGCAAGCGATGGATGATCACAGCAGGGTCGTTTTGGGGCCTGCAAAGAGAGAGATCAATCCGGAGATGGAAACCCACCCTTACTTGAGCGGGACCGTCTTCATTACAAATGATCTTGCGCACTGACAAGCCCTAAGGTGCGTTTGTAACACCGCCTTCACTTACGCCAGGAATCGGAACACGATGCACAGCCAAACACAGACACCGAAAAGCACCAGAAATCGAGGGTTTCATCGAACTGCCACTTTATAATAGCCTTCCGCGCCATCTGACGGTAGACCGAATACATACAACGTACATGGTCAGAAAAAGCAAGGAGAACAATGTCGTCAACAGTCGTACAGTGGGTATAAGTGTCGTCATTAAGTATCCCCGTCCAACCCCGAGATACCAAGCACACCTCCCTCCCATTTCATCAGAACTGGAAAAGACGGAAAAGACGACAAAATGAAAAATACAACAGAGTTTCTCATATGAACCCTGGCGGCGGTGCGATACTCGCCCTGGGCGATTTTTGCGGAATGGGGGGAAGAGCCTTGCATGGCGGAGGAGCCGGCGGCGGGCCCTCGACGAGATGCGACATGCTCCGCCGTTGCGGCGTGGCCTGCGGGTGAGCATCAGCCCGGAGATGTTGCGATGACCTCGGCATCGACTTCAGGGATGGCGCGCGAGGTCTTCGGGGAAGATCGCGGGGAGAGAAAGGTCTGGTGGGTGCTTGCTGCTGCTGCTGCTGCTGAGTAAAGCTGATCCCTCGAGTTCGGCCCCCCCTGTTTGCGGGCGCTTGGGCCGGCAGCGAGGTCCCCCCGTAGGTGTCTAGCGACGACATGGAGCGGGGGATATCGTGAGGCCGGGTGAACGGCTGGGGGTCAAAAATCGAAGCCCTGTTCAACGACGCGGTGTTGAGCTCCTCCAAGTCGCGGTCCAGTGGTCCTCTCGGCGGCCTTACAGGCGTGCATGCAACACCGTTGAGGGCAGTCTTTTGTGCCAGCATGTTCAAGTTGCAAATCGACTGGTCTTCGAGTTCGGCTCGCAGTGGTGAGGATGGGGATGCGGGAGACATAATGCGTGTTGCCGAAAGGGGGCTCCCCGGATTGTCCGTCCGCGCCCCCACTCGACATATTGGTGAAAAGACTGGCGAAGGCTGGTCCATCACTAGTGACAAGGGGCGGGAATTAATCGACAAGGCTGATGGCGGCGGTCTTCGGGAGCTCATCCGGCCCAGAACAGAAGGACTTGAGATGCCTGACGGCGCAGGCGGCGTGGGCCTCCCGAAGGAGTACCGCTTGCTTGCGCTGTAAGGCACACTAAAGTTCGGCGGTGACTGTGGCACCAGAGTGGACGACATAGCCGCTTCAGGTTGGCTAGAGTTTGAGTAGGTCGACAGGGGCCGGGGGGTTTGCACAGAAGCAAGACGCATCTCGAAAACTTGATTGATCGTCTGGAGCGACTGCCTTCGATCGATTATTGCCATCGCATTCGGCCTCAATCTTGGTTGCGGGTGCTCGTCGAGTTGCGGGAGTTGCGGTGTTAGTGATTCGAGGTCGATGAAGGAGTCCCTAATCGGGGAGCATGCTGGCGACGAGCCGGCGGATGTGATTCCTGTCCGCTGGCCCGACGACATGAAAGAAAACCGGTTCGTACTGTCCCTCAGAGCATCGAGCTGCCTCCCATCGTGCGAAATCACGCTTGCTGTCGACGTGTCGTCAAAGGATTGCTCGCGGGCCATGTCGTCGGGGGGGAGCTCAGGTTGATGGGGATCCGGGCTTGACATGCCTAGGTTCCTGCTCCAGGGCTGATCGGGCGACACGGCTCGAGAGAAGCGATCCGGATCCCTCACAACCAACGTTCTCTGGCTCGACTGGTTCCTCAACTGCTGAGCCTGTCCGTCGATCTTGGGCTTGCCCGTTTCCGACAGGACCTTCCTCCCGCCTAGAGCCTCAATCTCCTGCCGCAGCGTTGCAATCCAGCTGTCCATGTCGTCGGCGTTTTCGAAGACCATCAGCAAGGTCGAGGAATGCCTTTTCTCCGGGCCGCGGAAGGGAAACCGTGCGCGGAGAGAGGTATGCGAGACAGGGGTACGATCGGGCTCCTCCATCGACGACACCTGCAGGACCCAATGACGCCCTGGAATAACGTCACTCGCAAAAGCTGCCGATTCCCTGCCCAGCTGAAGGACCTTCTCCGGCAGCCGGTCGAAGGGCCCATCGCCGGCGTACTGCAATAAATATCCCGACGTGGCGAGCACAAAGATTTTGGTCGTCCATTTGAAATCGGGTGCCGATCCAGACGCATTCCTGCGATGTCTTCTCTTCGGTTTGTCGCCCTTCTCGCTGGCGCTTTCCTCGGGTATCTCGGGTGTAGCTTGGTTCAGTATGCTCCCAATGGAGCCGCTGTTCTTGTGGTGATGCAGCCGGAGAACGACCGCGGCTGAGGCGGTACATGCCGGGAGATGGGCGTGCTTGATGGCCTGCGGGTAGGCTTGGAACAAAGGGGGGGAATTCCAGGCGGCGAGTCCGTCGGCAGCTGGTTGGGCCCGCATGGCACTCGCTGATTTCTTCTGCTTCAGGCTCTGGCTAACGGGCGGGGGTTTCGAGGGCGGCAGCGAGATTTCGGATCGGTTTCCCTGGCCGGGATGCAACCCATAGGGCCAGTTGATTTCAGCCAGCGACGCCCGTATCCCTCCAGGCCTTTGTGGTGCCTCCCGTGGCGAAACCGGCCCTTTGCCTGCATCGGACGTCCCTCTGTGCCGGCCAAAGATGCTCCTCAACCCCAGCCTCGACTCCCTCCTGTGCGCCCTATCGCCGGCCTCGGGCCGCAGGGGTACTCTGTTTGGCTCTCCTTCCAGGGCAACGGGGTTGGGCGGCCGTGCTCTCCTCAGCTGTGAGCCCTGAAGTTGGCTAAGGTCCAGTGTGGGCCCTGGGGAGGCCGGGTCCGGCGGGTCCGACATGACCTGCTGCTGCTGCTGCTGCTGCCGTTGCAACACGGATCAAGGCGAGAATATGGCGAATGAGAGGGTGCCGATCTTTGTTGAGGCTGTGTTGTGTTGTGTTGCGTTGCGTGGTTATGGTTCCGCTCAGTCGGAGTTCGGCATGGGTGTCGAAACGTCGTTTGGGTAACGAGAGAAGCCGCAGGTACGGGGCACGCTGGAGATGCACGACTCGCTCGGAAGAAGAAAAAAACAAAGAAGAAGCGGAACGAGTCTAGGCGCGTGAGCAAGGGACCTGGGTAGGCGGGAAGGCAGGCGGCAGATGATGCAAGGCGCGTCCCGGCTCCGATAGCTGCGAGACACGGATGCCCGGTTTATACGAAGTATGTATGTACCTTGGCCAGCGAGAGTGGATGGACGGCTGGAAATGAAATCGACAGCTTGCCGATTATGCATCCAGGCTTGAGCTCGCCGGCACGGCCCTGCAGAAGCGAATCAAAGAAGGAACGAACGAATGACAGTGATAAAGCGCAGCCAGGCGCCGTGGGGGAGGACGGTACGACCCCCGGTATATAAATTGCACTCGGCGGAAGACTGGAGCGGAGCGAACCCATGCCAAGGACGAGCCCGAGTCACAGGGCTGCGCCAACCAGATTCCCAGTTTTTCATCAAATGTCTTGCTTGACGTCTCGGTACCTGCGGCCTCAGGAAAGACTTCCCGAGCCACGTTGGCATAGCCTGCCGTGTAGCGTAACACGTAGGCTGTCGATTGCGATCCACATAGCCTATCTAGCTCTTCCAACGGGTCCCGCCTTTTCGACGCGAAGCTCGTTGGGCAGGTACAGGAGAAATGAGAAGACGCAAAAATTGCGAGGTTGAGTTGCATCCAGTCCGAGACAGGGGGGTGCGGCCCCTGTCCCAGGACAAGGCGAGACCCCTGTTATGGTGGCATCATTCAGGGGTGTCTGTTTCTGATCCAAGCTCGAGAGTGCGGCTGGGTCGTTATTGGGTCAGCGTCGAGGACGATCTGAATTTTCGTTGCGTTACCAATCAATGGCAATGAGAGAGATTTGCATTCTCTTATACCGGAAAATGCAACAAGAAACTCGGGCGGCATGTGGCATTGGCCTTACATACAAAATCACACGTAATTACGGATATTACATGCATACTGATTACCTAGTTGTAACTGGACTCGACCGCCTGATTATGTACGTGCCGCTCTGAGTTTCGGCTTTGACTGGTTCACGGGTCGATGCCGAATATTGGCTAGTGCCCGTGGGATGCGAAACAAAACAAAGCCTCTTTGACAGCCATTCCTTCTCACATGGCTTGACGCCTCGCCTCGGCAGTTCGACTCGGCTTGCTGATGGCATCCATCATTTGACAATTGAAGCTTGATGCCAATCGTGGCCTAGCCACTTGGGCTGGCTCTCAGACACATGTCTCGAAATAACCCGCAGCTCCAACTCATCTCGCTATGCATTACAAGTTACACGGCAGCACCCACTGATTGGCCTCGAGCCCTGGTGTATTGCAGCGTCTCGTTACCCACAGTGGGTTTCTCATCCATTGAGCTGAAGCAGGTCCCCGCCAACGTCCAAGCTTTCAAAGGAACGGGGCGGGAACCACGAGTCCACGAGAAACAAAGTGGAGCTTCCCCAGCCGGAGGGCATCGTGGCAAGTAGCGGTACTGGGCGTCACACTGTCACTTAAAACATAAAATGGATACCGAGCAATTACAGAGTATATCCAAGAGTATAGAGTATGAACGTCTATCTGTCCGTCCGTGGAATCGAGGATCGAGGCGGTTAGGTCCTGAAGCTGTTCCTGCATTAGCGCCATGTGGGGAAGTTTCTGCTCTTTTTCGTTGGACAAATCATGAGCGATTATTACCAACTGTTCGATACATTCCAAGTTGGAGTTATGTATACTCTTTCAACAAACTGATCTTTACACAGTACCAGCAGTTATAAGCAGAATAGAATACAGACAGGCTCAAGGTTCCTGGAGCTTAGGCCGGCAATTTTTCAACGGGTAGCGGGTCCCCGAAACGGTGCACTCCACCTGGGCTGAACCGGGGAGAGCCTGGGAGGTGTCAGGATCGGTCAGTTCCGGTTTCGAGGGGTCTGGATGTCAACAATGGGAACCCGAATCCATGGTTGACCAGCCCCCTGGTAATCTGTTTCTCCCGGTTACTGAAACCGCTGCCTCGTGCGGGATATGACCCCTGCCAGTGCCTACTGGGGACGAGACAGATGACGACGAACACGACGAACAAGACCGGAGAGCGTGACGGCCATCGCTCGATAGAAAACAGGCACTGCGTTTTCGGGATCGCACGCTGTTCATACAGCTATACATAGGTATCTCGCCAAACGCCAATTCCTCCCAAAAAATACTGCCAGCCCGAAGAGATAAAGCCCATATAAGAACTTCCATCTCAGGGTCTCGGAAATGGAAACCATCTCCAGCGTTATGGCATGACACAAGCACCACGACTCCATACAAAGCTGACCAGTTTTGCTGAAGCCATGAGCTTGCGGAACGACCTGTAGTCATGGCCCAGACCCCATTGATACGCCGCCTAGAGAGATGAAGCCGGAGTTCTGCCTCGGCCGTCGATCTTGCCATTGCAAAGCATCGATAGCAGTGCTACCTGGCTTGCCTCCTTAATCCGCCTTCCTCTCGGTTGACTGGGAAGTACTCGAAGTTGGATTCGATGTATTGTCTTCGGACACGGATACTGAACGGCTCAGTTGCGACGCGAAAGCCGGCTCGTGCGTGATTGAGGCATTATTGCCCTGCAGCTCCACTAGTTGGCGTTCTGCTCGCCAAGTTAGCAAAGCACGATCCTCTCAACGACATACTTGGATGACAAAGACTTACCTAGCTCCCGGCACCGATGGCGAAGCATTTGGTTCTCCCTCGTAAGGGACTGCGTCTCGGCCTGGTAAAAGGCGCTCTCATCGCGGCCGGTCAGAGACCACTGCTCGCCAGCATCCCCGGTGATAGACGTGGAGCGCATGCGAGGCGACGCATGCCGGCTGGGTGTCCTGGACCGGCGGGCAATATCGAACGAGCTGCGTGGGTGTCGTGGGAAGCCAGGCGACCGCGGCAGAGAGCTTGAGATCGGGTAGCCCGTGTGCGGGGACGAGGTCGCGATTGGGAGCGGCGCAGCTCGGTCGGGCGCTTCATCCCCGCCTGTGGCTGCGGCCTGGCCCTGCTGTTGGCTCTCGACCTGCTGTCGCAACCTGTGGATCTCGGCAAGAAGTCGGTTGACCTGAAATTCCTGTTCGTTCTCGAGCTCCTGGTGCAGTTCGCCAAGGCTGGGGGTTCGACTGTGGTGCGACCGCCCCGAAGCCATCAGTCGGGGGGAGGCGGGAAAGGGGAAGGGGGCGGGCGTTTGATAGCTGCTGCTGGGGCTTTCTGAAACCATCTCGCCGGGTGCAGGTACTGCGGGGTCGGCGATTTGAAGGTTCATGAGGACCTGGGAACGACGGCGGTCGCTGGTGGACGGCTCGCGGCTACGCAAAAAAGGGCTGGTCGGTGAAGCTAAACCCAATATCAGCAAAAGAGATCGGTATTTAGTTTGGGGGGGGGGGGGTGCGGGCTCCATACGTCGAGTCGGGGATTCTCGCTGTAGGCCAGCATTCATGGTTGCCGCAGCTTGGAGGGAGATGGAGGGGCGTCTTGATGGAGATGATGACAGCGGGGCGTCTCCACTCAAAGCTTTTGACAATTCGCTCTCAGACATGATGTGCGATTGCGATGTTTGCGGATGAGAATTGTAGTGGAATGGTCGATGGAGAGTTGGACACAGGGTCTTCCGGCTCCGGCTTTAGTAGGTAGATAGAAATTGAGGGCGAGTGATCAGGTAGTGGCGGGGAGCTTGACGAACGCTGGAATCGGCCGTCGCAGCCTGGGACCAGCAACCTAGACGAAATAACCACGAGAACGGTACGACCGCAGAAGGTGACGGTGGCCAGTTGTTATCGGAGGTCAAAGAGGCAATCCACCGATGAGGCAATATGTACTCATGGACCAAGGAAGGGCCAGTGGACAGACTTCTGTGAAGCAGTCAAAGGCGGTTGAAGATAGGTTGGTTTTCTGGTGGGGGCGCCATGGAACGGTCTGGAATGGTTGGGTTGCGGTGGGCGAGGTGGGGGGTGCTACATACATAACCCCGGAAGCCACTGAACGATGGGCGGCTCGTGACGCAACTATCGCGCTTGCTGCGGGGCTGGGGTGGCAGCTACCGCCGAGCCAGGCTGGGCAGCGGTGTCACATCCCATTCCCTTGCTCACCGCGCCGCAACGCCCCAAGTCGGTCCAAGATGCAACAACTGCCAACTGCTCTCGACTCTCGATTTCTAGCCCCATAGACCCAACATACGCTTTTTTGAACAGGCCAAATCTGTGTCTCGCTTCCCAGAATCCGAGGTCTTCTGTGGCAGTCCCTCGTGCTTGGCAGCTCCAACCAACCCAAAGAGAGTCGAACCACCATGTGTCATTGGCAGTCACGCGGCCGGTAGCGAGTGAGACTGTGAGCGGGTGCAGGCGCCCGCCGGACTGCCGTCGGCATGGTTTGCGCCACTTGAGCCGGGCCACATCCACGGGAATACCGTCTCGCCGTCAAGCCGACAACGGAGATCCCGGGACCAGGCCCACCTCGCTGCAGCCCTGTCCCGCCTAGCCACCGCGAACAAATCGCAACAGTCAGGAGGCACGCTGGGCACTTTCCACACGAGACAGCAGTGCAGTGGCCGACGGACCAAACAATGCACACCCTAACAGTACCCGTCGTGCCGAGGCTGTGCACCGTCTCCATCCGCGCGACGGCAGCGGCAGCGGCAGCGGCAGCAGCAGCAGCGGGGTCCCGCACACGCCTCCCCTCCCGACACGCCCGACCCTTCTCCTCCACCCCCCTCCGCCCCGCCCCGGCCGATTTCACCCACGCCGTGATCGGCGGCGGCGTAGTCGGCCTCGCCATCGCCACCGAACTCGCGCAGCGCGGCGGGGGCGGCTCGACCCTCCTCCTGGAGCGCCACGCCGCAGTCGGCACCGAGACGTCGAGCCGCAACAGCGAGGTCGTCCACGCCGGCATCTACTACGGCGCGGGCTCGCTCAAGACGGAGCTCTGCCTCCTCGGCAAGGCCCGGCTGTACACGCTCTGCGCCCGCCACGGCATCCCGCACCGCCGCACGGGCAAGTGGATCGTCGCGCAGACGGACGCCCAGCGCGCCGCGCTGCAGCGCCTCCACGACTTCTGCACGCACGAGATCTACGTGCCCGTGCTCTGGGTCGGGCCCGACGAGGCGGCGCGGCGCGAGCCCGCGGTGCGCGCCGACAAGGGGGTGCTGGAGAGCCCGACGACGGGCATCGTGGACAGCCACGCGCTGATGCAGTGTCTGCTGGGGGCGTTCGAGGAGGCCGGCGGGACGCTGGCGCTGGGGAGCGCTGTGGTCGGGGCGGTGGCGTTGGGCGGTGACGGGCGCGCCGGGTGGGAGCTGCGGGTGCGGGATGCCGAGAGCGGCGAGGTGTCGACCGTGACGGCCGAGACGCTGGTGAACTCGGCCGGGCTGGGCGCGGTGGATGTGCATAATATGATCGTGCCGGCGGAGAGGCGGAGGGAGATGTTTTATGCCAAGGGGAATTACTTCTCATACCCGGCGTCGAGTCCCAGGGTGGGCACGCTGATCTACCCGGCGCCGGAGCCGGGGGCTATCGGGCTGGGCACGCACCTCACGCTGGACATGGGCGGCCGCATCAAGTTTGGGCCCGATGTTGAGTGGGTTGATTCGCCGGACGACTTGGCCGTCAACGAGTTGCGGTTGCCGCAGACGATTCGGGAGGTGAAGAAGTACCTGCCCGGGCTCGACGAGACACAGCTGCAGCCCGACTATGCTGGGATCCGGCCGAAGCTCGCGAAGGAGGGCGCCGTGGCGTTGGGCAAGGGGTTCCAGGATTTTGTCATTCAGAAAGAGGAGGGATATCATGGGTGGATCAACCTGCTCAACATTGAGAGTCCCGGGCTCACGAGTTCGCTGGCCATCGCAGAAAAAGTCAGGAAGTTGTTGTATACATAGCTGGACGCCAGCCAATCTGTGAAGATCATTAAGTATGCACAATTCCTTTCTCGTAATCTAGCCCCATCCAACCAGCAGGACTGGGGCGCGCAAGTGCATCCGCGTCCGAAAAGAAAGCTTTTGTCCTCGGAACCATGTAGCCACCAGCCAGTAAAACCTAGAGATGCCGGCCAGAGCTATTTGCCGTCTGGGCTTCCATTGCCCCGGACCCGAAGATGGAAAAAGAAGGCTGCTCCTAAATCACCAAACGCCGCGACACCCCACCCCCCCCCCACATGTCGTGTTTTTGCCTGGCCCGCCCAGCGTTAACACAAAGTAATGCTCGGATATTGTTTCCGTCCGAACAGATTCACGTGAAATTCGAAGATGCCGTTTTCAGCGCCCACAAACCTACAAAGCGAGTTAGAGCCTCGGCGGGATTGGACGTGGCGGCGCGCAACTTACAAGATATCCCCGTCTTCACTCCACGACAAACCGGCAGTATCGTATGGTCCGGGGCGAATGTGCGATGACGGCATGTAGGTTCCCAGGACTCGCCGCGTCGGGTTGTCCTCCCACTCACGCATGAGATATGCTGCTCTAGAGCGGCGAAACGAGTCAGCGTGGGCTCTGGAATTCATGATCCGGCCAGTAGTAGTATGGTTGCTGGGAGGCTGTAGGTGGTTGCCACTGGGTGGCGAGGGGTCGTACAAAGCCTCGACGTTATCCCAGCCGCCAGTGGGGCCAGAACTTGTATTTGCAATGAGGCGTGCGACCAGCCCGCGGCGTTCGCTGTTCCCAGATCCCGCGGTCCCCAGGGCATTTGTGGATCCTGAAAAGGGGTTGGTTGCATACCGGCGTCTCTCGGCATTGCTCTCTTCTCTCGTGCGAATGCGTTCTTGGCTATCCCGGATGCGCTCTCTCTGATCACGGATGTTTTCCAGAATTTCCGTGACGGCCCGGGACACGCTCGCAGTTCGCTCTCTCGGCCGGGCTCCTTCAGTCGCCCGCGCCCCCTCACCCGGCTGCGTGACCCATAGCGATCTTGTACCAGTACCAGTGCCGGCACCTGACCCGCCACCACCACCGCCGCCGTTGCTGCTGCCGCTGCCGCTGTTGCTGCCACTTTCGGTACCTGTTCTATTCGAAGCCGGGTTGTACTGAACCTGGCGTCGGCGGAAATCCTGGATAGCCTCTAGCACAGCCGTCTCTTCTGGGGTCAGCGGGATATTGTAACGTCCCAGAGACTCCTGCTCCTCAGAGTGCCGATTCTGACGACTCTCCACGGAGTGTTCCAACATGTTTGCGAGGCCCGACGACGAGCTTTCGCCCTGGTCGATTCGTTCGATAAGACGTGGGTCGATAGCGCTTCGGTCGGTAACCGCCAAATGCTCAAAGTCATTGTCTCTGTCGAGATCTAGGAATTGCCGCGACGTAAAGCCCGTACGGATATCCACAACCCCCACGCGACCCCTGTCTTCTGTCCAGGCCAGAAGATCAATGGGACCAGGGGAGAACGCCATGTCTCTCACGGCCCCAAACTCCGAATTGGGTCGCGAAGTGGTAAACGACGTAAGCAGCGCATCTTCTCCCGGTAGAGTCAAGGCGGCAACGTCGAATATCGAGATGGTCCCATACTGGGTTCCCACCGCAAGGTATCTTCCCGTGCTGGAGAAACAGGCTGCGAAGCTCCCTCTACTGATGGTTAGCCATGCACGTTGGAAATGGGGCTGGTGTGGGTATATGAACCTGTTATCGGATCGGTCATCTTTCCTCTGGCTTTTAAGCTGGATCTTACCACACGGACTCCACTCGTACGCTGGCTGATCTGCAGTCCGAGCTGCTACACCCGCGTCTGGCTTCTTTTTCTTTCTCTCGTGAACATATAGGTAGGGATCATCGCTAATGGCAATGAGAAGTCGTCCATCCGGAGATAAGACTCCGCGGTTCATGAAGTCGGGGTACGTAATCTTATCCAGCGCCTCATGGTCCCGGAGGCGAGCCACAATAACGGAGCTGTCGTTGTTGGCTAGAACTGCCACTTCCTCGTCGTACGCCCCCTCGGATAGCTGCACGAGTGTCGGTGGAAACCAGAGTGTGATGCAGTTGACGCGGTCTTTGCCAAAGGCGATGCTTCGTGCCAAAAGATTCTTCTCGGAGCGAACCTGGGCGAGCAATGTTGCGGTGGCTTCTGAAAGATCCATCGTAAGCGAGATGGGTTCGTCCGGTTCGATTTCGGGTTCCGTCTCAGCATGGTCCGGTGTATTGCCCTCGCCGGCCCGGAATGCGCTGAAGGCGCCCAACTCCCCCCCGCAGCATACCCAGCCATTTCGCGCTACCAGGCACCTGGGCATAAAAGACAGACGCTTGACGGTCTCGGTTTCTCGGGTTTTTGTGTTTAGCCGCTCGACATGGACGCTTCGATGGTCGGTCCCGGTTGCGTAGTAGACGACATTCTGCCCTTCGCTTCCGACCAGAGAGCGCAGCTGCCAATGCCTAGAAACGTAAAGTTAGACATGACACAATATACACTACACACTTGCCCGCGGCCAGCGGCGCGGAAACGTACTGCCAACGAACGCTGGTGCGGAAATGGCGTCGCGGCTTTGCTAGAATGAGGTCCTCCGTCGGGGTGCAGCTACATGTAGAAATCCCCGTCAGTCAGTAGATGCCATGCGATTCGCAACGGGGTCGAAAACTCGGCGTACATGTCGTTCGAAACGGCCATGATCCCGACACTTTGGGGAAATGGTTATCGTGATACAACCATCAAGAATCCTCGGCCAATGGTGTTGGAACTGCGGATTCGGCGATGGCACTCGAGAAGTCTGGAGACGGCGCTCCTGCCAGAATGTTGTCGTTTCAAGGAAGGCGGGTGCTGTGTCAAAGGTTCTGGGCGAGTTACTGGAGATAACGGGAAAGGTGCATCGAGAGATGCGGTGGTCGTCATCGCCAACAAGGTCCCAAGGTGGAGTATTAGCTCAATGCTGAGGCAACCGAGAAAGATCGTTCGCCACTTTCAAGTGCGGGAGCTAACCCCACTGGACATTTGTTCATGTAACTGTAAACTGGCATTCGACAGATGGCAATTGAGTACTACACAGTTGGGCCGTCAAAAAATGACCAACAACTGCGGCAGATAAAGGTGGAATTGACGCCTCTGCACGCGGCTCAGTCCAACATGCTCAAAGATAAAATACGTACCCGCTGAATCTTTGTGCCACACTGCATATCCGTACATTCCGCGCGCCTCCTCTGACCCGACGCCGAGGGGCGAGTTTGCGGACCGAAGCTGCAAGGGTCCCCAGCTTGGTGATGGGTCACGTCACGTGGAAGTCCGGACAGCCCGATCTTGCCCAGTTGCGCTGGCTCCTGGTTTCGGGAGCCTTCTCCCGTGGTCCGTGCTCAAGCTCCACACACTAGCAGGCAAGTGGCTGACAGCGAAATTTCGACCGTCTTCGATGCTGCCGCCTCTTGAATTTTTTTCACGCCCGGTACAAAAGACCTTTACCGTTCTCTCTTCCCTCTCCAATCTCCAATCTCCATCCATTCCACCATCCCATCCACTCGCCGTCTGCTTTCTCTGCGACTACCCCATCCTACTTAGAGAGAGGGTGTTATTCCTTTTAATTAGATCTTTTCACCATGATGTCGACACGGCTCTCGCGTGCTGTATGTCCCTTCCCTCGCGTCTCGCAACCCCGTGCCAACTCAACGTGTAATGCTGACCACAGTCGCGTATAGCTTCCCAGGGCCACCTCAGTAGCGTCCCGCTCTGCGGGTCTGCTCCGGAGGACCCCCGCGTACGCGCGGTTCGAGTCGACAGATGAGAAGGTCAAGGGTTCCGTCATTGGTATTGATCTTGGTAAGTAGCCACCTCGCGCGCTTGCGGCCGCCAGCTACGTCAGCCTTGATCATGAGCTCATACCTGTCATTGTTTAGGCACCACCAACTCTGCGGTCGCCATCATGGAGGGCAAGACCCCCAGGATTATCGAGAACGCCGAAGGTGCCCGCACAACACCCTCTGTCGTCGCCTTTGCCGAGGACGGCGAGCGGCTGGTCGGTGTCGCCGCGAAGCGCCAGGCGGTTGTCAACCCTGAGAACACACTTTTCGCCACCAAGCGGTTAATCGGACGCAAGTTCACCGATATCGAGGTTCAGCGCGATATCAAGGAGGTCCCCTACAAGATCGTCCAGCACACCAACGGCGATGCCTGGGTTGAGGCTCGCGGCCAGAAGTACTCGCCGTCCCAGATCGGTGGCTTCGTCCTCAACAAGATGAAGGAGACCGCCGAGGCCTACCTCAGCAAACCCATCAAGAATGCCGTCGTCACCGTCCCTGCCTACTTCAACGACTCGCAGCGCCAGGCTACCAAGGATGCTGGTCAGATTTCCGGCCTGAACGTCCTCCGTGTCGTGAACGAGCCTACCGCGGCTGCCCTTGCCTACGGTCTGGAGAAGGAGGCTGACCGTGTCGTCGCCGTCTACGATCTCGGTGGTGGTACTTTCGATATTTCGGTCCTCGAGATCCAGAACGGTGTCTTTGAGGTCAAGTCGACCAACGGTGATACCCACTTGGGTGGCGAGGACTTCGACATCTTCCTTGTCCGCCACCTTGTCCAGCAGTTCAAGACTCAGTCTGGCATCGATCTCTCGGGCGACCGCATGGCCATCCAGAGAATCCGTGAGGCTGCCGAGAAGGCCAAGATTGAGCTGTCGTCGTCGCTCCAGACCGACATCAACCTGCCCTTCATCACTGCCGACTCTTCCGGCCCCAAGCACATCAACCAGAAGATGACTCGTGCTCAGCTCGAGGCCATGATGGACCCTCTCATCAAGAAGACCATTGAGCCCGTCCGCAAGGCCCTCAAGGATGCCAACCTCCAGGCCAAGGACATCCAGGAGGTTATCCTTGTCGGTGGCATGACTCGCATGCCCAAGGTTGCTGAGTCCGTGAAGAGCATCTTCGGCCGCGACGCCGCCAAGTCGGTCAACCCCGATGAGGCTGTCGCCATTGGTGCCGCCGTCCAGGGTGCCGTTCTCTCTGGTGAGGTCAAGGACCTGCTCCTTCTCGATGTCACTCCCCTCTCGCTCGGTATTGAGACCCTCGGCGGTGTCTTCACCCGCCTGATCAACCGCAACACCACTATCCCCACCAAGAAGTCGCAGGTCTTCTCCACTGCGGCCGACTTCCAGACTGCCGTCGAGATCAAGGTCTACCAGGGTGAGCGTGAGCTCGTCAGGGACAACAAGCTCCTCGGCAACTTCCAGCTCGTCGGTATCCCCCCGGCCCACCGTGGTGTCCCCCAGGTTGAGGTTACGTTCGATATCGATGCCGACTCGATCGTCCACGTCCACGCCAAGGACAAGTCGACCAACAAGGACCAGTCCATCACCATTGCTTCCGGCTCTGGTCTCTCTGACTCGGAGATCCAGTCGATGGTTGAGGAGTCTGAGAAGTACGCTGAGCAGGACAAGGAGCGCAAGGCTGTCATTGAGACTGCCAACCGCGCCGACAGCGTCGTGAACGACACCGAGAAGGCTCTCAACGAGTACTCGGACAAGCTCGACAAGACCGAGGTTGACCAGCTCCGTGAGAAGATTTCTTCTCTGCGCGAGTTCGTCGCCAAGTGCCAGTCCGGCGAGGCCACCAGCACCGCGGGCGAGATCAAGGAGAAGACCGACGACCTCCAGGTCGCCAGCCTGAACCTCTTCGACAAGATGCACAAGGCCCGCGCTGAGTCGGGCGAGGCCCCCAAGGACGCCGAGGGCGAGAAGAAGGACGAGCCCAAGGCTTAAGCCTGCCTCGACAATGACACCTATACCCCTCACATTTATTTCTCTCTCTTCTCATGTGTCTGACTAGTTTGGAGCGGCCCTCCAGTGTATTCTTGTGTACTCATATATTGCGTGGTGGAGGCTCTTGGGGCTTGTCCAGTGTTTAATATGCAGACGGCGGCGGAAGGCGTTCTAAGCATAAAAACTGTTTCGATCATGGGCAGGATCATCTCACGATTTTCGATGATGGGATGGGTTGGGTTGGCATGGGGGCTGGATAAAGAGGTGCATGTGTATTGATATTGCTCGGCCACAAGACCAATATTATCTGAATCCCCCCTCAATGTTCCAGTACCAAGCTATAGATTCTCGTCTTGCCAATACACATACTAATACCATACACGTGGTTGGTCTCGTGTCAAGTTCGTGCCCTTCCTTGGAGTGACCTTTTCTGGAAACCAATATTTCGATTCAACTCATTCCTTCATGGTTGGGGCTGATGATGCCTCACCCGCCACACGATGTCGACAAGGTTTGTGTATCGGTGCGATCCCCTGTCATCCATCCCGGCCCCAACTGTGTTCTCATCCTTCAGGCCGGAAAACACGGCCACACTCGATACAATCTCGGCCGAGTATGATTTCATGCACGTCTTAATCCAGTGTCAAGATCAACTGGATGGAATACATACCCGAATGGAATCTCATGTCTAATGGTTCGAAGCTTAACCGGCATGGCGCGCAACTCGGCAATTTGGTCTTGGAAATGTAATATCTCATCTCTACGCACAAAAACACACGCAACAAACAGCCTATTCCCGCCTCCTCCTCTCACCGCCCAAAGCCAAACCACCCCTTCTTCTGCGGCCTCGCCGCCTCCGCCTTCTCCTGATGCGCTGCACCGGCCGCGGCCTCCCCGGCGGCGCCTGCCTGCGCCTGTGGCTGTGCCTGTGGCTGTGCCTGCTGCTGCTGCTGGAGCTGCCGGTCCCGCTTGTCGGGGTACTCGATATAGTTCCATGCGACGTCCAGGAACAGCGGCTTCACGGGGAAGGGCTCGAGGCGGGGCGGGTAGACGACAATGTTGGCGAGGTCGACGCCGCCCGCGGGGTACTCGGACAGGCGGGCGGAGAGGGGCTTTGCGGTGGTGGTGGTGGTGGTGGTGGCGGCGGGGTTGTTGAAGATCTCGACGAGGGCGCGGGCGCGCTGCAGTTCGCCGGTGAGGATGTCGTTTAGCAGGGCGGTGTCGCGCTTGGTGACTTGGATGCTGCGGGGTGTGAACTCGTCGTTGTCGTTGTCGTCATCCGAGGAGGAGAGGGCGGGGCTGGCGGTTTTGCTCTGGTCGAGCGCGTGCTTGATCAGGGAGAGAGAGTTGACGGCGTTTCCTGCGATGGCGTGGGACCGGGCGATGGCAAGACACCTGTTGTTGACTGGGTTAGTTCCGTCCGGGGCCGGATGCCAAGGGGAGGGCCTCAACATACTTCAGCGCAGTAAAGTACTGCGAGGTAGCCTGCAGCCGGCCTGACAGGTCTTGGTCGTTCGCGACACCCGGAAGCTCCTTGATGGACTCGAGATTCTGCAGGATGCCGTCGTACAGAACCACTTTCTCTTTTAGCCTCGCGATTTGCCGGCCGGGGGTTTCAACCTGGCTTATCTCTGTCGCCGACTCGTCCGTCTGTTTTTTCCCTCTCGAGGCGGCCCCAAAGTCCGGCTTGGCGCCGTCCTTCTCACCCACCAGCACCCGATTGCGGCCAATCCGCCAGCTGATCATCTCGTAGTTCACCGCGGTCCGGGTGATCTGAAGGCTCTGCATACGCGCGTCACTCGGCGAGACTCCCTCGGCCTTGAGCTCGTCAATGGCTTGCTTCGTTGCGTCGACGGCGTCCTGAGTCGCGGTCAGAATCGCGTCGTAAGCGGCGGCCATGTCCTTGGGGTGCAAAGACGCGGCTGAGGCAAGCTTCTCCGCCAGTTGGCCCCTTGATGTGCCCACAGCGGCCCAGGCGACAGCAATGGCGGCATCCTCGATCTTCACCTCCCGGCCTCGCCATGTCAGCGAGGTGGGGGCACCCTCGGCCCCCTTTGTTGCGTCGGGATCGCCGTGCTCCAGGACGGCAGGGTTCAGGCCCCTGATACGGTCCACCAGTTCCGGGTCAGCGTGCCCAAAGGACTTGCGCGCAATGGTGGCAATAGGCAGAGTCCGTGGGATCTTGGCTTGGTATGCGGCGTAGCGGATGGAGGGATCGATGGTCTCGGAAAGGAGGTCCTTGAAGATGTCGCCCTTGGCCGAAGTGGCGAGCGCGCTGTATATGATGCGGCAGACGGCGTAGTTCTTGAGGCACGGCTCCCAGCTCTGCCTCTCGAACAGGGCCGCTCCCTTCAGCAGCGCAGCATAGGCACGGGCGTCGAGGATGTCGATGGGGGAGGCGCCACTGGCGTCGGATGCAAGTGCCTGTGCCAGCTTCTCGGCGATGCGCGCACCCTTCTCCAGCCTGGAGACGATATGCGACCGAGCCTTGCTCGTCATGCCCTTGGTGTCGGCCGAGTGGATCGCCTTCATGGCCATGGCGTGTGCCCACGCGCGCTCGGCGGTCAGCAGTTGGAGGTAGATGTATCTGTGTGCGACGATGGCGTTAGCGGCACGCGCACGCGCACGCGCACGCGCACAGGCAGAGACCAGGGGATAGCTGCGGTATCGTACTCATGGTTCTCGGCGATCTGCTCGGGCGTGACGGCGGCCTTGGGGTGGTATTTCCCACGGCTCTTGGTCGCAATGTTCAGCTTCTTGCGGCAGTTGAGCAGCTTGCCCGACAGCAGCGACCGGTAGGACGCATATTCGCCGTAGAGGAGCGCCTTCTCCCGCGACGCGACCACGAACTTGGTGATATCCATTGTATTTGGACGACGGGCTGGCGTTCCCTGGCGCTGCCTAGGTTGTCTGTTGTCTGTTCTGTTGTTTCGTTCAGGGAAACGTCTTGAGGAGCTCCCAGGGCGTGGAGTGGGGGCACTTGGTTTTTGGTGGGGACTGCTGCTTGGCAATGTCCCGCTGTGGGGTGAAACCGGCCGCTCTGGCAGAGCTGGTGGTTGTGGTCATTACAGTGGGAGACGGTTGTTGCTGTCTGTTCCATCCATGCCCCTCCCCTCCCCTCCCAAACTCCAACCCGACCCGTGTACATGTGCCTCCTCCTTTTCGGTCTTGCTCTGCTCTTTAGCTTGTCTTCTTGTCTTCTTGTCGCATATTGGACAAAGAGGGCGAGCACACGAGGGTCAAGAAGTTGTAGATGGCATAATCCGGGGCATATGGAATACCGTATTTATAGTAATATTCAGTTGGCTACCGATGTACCTCTCCTCAAGCTGTCCGACTAACAAAGGCAGATGGTGTTGCTATGCAGAGCTCAGGTGGCATGATTGGCTCCACTCCGGAGCTCGGCCCCTGCCCTACCGGCCGGCGTCGGGTCGGCGTCCAAAAAATCCAGATTTACATTTCCAGACCAGCTTCAGGCGCGTCTCTCTCTGCTTGCTCGCCACTGCATCAGGCCCCCTCCGTCGCCCTCCCGCCCGCGCCCCTCGAACCCAGATCCCGATTGCCGACAGACGACCGGGCGCTGCCCACCATCACTATGGTTCTGAGCGCCAGCGCGCGACTTCTTGTGTATTTCCCCCGCGGAACGTAACAGCCCCGTCGGACCCTCGCTGCGGACGATGCGACGTCACCCCCTTCGAAACCTTGGTTTTTCTTGGGATTGACTGCATCGTCGCCTCGTCATACTCTCTACCGCAATGCTGGAGAGGACTGCGACGACCATCGAGCCGTGCAGCCTCCAGCGAGTTCTCCCCGTGACCCGGACTTGTTTGCAAAGTCGCCGCCAGCTCCATACCGCCTTCTGGCAACATGGCGCCGCCGAGCTTGAGCTCCTCGATGTCTGCCAGGCCATCATGCGCCTGCCGCCATCCGACCGAACGACCCCTGCAACACTCGCCGACTCGAATATGAGACCCGATACAATGAGGGCATCCGGTGTCCTCCTCGACTTCCTCTACCCGAGAGGGACGGCGGCCCTTCTGCGGAGGCTGTACCCGATGCACTTGCTGCGGTTGGGCCCGAGCCCAGGCTACCGAAGACCCGTGGCGCGTCTATTCACGTCCGCACCCCCACGTCGGCGACACGGAGACTCGGATCCGCCAGCGAAGGCAAACCCATTCGCAGTCGCCCGAGATATACAAGAGGACGATGTCGAGGAGGATCACGACCACGAAAGAGATGCCGACAGCCCGGAAGAGCCGGCCGAAGAAGAGGACGTCTTTTCTGACCCCGATGCCTTGCGAAAGCTCTTGCACTCGGATCGGGCCGGCGCCTATGACCAAGTCTACCAGCTGTACACAAACCTCGAACCGAGCTTGAAGGACGACTTCACGACCCATGTGCTGCTTGCCATCTCGGCATCAACCCGCCCAATTGAAGCTTGGAGGGTCAATGAGCTCTTCGAACTCCACAAGGTCGACGAGTGGACTGAGCAGCTCGTTCGTGCCGCCGTCAAGGCCCAGCTCACGTTGCACAACAGCTCGGAAGCCCTGTCCATTTTCAGAACAGCGATGGAACAGCGCGGCTTTGGTCGATCGCTGGACTACCTGCTTGCCAGTGGACTTGAGCTGGCGTCCTGGGACATGGTTCTGGAGGCGTGGGGGCTCTACTCGGCCCTCAAGGGAGACGAGGAACCTGCGTTTGAGCCGCCATTTCTTCCTGTTGCGGACTCTGTCGCTGACGCGGCAATGGTGCACGATGCGGACTTCATGGCCGAGCCGGCGCCAATACAAGATGCCAAGTCGGCCACCGGCGCGGATGCTGTGCCGGATCCTCAACCTGTGGCCGAGTCACCAGCGGCGCAAGATGCCGATCACGTCGCTGATGACCTTTTCGCAGACCAGAGCCTTGGGCCAACCGCCACATACCCGACGCTGGCGGCGATGCCCAACTTTCAGGCCCAGATGACCGAGTTGTACCAGTCCCTCGAGAACGACCCTGATACCATGCCCCAGCGGACAGCCCTGGCCGATTCGCTTCTCGTTCATCTCGCAAAGCACTCGTTGGGCCTGTTCCAGCCGTCCGACGCCGTTTTCATTCTCGACCGCGCCAAGGATCCGCGCGCGTACGAACGCTACATTCTCATGAGTGCGGAGCAGGAGCGGAAGAGGCTTGCGAGCGACTTGTACAGAAAGTACCGGGCGCTTCCTGACGTGCGCGTGGCCGAGTCCGTTTTGCGTGTCATGATCAACATCTTTTTCCCGCATAATGTTCGGGGCATGGAGCAGTTGCTGGAGGACTGGTACCGCCACCATGGCGGCTTGGACGAGAGAGCATACCACAAGTTCATGGCCTTCCATGGTACGCGTGGCGATGTCCACTCCATCATGCGGCTGGCAAAGGAGTATGCTACGCAGCATAACACCGCCGTCGACGCTGACCCAAAGTTCACCACAAACCTCATGCACGCCCATGCCGTCAGGGGCGATCCCGAAGCGGCCCGGCAGGTGATGGAGGAGGCCGCCGAGAAGACCGGGACGCCGCCTGATGTAGCGCAGTGGAACATCTTGCTGAATGCGCACACAAAAGCGGGCGACTACAAAGGAAGTATCAATCTCTTCTTCCAAATCTACGAGGAACACGAGCCCGACAAATCCACGTTCGGGGCCATCATGGCCATGGCCTCCTGGCGCGGTGACCTCCAGTTCAACCTGCAACTCTTCCAGATGGCAAGGACCCGAGGCATTGAACCCAACGTGGCGATGATGAGGACGGTGGTTGAGTCGTACTGCCAGAACGACCGGTACGCCGAGGCCGAAGCGCTTTGCACCCGGCTCACCAAGCAACGGGAAATGAAGGGCAGCTACACGTATTTGTGGAATTCGCTCCTGAAACACAACGCGAGGCGACGGGACCTGTCCACTGTCAACCGCCTGCTCGAGACCATGTCGTCGGAAGGGATCGCCTATAACCAAGAGACCTACAGCCAACTGCTGCTGGCGCTGCTCTACTGCCGCCAGTCCCACCATGCCATGCATCTCCTGAGGGTCGCGCATCGCGAAGGCGTCTTTGAGCCCACCCCGGACCACTTCTTGCTTCTCATGGCCGCCTTCCTCCACAGCGGCGAGCCGCACATGGCGCTCAAGACCAACGAGCTGATGTCCAGCATGAACTATCCCAAGTCGGCGAAGCGCATGACCAAAGTAATCGACGCGCTGGGCAGGTGGCAGCAGCTCCCGTCGAGCAAGAGGCGGAACGTTGACTCGGAGTACTTTCTCAAACACATCATGCGCGAGTTCTACAAGGCCATGGAGAGGGAAGACGAGGGCGGGCCCGACGACATCCGCTCCGTCATTGGCCTCTACTCCAAGGTGCTCTTCATCCTGACACAGATGCGGGAGCACGCCACGGTGCAGCAGATCATCGCGCTGTACAACACCCGGTATCCGGCTCGCGGAACCCCAGAGACCCTGCCGCTGAAGCTGCTGCACAACATCATGCTCGCCGACTTCCACGAGAAGAAGTACGACCGCGTCAAGGAGGTATGGAGTCTAGTCCTGGGCAGGGCAACGGTGCGCTACAAGACGGCGGCCGCGCTGCTCAACAAGGAGGCGCCCGAGGAGGGCTCGGTCGTGTACGCGCAGCGGTTCCGCCTGTGCGACCCGCTCAAGACGATGCAGCGCGTCTTCCTGGACGAGCAGGACGCCAAGGGCCTCGTCGAGCTGGTCGCGACGGTGCAGAGCCGCGGCTTCGACCTCGACAGCAAGAACTGGAACTACCACGTGCAGGCGCTCGCGCGCCTCAAGAAGTGGCGCGACGCCTTCTCCGTCTGCGAGCGCGTGCTCATGCCGCAGTGGACCGGCTGGTACATGGTGCGCGCGCGCGAGGCGGTCAAGAACCGCGTGCCGCTCGAGCTGCGCCGCGTCGGCACCAACCCGCACCGGCCCCGGCCCATCGCCCACACCCTGCTGCTGCTGGCCAAGGAGTACATGGACCTCGAGCAGATGATGCTGTGGTCGCACGAGGCGTCGCGCGAGTTCCAGTTCGTCACCAAGAACTGCCCCAAGACGGTCAAGGCCGTCACCAGCATGATGCGCTCCGGCTCGGACCTGGAGGCCGAGATCTTTGGGGAGGAGCGCCGGCCGCGCCGCGCGAAGCGTCGCGAGCATGAGGATGGGGAGGAGGATGGGGAGGAGAATGGGGGGGAGAATAGGGAAGGGGAGGACGAGGGGGAGGGGGACGACGAGTGGGTTGACGAGCGGAGAGAGGCAGCGCGGGGCCGGCCGGGGAAAAAGAGTCGGGACAAGAGGAATGTGCCGCACCAGGATGTCTGGACGGACGGAGGGCTTTTGAATGTTGTCGACAAGGCGCCGAAGGCGAAGGGGGAGCTGTCGGCGGCGGATATCCTGGCTGGGATCAAGGGGGAGGAGCGGGGGAGAAAGACGCGGGACAAGAGGAATGTGCCGTATCACGATGTCTGGACGGATGGGGGGCTTTTGAACGTTGTCGACAAGGCGCCGAAGGCAAAGGGGGAGCTGTCGGCGGCGGATATCCTGGCTGGGATCAAGGGGGAGGATCAGGGGAATGGGGGTCCCAGGGGCAAAGGGAAGGGTGTATGAGGGCATGACCGCAGCCGGCGTGTACTGTATGTGCTTTTACCTGTATTGTGGGCGTGTAGATTCTGTAGATTAGCATGGCTTTGGATACAGTGTATAGAGAGAGAAATAGATCGAATGTGTCTCCAAGCAGTTGGGGGTATTTGAGCTGTTGATCTTGAAGTTGCTGAAACTATTCTATTTCTCCACTTGGGAGCGGTGGTATTGTTTACGCCATGGTGTCAAATGACCGCTAATGAAGGGTTTGCCTACATTCGCATGTGATATAATGTCTAAAGTCAGTTGAGCGTGAACAGCCGTAACTTGTAAGCGCCGCGTAACTTTGACGGGTACGTTACATATACATTCAATACACGAGACCGTGTATAATTCAATTCAATTCACAGCGGTGGACCCCTGCTCTTGCGCTCAAGGTCAATCCGCGTAACCATTCCGCATTGGATCACGACTTTTGATCGCAGTATTGAACCGAGCCTCCAACACCGACCCGGATTTTCCTGCACGAGGCCCTAATGGTAGACGCGACGTAACAGACGATACAACAAACGATGCTGTTCCCCGAGGAGCATTCGCAACACCTGAAAACATGGATTGTCAAGCGACTCGAGAATACGTGCGCCTTCCCGCGCGCCGCAGACCTTGGCCTGGCTTTTACTGACCCGCGTGTTGCTCTGCGACAGGTCTGACGCCGACGCCGACGTGCTTGCCGACTACGTATTGGCACTCCTACGGCACGATGGCGACGTTGGTGATGTTCGCAAGCTCTGCGAGGACGAGATTCCCGACTTTCTCAAAGAAGGTCAGCTTTTCCCCGTCTTGCCTCTTCTCTCTTCTCTTTTCTCTTGTCTCTTGTCTCTTGTCTCTTGTCTCTTCTCGTTTCTCGGGCTTACCCCGAGCTCCAACAGACTCGTCCGTGTTTGTGAGCGATGTCTTCGAGGCCATCGCCTACCGCTCATACCTACCTGGCGGCCCGCCCCCGCCGTCCAAGATTGCGGCCCTCCAGGCTGCTGCTGCTGCTGCTGCTGCTGCTGCTCCGCCGGTGGCCAGCTCGTTCTACGACGATGTTCCGGCGTCTTTTGTTCCGCCATATCAACAGCCGTTTCAGAACGGGTCGAGGAAGCGAGGATACAACGACTGGGACGACCCCAACGCGCAGAACGGCAGGGACGGCGCTGGCTTTGGTGGGCGGAATCCCAAGCAGCCCCGGCGAGGGGCGTACGGCGGCCGGGGGGGCAGATCTGAGGACCCGAGCAGCTATAGGGGATCGGCGTCAGGGCTTCCCGCCTTCCCGGCAGCCTTCCCGGCAGCCTTCCCTCTGCCTGGTCAATTACCAGGACAGGGGCCCCCCGCCGCTTCGACCGCCGGATATTTCGATCCCAGCGGCGCGACGATGGATGCCATGTTTGGAATGGGCCTGGCCGCTGGCCACCCCATGCCGGAGCTTTTCTCGCACGACCGGAACCAAGCGCCGCCTAGGAGACGGGCGAGGTGCCGCGACTGGGAAAAGAAGGGATACTGTCAGCGCGGGAGCAACTGCATGTTTGAGCACAGCAACGACCCCGTGTACCCGCATTTGTCAGGTCCGCCGTTTGGCAGTATGCAGTCGTTGCCGCAGCCTCCGGCTGTCGAAGGTATGTGTGCCGTGTCGAGAGCGCCTGGGGGGTCAAACGAAGGCGTAGCTGACCGGCAAATAGAGTACGACCCGGCAAATGCTCTCATGACCGGTCTATTCAACGGAGCGGGCCCCATCCAGGGCCAACTCCCCCCTGCACACGATGGCGGCCAACACCCGAGACACAAAGGGGGCAGACAGCACAACCGCCAACGGCGGGGGGATAAAGCGGCATTCTCTGCCGACGGACCCGTCCACGACAGAACAAAATCAACCATTGTGGTGGAAAACATTCCAGAAGAGAGCTTCGAGGAGGACCGAGTCAAGGATTTCTTCTCGCAATTCGGCAGTGTCGTTGAGGTTTCGATGAAGCCATACAAGAGATTAGCCATTGTCAAATTTGACAGCTGGAACTCTGCCAACGCGGCGTACCACTCGCCGAAAGTCATTTTTGACAATCGCTTTGTGAAGGTCTTTTGGTTTAAAGAGGACGAATCTGCGCAACCAGGCTCAACACCGAGAGGGGGGCCTCCTAAGAAGATGCATACCTCGAATGGCCTGCCGTCAGCTGGCGCGGCCGACTCCGGCTCGCAACCCGACCTAGACATGGAAGAGTTCGCAAAGCAGCAGGAGGCGAGGCAAAGGGCCTACGAGGAGAAGACCAAGAGACGAGAAGAACTGGAGCGCCAACAGCAGGAGCTCGAGAAGCGGCAAAAGGAGCTCATCGCCAAACAGCGGGAGGAGAGGGCGAAACTAGATGCCAAACTCCAACGCGACGGCTCCAAGTCCGGAGACGGCGCGGACGGCGGCAACGAGGACGGCTCCAGCTCGCCAAAGCCAATGAACCAGTCCGAAGCGCTCCGCGCGCAGCTGGCGGCATTAGAGGCAGAGGCACGGCAAATGGGGCTCGACCCCGATGCCATGGCCGACGCCCCGGCACCGTGGCCGACCAGGGGCGGCGGATACGGGCGCGGAAGAGGCCGAGCAGGCGCAGCACCGAACTGGCGAGGTGCGCCCTACACGCCGCGGGGTTTCAGGGGAGGCGCCCGCGGCCGCGCTAACGTCCATGCCGCGTATGCCGCATACTCGCTCGACAACCGGCCCAAGAAGGTGGTGCTCACGGGGCTGGATTTCACCGTGTCTGAGAAGGACGAGACCCTGAGACAGTATCTCTTTGTACGTT
>MU853409.1:774476-848723 GCA_033297235.1 Trichocladium antarcticum
TTCTCCCACCTCCACGAACCCAAACTAACAAAAACCCCCACCCAACCCATAGGGCATCGGCGAGTTCACCGACATCCAAACCACCCCCGCCGCCACCGAAATCACCTTCAAAGACCGCAAAACCGCCGAGAAGTTCTTCAACAGCGTCCTGCTCAACAACAAGGAAATCCCCGGCCTCGACGCCGTCGAGCTCGCCTGGGCCGGCTCCAACGGCTCCGCCGGCTCCGTGCCCACCACGCCGGGGACGACGACGAGCCCACCCACCACCACCACCACCACCACCACCACCACCAACCCGCGCACCCCGGCAGCAGCCACGAGCACTTTCGGCGGTGGTCCCAAGGGCTCGCGCGCGCCCACGGAGGCCGCCCATCGCAACGGAAATACCGGCTCGTCAGCAGCAGCAGCAGCAGCAGCAGCAGCAGCAGCAGTAGCGGGGAGTGGCGACGATAAGGACGTGCACATCCAGCTGGAGCGGCCGGCAGACCAGAACGAGATGGATTACGAGATTGCGGACGAGGACCAGTGGGGGGGGTATTGAGACAGAGGCTGGCTAGACGGGAGGGACGGGAGGGACGGAAGGGACGGAAGGGACGGAAGGGAAGGATGCGAACGAGGCCGGCATTTGTGTGTAAGGTTGTCTGGTGTGTGTGTGTGTACGAAACTGGGTCCTTCCGCTGCTGTCGGTCGTGGACGCCGCTGGGGTCGGACTGACGATTGATTGGCAAAGCGGGGGGGGGGGGGGGGGCGCTGGCGAGTCCGGTGCCGAGGGTTGGGTGGTGGTTTGTTCAATGGCCGCTCGGCCGTGTATGGATTAAAGGGTGCCTGCCGACTGGCTTGTTGACATATTCCACTGCAAGGCCTTTTTCAGGGGTAACCTGTCGGGTCGGCCACTCTTTGGTTTGATAGGATTTGAGGGTTTGGCTGTTGAATCTTCTCCCCAAGTATCTATCAACACGACCCTTTTCAAGCTCATCACCGCTTCATCCCAGTGTTTGGACCGCTAAAACTTCATGTATCTCGCCTTTGTCTTGCAGCCACTATTCATTGATTTTCAGCTCCTCCAAAAGGAGAGAGATTGAAAAGTACCATGATAGATATGTTGAAACCAAACCTGAAATTTCCCCTGGGTATCGTTGAGATATCGGCGATGCATGGAAAACGAAGCTGGCCATATCCCCCCCCCTTCCAGACCAGCCCCGGTTTCTATGTGTCCGTCTACCGTAATTGTTGAATTGATCCATTTCCATCCATTCCAACACGTCTGTCGCGTGCCTTCCCTTTTTGTTGAAAAACCAAAGACCGACGACCTGTATAAATGCTTCCCATCATGACCCATTTCATGCGCAAAGAGCATATTTGTGTTCGCCAGCCCCCCTTACGAAAAACGCCTTCCCAGATGCATGCTGCTGTAGTATGTTAAATGCTTCGCGTCGTGACAAAATTGCGTCGTTCCTCCAAGGTCCGGCCTCCGCTCCCGCTCCCGTTCCAGGCTGCGGATGGATAGATGAATATTAAAAGTAAGATGTGTATGTGCAAGTTGGGAGGTTGAATGGATTACGGCCATGCAAGAGTGTTGAAAATAAAGCCTTCGTTGTTGTGCCTTGTGAGGCGGCGATTGGGCCCAAGGAATTGGGTATTATGCCGAAACCTCGAGGCCGTTGGGTTGGTCCTGGACTCCATTTGCCTGGGCTTCAGGGGCCTTGTCTAGGCCCTGAACCTCCAGGCCCTTGAGGACTTCAAAGAGTGTGTGCCCCTGGTGGAAGTCGTTGTTCACTGCATGCTTGTCAGTTTCTGCCACGTCACTGCCTATGATGCCAGTACTATCTCACCAATGTTGACCAGGTACCACGAGCTCATGATCCCATCTACCACCAAACGGCTGGCGCTGCCGTTCTCGTAACAGCGAGCCCACTCGCTCCCCAACTGGAATGCCTCATCTTTCCATGCGAGGAAGCTGATTCTCTCGACAATGGTGGGCTGGACAATTTCCTTTCCGGGGAAGACACCCCATGTGACGGCATTGGGACCCTCAGACTGTGCATTTGTCTCAAGATTGCCGGACTTGGTCACGGCGTGGTAGGTCAGATCAGGATGGTGCTCGATACGGCGCTTGATCTCCGGGAAGAGCTCGGGCGCAACGAGCAGCTCGAGATACGCCTTCTGATAGACGTAGCCGTTCAGGGGCCCCCATCCGTGAACCGGGTGGTCCGACTTGGCACCGTTGACGGCTGGCTGTGAGTTCACAGTAATAAGGCCTCGGCTGTTGAGGTCAACCAAGTCGTCCCTGATCGAGTCGGCCTCCTCGGCCACCGGCGCCTCGCTCCAGGGAAGGTATTCGATTTCCTTATTCAGGTACCGGATGAAGAGATCCGCGACGTCCTTGATGCAGGTAGGCTCGCCCCACTTCTTGCGATTTTGTTCGTTGCTGCCCGTCAGACCAATGCCATAGGCATCCAGTTCGCCAAAGGCTGGTGATCTCGAGTCACCCCAGCGGCCGTTGGGGAACTCGTCCCAGTCCTGCGTACGCGCGACATATGACTTGTTACGGTTCCGCCAGAAAATGGGCCGGACATCCTCACCACGGCGCCCGAGGCCCAAAGACTGCTTCCAGGGCAGCGCATGCTTTAGCGGGTGGTCCGGTGATGGCATCCAATCCAACTCCTCCAGGACCATGCGGGTCGCCTGGGCAAGGTTCATGGTGTAGAAGTGCAGGTGACGGATCCCAGCGCCGAGGATCTTACGGCACAGCTCGGCAACGAGCGTCTTGCCCATGTCACGAACGGCCACATCGTCGTTCTTGACAGGCTCGAGCTTTGTCATCCAATCCTCGGGGACCTTGCAGTTCATGTGATTCGCGCGGCGTATGAAGCTCGCGTAGGTAGCGATGGGCATGATGCCAGGCACGATGGGCACAGTGATGCCGCGAGCCCGGACCTTCTCGACCCAGCGGACGAAATTATCGGCATCGTAAAACATCTGGGTGACGATGAAGGTAGCACCCTCGTCCACCTTTTCCTTGAGGTGGTCCAGCAGCAGATCCTCGTCCTTGTTGTCGTCGCAGCCCTCGGGGTATCCAGCAACGCCGATGTCGAAGTGGTTGCCGTAAGTCTTGCGGATGTGCGTGACGAGGTCGCGGGCGTAGCGGAAACCACCCTCAGCGGCCTCCCACTTCTCCTGATCGCGTGGCGGGTCTCCCCGGAGAGCCAGGATGTTGGTGCAGCCAGCCTTGTAAGCCTTCTTCAGGGCGTCGTTGACCTTGTCCTCGCCCATGTCCGTACATGTCAGGTGCATGCATGCCTCGATGCCCAGGTAAGTCTGGGCCTGAACCACCATTTCGCATGTGAGCTCCGCAATGCGGCCGCCGGCGCCCCAGGTGATGTCGATGAACTTTGGGCCGAAGTTGTACATGCGCTCCATGCGCTCGTAGAGGTTCTGGACACCCTGTGCCGTCTTGGGTGGGAAGTACTCGAACGAGAAGGACGGATTGCCCGTCCTCTCGGCCTCGGCCAGCATCTCCCGGATATGCATCGTGGCTAGATTCTGCTAGGTTTTGCGAATATCGGCGCCGGAGAAAAGACACGGTTGTTTTCTAGATGAAAAGACTGAACTTGTTAGAGTGACAACCTGTTCGGTAACCACGTAGCGGCGTATTGGGAAAGCATGGTATCTATCTGAAGAGACAAGAGACATGAGAGAAAGCAGGCAAAATCCATTCCAGCAAAGCACAGCTTTGTAACATTTGGAATGGTCAGGGAAAAGACACGCCAACGGCGTGTAGGCAGAGCAATGGGGGGCCTCGGGGCAAACGGAGAAAGTAGATGGGCTGGCATACTCGTCGGTCAATCTTGGTGACAAGTCAACGATGTGCACTCGGCGGGGCAAAAAGAAGAAAGATTACCCCTCTACGCCTGTGCACCTGGGCGGCCCTCGAACTCCGGCCGGAGTCTTTCCGAGAACGTGGAGAACGTGGGATGGGTAGAGTAAGGGACCGGGAATCGAGACGAAGGAAACGAGAGAAGGAGAAAAGGGAAGAAAAATACCGACGGCGGCAGCGACCATGACAAGAATGAAAGGGAAGAGAGACCGGCCCAGGCAGCTACAGCACAGTGCGTGGGGTGAGTCCCAGGTGGATCGGCGAATGCGAGCCCGGAGTACTTGACACCCCACAGTGGCCCACCCCGCCATTCTCGATCCGCATCGGACCCCGAACAGTGAGGGTGGGGTCGTTGTTTTGGGGGAGGGAAAGGAAACAGCCAGACAAAAGAAGCAATTGCGGGCCAGCGAAGCCTGCAGCTTGTGACGGACCTGCCTCGAGTCGGACCCGTGGCCCGACGACAGAGGGCGAGGGGGCTGTAACCCCTTGACCTCCTGCGAGAACAGCGCAGCACCCTCATCATAGCGACACCGACACATCTTGAGCAAACGGGCAGCAGAAAGTGGCGGTCAACAGTAATCCGTACACAATGCATCAAGGGGAAAAAACATGTGAACACACAGCGGCAGCCCCTATGCCGAAGCTCAGGGCATCCGCTGTTGTGTGTGGCTCGGATGCTACCCCGACAGGTTGCATCCCATAATTGCTGCGTCTTTAGAGAGGTCGGATGTTTCTCAAAACACACGACGCGGAAGCAGAAGAGCTCCTGACGTAACCGGGAAGCGGTGCAAACTTCCCATCAGGGATACCCTCACTGGCCGAGCGTTCCCCGGTACCCCCACTGTCTAACTGCCCCGCTATCCTGCCGTGGTCGGCCGCGCCATGCTATTGCGTGATCCTCCAAGCCGGCCGGCAGTATTCGATGAAAAACGGCGTATGTCTAACAATGGCAAGAAACGAGAAAAAAGAAGAAGTCAGGCAACCTGACGGACCGACTATGGGGAAACGAGGTGATATTACGCCATGTCTCATACTTAGTATTCTGCATTTCAACAAAAAGTGAACCTCGATAAGAATCTAGCAAAAGAAAAGGATTGTGGACGAGCTGGGAATCGAACCCAGGACCTTTCGCATACAGGGGAGTATGCTAAGCGAACGCTCTACCAACTGAGCCACACGCCCGAATCGATACTTTAGGGTTTCGCCAATGAGCCGTTTGAGCGACGAGTCCCGGCTTCTCCAGAACCAGCAGTGTACTGTAAATGGAGACACTGCTGTTCAACTGCGTGTCTATGGAAATGTGCCAGTATACAACATCTCACAAAATGAAAACAAACTGAGAAGAAGGACAAGAAAAAGCAGAAAATGATACAGATGAGAGGGGAGGAAAGAAAAGGGGTGTAGAGGAAGATAACCTCCAAATAACCGACCCCTCGCATCAACCCTGATGAGTATGAGTACTTCTATCCAAATCCATCTGGCCATGTTTCTAGCCTACTACTCGCTGTATACAACACGGCAAACCCTTTCCCCTAGCCCCCTCCTACTTCGTCGCCTCACTTGGATCGGAGCCCCCCCCGGCCCCGGCCGACTTCGGCCGACTCACAGCACCTTTACCAACAATCTTCTCAGTCCAGTTCCACATCGTCGGGCCCGAGCTCGTGTCCCGAAGGCCCAGTGGGAGTCCGAGATAATGACTGCTCTCCGCCGCCTTCCTCTTTCCATCGGCGGCCGCCGCCGCAGCCTTCTTCCCACCGCTCCGCCCACTCCCGCCCTCGTCGCTCTCATCACCACTATCCATCCAGTCGCGCTCGCTCCACGTGACAGAGTCGATCCGATCCAGCGGCGGGCGGGGCGTGACCGGCGTCTTCGGCGACGCCGCACCACCGCCCTCGCCCAACGACGGGATCCTCGGCAGTTCCGACAGGGTATCAGCAGCATCCTCCGCCCGTTCCCTTCTTCCTCCTCCAGAACCCCCCACGCCACCAAGCCCCGCAACCACAGGCCCCCCGTTTCCCACCCCATCTCCAGTACCACCAACCCCGCCTTCGCGATTGACCGCCCCGTCCCGGTCCACAGCATCCCTCACCTCCCGGCCATCGGCCCCGACCCGCTCGTGCACACCCCGTGCCCTCTCGCCGCCGCCCTCCTCCTCGTCCCGCATCCGCGCCACGACCGCATCGCTAAAGTGCGCCTCGACAAGGTGCTGCACCACGGGCCAGCCAAAGGCGTTGGCGAACATGCGGCGCACGACAATGTTGTTGTGCGCGTCGGGCTCCAGCTTCACCAGCACCTTGCGCCACGACAGGCCCCGGTGGTAGGCGCGGGCGATCTTCTCCTCGACGCGCATCTGTGCCGAGTCGACTCGCAGGTCCTGGTCGGCGGGGAAGGAGGGAGTGTGAGGGCCGGGGGTGCTAGGTGCCGATGGGGTTGGGGCGGTGTCGGTGGCGGAGGAGGATACGGTTGTGTGGATTGTGGAGCCGTCGTTGCTCTTTTTGGGGGTTTGGGGTGCTTCGGATTGCTGGGAGAGCGAAGAGTCTTTGTGGGGGACTGGTGGCGGGGAGGAGGCTTCGTTTGGTGTGGACTTTTGGGACGAGCTGAAGGTGGCCGCGGACCGGATGCGCGTGCCGAGGTGGCTGGAAGCCCGGTCTTTGAGCGGCGGTGGGGGGATGTCTGTCGGGTGGTATACCCGGTCGTGGAAAATGGTGCGGGGACGCTTGGATGGGTCGATAAGGAACTCGACGGATGGTAGTTTCGGGTTGAGCAAGTCATTGGCCGACTCAAAGATGGTTGTTCTCGGAGGTGCCGACATGGGCTCGGCGTCGCCGGCGGTCTCATCCCCAGCGGTCACCCTCGGTGCCGATGAAGTTGCAGAGCTAGGCGATGACGGGTCATCTATTTTCAATGTCTGGCTGCGTTGATAGATCTTGTTTATTTTCAGCGAGGCGGGCGGGGGCGGTTTGGGGTTCTCGTTGCGGAAGAAATTAAAGAAGCCGGCGAAGGGATTGGAGTTGGTTGTGCTTGAAGTTTGTAGGTTTTGTAGTTCTGAAGGCACCGGTTCTTGATAATGACCAGTTGGTGGTCTGAGGCTGTGTCGGTCGTCTTCCAGGATGGCGTTGCTGGGGGGCTGAGGCACCGTGTGGGGGTCCTCGGGGCTGGTCGGTGTGGTCTTGCCTGCGTCGTCGGCTTCTTCTATTGCGTCTGGTTCCATTGGTGCCCATGGCGAGAGTCTCGGGCTCATGACGTTTGCTCCCGTCAGTTCAGCCCATCCGAACCCCACGACCGTCTCGACGAGGCCCGCCTCTCGACGGGCCTTTTCCACCCGTCCGAGACCTTGCCAGTCAAGGAAGAGCAGGCAGCTTGTTCGGCAAGGCACGATGCCGTCGTTGACCACATTCGAGTAGACAGTCCTATTGCGGAACTTTTTGAGCGCTTTATGGGCCGGTCCAGTGGGGAGGATTCGGAGCAACGGCTTGGATTCAGGCTGAGGCTCTCCGTAGACACGCTTGTGCGCATGCTCTCCGAGGTTGCTCACAAGAGCGCCCCATCCATTCCGTGCGATCGTCGGGGCTCTCCAAGTCAGGCCGAGGTCCTGACCTGTCCTGCCCACCAGGCCAAAGTCCAGCGCAAACTTGACATAGAGCGGGTTCTCGTGGTTGAGCCCAAGAAACGGCGATGCCATGGCAATGAAGTTGACCGGCTCAATAAGGTCGAAGAATTGTGGCGAGTGTTTTTGAATGTAGGCGACAGCATAGGTTTGCACGGGTCCACCGAGAGAGTGCGCGATGAAGCTGATCTTGGTGAACTTGTACAGCCTATCGCTCCCTGGACACGGCACGTGGTGGACGGAGCTATGCTTATGGGCCTCTTCGACACCCTTCTTCTGCGCGCTGGTCTTGAGCGAGTGGGCGATGGCCTCGGACGCTGCTTTGGCGGTTGGGAGGCATGGCTGATCCGGGTAGGTCATGGCCAGGATGTATCTCGCCAAGCGCTTCCCCAGATACTTGATGCCCTTTTCGGTCTTCGTCGCATTTCCAGAAAAGCCGCGCACCACGACCTCCTCGTCGTCGCTGTCGCTGTCACTGTCGTCCCCTTCTCCCCCGTCGTTCTCCTGCCGGCCGCTGCTGCCGCCATCGGCATCCTTCTCTGTGCCTGGGATTGATGTGGAGGGTTGACTGCTACTTTCGAAATCAGGCCCCTGACAGCCATTTTCTGGGGCCGGCCGCCTTCTCGCAGCCCGTTCCCTGGCTTTCCGAGCTTTCGCGTCTATTCTTGCCTGTTTGACTGTTGCGTCGATGCGTTCTTTAAGAAACAGCATATCGGAACCGAGATTGCTGTGTAACCCATGGGTGAGTATGACAAGGTGAACCCTTTTCTGTTTCGGTCGCGCCGGCTCCCGTCTCTCGCCAAGTTTTCCCCCTCTTACGGCGGGTTCAACCGACGCGTCGGCGCTGTCGTTGACTTTTGCCCGGAGCCATCCCATGTCGTCCCAGCCAGGGAGCTGAGGAGTATTCCACAGCGCGGCGGTATCCTCCACCTTGAGATGAATGGCCTTGGAGAAGACGCCCTTGGTCTGGGCTGGGCGGTCCTTCACAGCCCCAGCGCTGTGCTGAAAATCGCTGACATGCCCTGGTTGGGGGGGGGCTTGGGCCTGCCCTCCAATGACGGGTACCACGGAGCCTAGATTCAACGATTTCTCATCGCGCGCGAGCAGGACCTCGTAGTGCACCGCTGCCGAGGAGGAAAACAGGATCTGGGAGGCGACCTCGATGACCCAAGTCACAGTGTCGTCCTCGTGTTCGGGCCCGCTCCCAAAGTAGCCATGTTTACTGCTTCCTTCGCCAGCAGACTGACGGATGTTGTCGGGCACCACCAGGTGACAGTTCCAGGTGGCGCCGGCTTTGAGCATGGGTTCGAATTCGGGCACGCCATAGCGACGGGGGTTCTCGAATTTCTCAAAGGGCTTGAAGTTTGACGGGTACGCAGCGACACAGAGGTTGTAGGGTCCGTGGACAAAGGCAGCGCGGAGGGCGGTGGACGAGGTATTCTTGATGCGCAGGTATAACAGTTCGGGAGACGGGAGGATGTGGTCGGCCGACGGTTTGTACGTCACCGTGTAGCGCACCACCACGCCGATCTTGACGCTGCCGGCCTGGTGGGCGAGAAGCATTGTCGACATCCTATACCAGCAGGGCAGTCATGGAAACCAATGCAGGACGCGTGTGGATATCAAACACAACCGTGACGGTCATGACAGGGTCGTACCGAATGATGCTTCACAGCGCATAAGATGGTGGGGCCGGTGTTGCCGTGGCCGTGGCCGTTGCCGTTGCCTTCTTGGAGAGCGAGCTGAAGATGCCAGGGTTGTTTCAGCCCATTGTGCATATCCGAACGGCTGCGGGCTGCGGATTGCGGGCTGCTGTTGCGGTCCGATGATCTGGCGGGCGACTCGGGAGTCGGGATGGGGTCCGGCAGGATGGATGGACGCACGAGGCAGCAAGAGATGACCAGACGAAACGTGCAGGCAAGGACAGGCCTTGAGGGGCAGAAGGGGATGCCTGGATGGGGACCTGACTTGATGGAGCAAATTCAAAGCTTAAATTTCCTTGGCTGCACTTGGCCACACTTGGCACAGCGTTGCAGGCCTGGCCGGCGGAAGGCTCGGCACAAACACAAGTGGTGGGATAATTACTGTAACTGCGAATACATGTACATGTTGACGGGCCCATAAATGCTCAGGCCAGCCACAGCCAATCTTTGGTGGGCATGGCCTGAGCCACCCGCAGTTGCATACCGAGCCACCTGCCCATTCCCGGGCTATTTCCAACGCAACAACATCGATTGACCGCCAACTTTTTTAGACCGGCAGTATTCTCACACGTCAAGACCCCTCCCCGGCATCCGCAGCACCTTCTCACCGACAAGATAGCTTCCGGCCCCGTCGATGCGCCGCCCGGCAGATTGATTTGACAATGGGGAGAAGGCCAAATGCGCTCATTCTGCAGTATTTTGAACGCGGTCCAAAGCTGCAGGATCAGAGCAATCGCTATCCCCACACCTGCAAAGCGTGAGCCTCCTGTTCTTTCGCTCTCTCTCTTTCCAGTCATCGGTCCCACCGCTTCTCTAGCACCGCCGTCGCTAATTGTGTCTGTCTTCGTTTCCAGATGCGGAGAACACTTTCCGCGCGGCCGACTCGACAGCCTGACGAGCCACCTCACCAAGAAATGCCCCGCGATTAGCGAAGCCGAACGCGTCAATGCCCTGCTATCACTGTCGGGCATGAGCCATGCGTCCCAGCGATTCCAGCAGAGCCAGCAGGCCCAGGCCCATGCCCAGGCCCAGGCCCAAGCCCGCGCCCAAGGCAATGGCTCTCCAGCCGATATGCCCATGATGCAGCGCGACTGGACTGCCCTTGGAGTGCTCGCCGAAGTGTCTCGGCAGATCGATCTGAACGAGAAGAACGACCACGGCCAGCCCAATGGCGCAGTCCCTCCTGCGCAGCCACGCCCCAGCTCGCAGTCCGCAGAGCGTCTTGCGTTGCATGAGCAATTTACCATCGAGAATCCGACGTCGAACCGAGAGAATGACACGGCGCGAGGAGACAAGGGCAAGTGGGCCCAAGCTCCGCAACGGCAGGGGAGGATTGACCCAACTGACTGCCATGTAGCCGAACCCCCGTTGTCAGAGGAAGACCGAGCGCCCACGGCCGAAGAACGTCTACAAGAAATCCTCGGTGCCGATGACGGCCAATCGGATTCCGCGAATCTCACAATGGCTGCCGCGGCGACGGCCCGCCTGAACCCCGCCTATCTCGACCCGGAGATACTTGGCGAGGAGGCCGCCGCTGCCGCCGAGGAGGCCACTGCTACTGCTAATGCCGCGGCTGCAGCAGCCGCGGCCGTAGCCAACAGCCTTCCCGAAGCCGACATGACTGGTATGGAGGAGACGCCTCCCATGCCCAGCCCGCCTGCCATCATCCAAACGGCCAGTGTTCCGCCGCCTTGGGGAGAGATCACATATGCGACCGACTCCTATCAGGCAGCGATGCCAAACAACAGCCCCATGCAGACCTCGGCCCCTCTTGGTAAGGGCGTCTTTCGCTTGGAGGGCGGGCCAAACGGTGCCAAGTCTCGCCATTCGCGCGCCCGGTTCAATGCGACCAGGAGAAGAGAAGTTCAGGAAGTCCGGAAGATTGGCGCATGCATCCGATGCCGAGTTCTCAGAAAGACCTGCTCCCAGGGCTCGCCGTGCGATACTTGCCGGAAGGTGCTCTCCCCCAGGGTGTGGCGCTCGGGTTGCGTGCGCACAAAGTTCTCAGAACAGCTGGATCTATACTCTGCCGGAGTGCAGATCGTTCTCGCTCAAGCGAGAGTCAACTCGCTCAAGCAGTCCATGGCGCTTGACAACCACGGTGTTCTGGTTGAGGCCTGTCATTTCCCAGACTGCACCCCGCGTCTGCAGCTCCAGGTTTTGCAGCGTGATCCTGACCGGGACGCCGAGGGGAAACTCGTCGATGCCAACATTGTGGACGACCGGCCTTCGAGTTATCCCATTGTCATGCTAGACAATGACAACCAGGATGTGCCTGCTAGAGTCGAGACATATATGCGCGAGTTGTTGCCGGAAATGATCAGGCGAGAGCCCTCGCACTTCATGCGGGTTACGCTGCAGACTGCTGTTGATGTTGCCACCCAGACCAACGACGAGCTGCTCAAGAAATCACTCGAGCTGTGGGGTCTTGTAGAGATTCTAGACCGAGAACGCCAGTGGACCATCAGCGCCAAAACATGGGCCGACGACACGCCGGCCAGGGCCGTCAAGGAAGACACGGATGGGGAGCTGTTCAACACCATCTGCCTTCAGCTCGCCGCCGCCGCCGAGAGGAAAGCTGCCGCCACGAGCAAGGCTCTCCTCACCGGCATGCAGCGTGTCCTGCAAGACAGCAAGGTCAAGATTGACTTCAACATGTACTTTGCCGTGCTGATCCTGCTGAACTGCGTCGAAAAGTCCAGCTGGGCCTTCAAGGCCTGGGAGCAGGAAAACCTGCGTCACCTCTGGCCGCTCGAGAAGGAGCCGGTAAGCTTTGCCCAGCAGGGCTATGTTATTGCCAACCTCTTGCACATGCTCCTCGGCATCCGCAAGGCCCTCCCGCGGACAACGCGCCGCGAGGCCGACGGCAAGCTCGTCACCGAGGAGGAGAACCCGGCGATACGGGAGTATTTCGAGGCCATCAACCTCGACTGTGAGTGGCACCAAGCACAAACCCCTGCCTGATACGCGCCAGTGTGGCTGACGATCCCTTGCAGTTACCCAAGTCAAGGCCAAGCAAGAGCGGCCGGCATTCTCGCCCACCGACTCCCGGTCGTTTGAGCTCCTGTTCAGCTCAACCCTTCTCCTCCCCAACACGGATGCCTGACCGACCCAGGCCATGTTCGCGCGCAAATATGCGTCTTCCGCGTTTTCCTATTCCGGCTATGAGGCCGTTCACGGCTTGTTGAACGGCGGCGCATAGCCCACGACCGTATATGCCACCACCCATGTACAATTATGAAGGTTTTCCGGCGTCCAGGAGGCTCTAGGAGCAGTAATGGCTCGAGTTAATGGTATTAAATCAGCGGCTCACGACCGGCACGGATCCGAAACGGAACCCTCTCGGTGGGCGGAAGGACGGATTTGTTTTCTCATGATAGATTAAATACCCCCCCCCCCCATAGCGGATGCCAACTGCCCAAATGAAGTTCTAGTTCTGTTGAGAACTGACAAATAACTCATCACGCCAAGCGCCTGCGTCGCAACTATCGTTCAACTAGATCCAGAATCAGCCCACCAACTTGCTCAACGCTCCCGGTCACTCCCCGCATCCCCCCCTCCCCCTCCCCGAGACCCCGTCCCGGCGGGCCCCCCAGCAGCAGCAGCAGCAGCCGCAGCACCCCGCTTCGGCTTCCGGAAACACGCAAACTCGCCCTTGCTCGCCTCGCGCAGCCGCTTCAACACGGCGCGCATCTCGGGCAGCTCGGCCTGCAGGCGGGCGCGGGCGTCGTTGTCGGTGCGGGCGTCCAGCTCCTGGTAGATGGCGCTCTGCAGCTCCGACGCGCGGTCCGTGGTGTAGTGGCTGAGGGTCTGGGCGACGAACTCGACGTCGAGCGTGGCCTGCGTGAGGGCCTCGAGGTCGTAGCGCGCGCGCGTCTTGAAGGCGTCGAGGAGCTCGCGCGTCGCCTGCTCGAGCAGGTACGAGAGCACCTCGGTCGTGAGCGACGCGGCCGTCGTCGACACCTGCGTGTGCACCAGCACGAGCGCGAGCAGGGCCTCGTAGACGTACGGCCGCACGGCGCGGCGCATGGTGTTGCTGGGCGCCGGGCTCCACGTCGGGGAGGAGACGCCCGCGTGGATGATGCGGTGGAGGGCGTCGATCGAGGGGCGGGTGTAGGCCTTGAAGAGGCGGGCGTCGATTTGGGTGAGGACGTCGCGGATGGTTTTGGACTCGTCGGTGAGTTTGACGGAGAAGGCGTTTTCGAATTGGGTGTGGAGGACGGGGACAACGGTGGAGCGGAGGAATTGGAGGTTGCTGAGGGTTAGGAGCATGCGGACGTTCTGGGTGGGTGGGGAGGTTAGTTCCAGAAGAATTAGAGGAAAGGGGGGGGGGGAAGCGTTACTCTATCGCTCGCATCAACGGTGCCCCCGCCGATGGTCGAGACGGAAAGCTGTGGGTTTGCTGGGGTGTTTACTAGGACATAACCGTCGCTTTCTACCGCCCACTCGTCGTCGGCCTTCTTGGGGAATCGCTCGGCATTCACAACCATGCCGCCCAGAGTCTTGTAGAGCGTGGTCACGTATTGGCTGCGGACCATTTTCAACAGCTTCGTCGGCGGAGGGAGGACAATATCCCCTGCTCCCGGCTTCGACATGGCGTCGGAGATGTAGAGGATCTTCTGCATTCCGCTGAGCAGGGCGCCCTCGAATGCGGCAAAGCTAGTCGGCATCCTAGTCACGTCTCCGCTGTCTGGCAACCGATTCCAGTCCTCGACGTATTTGAAGTTTTCCGCGTCCCTGTTCCACGCCGAACAGAGCATGAGTACGCACCTCTCCCTGGAAACCGTAACCAGCGTCCTGACTCGTTCTACCTCGCCGGTGTCGCCCTTCCCGACTGGGGCGATGGACGCCATATCCGAAGCCCCGGACCCAACGAGTGCCAGCATCTGCGGAAGATAGTGAACGCCGCTGAGACAGTTGGACCATGGCGGCCAGAACGCAAACCTCTCCCAAGTCTCGCCCTTTTTGGGGGATGGGGGCGGTGGGTTGTTGGGGTCAAGGTTGAAGCGCGGATCCCGTGGGGTCAGCGACCCAGACATGGATGGGACTGCTGGAGTTCCTGGAGACGGCGGCGGCATTGGAGAGAATAGGAGGGAGATGTCCTCGGGCGGAGGCCCGGCGAAGAACATGAGGACGCTTTCCCGAATCATGCTGACCAACTCGACGGCGGCTTTCTGGAGATCTACCGTCCCTTGCTGGGAGAGCCGGTGATGGTCCTTGGACTCGCTATTGTAGCCAACAGGCAAGCTCCTCTGGGTCTTGCCATCGATGAAACCTCGGACAGTCTGCCAAAACTCGAGCACCTCGCCCAATATGCCCTGGGGGGAGAGTAGGTTGTTTAAAAAGGCGACATTGGTTTCCCAAACCTCCACAACATCGGCAGCATCAAGGTTCTTGGACCTCGTCTCGACTGACTGCCTTCCAAGGGCCCACATATGAGATGCGATGGTCTGGGGTGTCGGCTTGTCCGCGTTTGCCAACCGGCGCCGCAGGATTTCGATTTCCACCTTGGAACGCTCAGCCGTGGACTGGATTTTGCTCTTGAGATAGTCGTAACGGCTCAGAAGCCAGACCCAGACGGGGTTGTCTTCAACGCCCAGCTCCAAAAGGAGCGAGATCAGCTCCATGTGTTGATCATCCTGAGGCTGCTCTGGCGTGTCTGCCTTGGCCGCGTTGTAGGGGGAGATGAGCTGTCGCCATGTGTCGCGCTTGAGCACCTGTATTTGCTCCTCAATGTCATGCCACATCCGTGCCGCCAAAAGGATCCGATTTAGTTGCTCGTCAGACGGCTGCACGGACTTGGCTTCCTCGGCAAGCTGCCGTGCCTCGTCGGCAAACCTCCTCGCCTTCGTGTACTCCTCCACCAGGGTCTCGTAGTCCTTGCGCTTGATGCTGTCCGCTATTGCCGCGCTTGTCTCCACGTGCTCCTTGTACTGGTCCAGAGATGATGCCACCGTCTTGAGGTGCTCCTCCTTTTCTCGCCCTCCCAGTGCGGGGCCCCAGACCTCCTCCGCCTTGGCCGAAACGTCAAGCAGCGGCGCCTTCACACCCAGGACGCCGTACTCGCTTTCCTTGATCAGCGCGTTCTTCTTCCGCGGATCCGTTGCTGGCGACAATGGACTGGCGATGGCCGGCGGCCCGCTGCCACTCCGAAAGCTATTCCGGCTGGCGTGGCGAGAGTGTGTGCGGGCACGGGGAGGCGCGGGATCGGCACCGCGGTATTTCATCTCCTTGTACACATTGTCGATGGTGGCTTTGGCGCGGACGAAGCGCTCGAAGTTGGATTCCACAAGAACTTTCAGGGACGCCGACTTTTGATCAATCGACCTGGAGAGAATCTCGAGCCCGCTTATCAGCGACTGGGTGTCGGCTGTCGCATGCATCTGGGACAGGAACAGGGCCGGGGAAAAGGTCGTCGAGGAGAGAAGGAAGCGGTTGCCTGTCCGCAGCCATTGTGTCAATTGCCATTTGCCATGACCGGCCGGGTCTGCAGCAGTATCGTGCCAACTCACGGAGCCTCAAGTCATCCTGCAATGGGACTCCTAGCTGTTTCAACGTCCGCACCACGCTCTCGGTTGTGCCCAGGGGGTCGGGCTCGTCCTTCTGCACCAGATTGCCAATGCCGCTACCCGAGTTCTCAGAGCCCGGAACAATGCTGCTCCTGGCGCTCACGGCCCGTTCGAGAGCTTGGTATCTTGACTTTCTCCTGTTGGTCTTTTTCTTGGCGGCGGCCTCGTCGTCGGAGCCATCGCTCTCGTTGTCCTTCTCGGTCGGCCATTGGACGGGGTTGAGTGTGTTGATTTGGTAGAAATCGAGGACGGTCCGTTCTAGATCTGCCATGGTTGGTGTGTGCGCATCGCGTTGCCTCCGCGGATGGTCAAGTCGGGCGATTGGAATCGAGGGGCGCGCCTGGCGTTCGGTTTACAGGGGTCGAGTGGGGTTGCAAGTCAGGGATGGCATGGGTAAGGCATGCAAGTTGGTTCACCGCTTCCATTGCTCTGAGAAGCTTCCCATTCTGCCGTACTTATGGGGCGGTGAGGTGCGCTTCCGCACTAGTCCCACAGGCTACGTAATGCGGCCCCAGCGCCCAGCTCGGCGTTGCTGTCACCGATGTCAGATCCCTGCGAACGCACGGCCCACCCGCCTGCCGTGTTCCCGCCGCCCCATCAACTGTGGGTTGGCTGCATTGAATTCGATCAGTTTTTAGCATCTGCGCGTAAAAACACCGGCAAAACATCCTTCTACGCCGGACCTGGCGGTTTATCTCGACATTTTCGTGGTTCCCGAGCCTCCTTGCATACTCCATTCTGAAGACGTATCTCGACGACATCGTCAATATGTTTGCCCTCCGAGCCGCCGCTGCCCCTGTGCAGCGCCAATGCTTCCGCGCAGCTCCCCGCGCCTCCGTCACTCTCTCGCTGCAGGTGCGTCCACAGCTTCACCGACCCGGCCGATAAGGCTTTCACTAACGCTCCCGTCTAGAGCCGGCTGTACTCCTCGCAGGGCCGTGTCGCCCAGTTCAATGGACAGAAGGATGCCCAGGTAAGCAGCGACCCAAAAGCGTGCGAGAGGATGCGATCAACCGCCCCGATCGCTGGTGTGGCGTGCAAGATCACCGACAGACAGCATGGCCACCACACCTCTGCGACACAAGCACGGCAGCTAAGACATGATTATAGGGCGACTACACCGTCAGCCTGATCGAGGGTGATGGCATTGGCCCCGAGATCGCCGTGGCCGTCAAAGATATCTTCGCCGCCGCCAAGGTTTGTCTTCCGCTCACCCGGCATTGCCCCGGACCGCGATGAGGATTTACTAAACCCGCCCAACACAGACCCCCATCAAGTGGGAGCCCATCAACGTCGACCCCATTCTCAAGGATGGCAAGACGGCTATCCCGGATGCGGCCATCGAGAGCATCAGGAGGAACAAGATCGCCCTCAAAGGCCCCCTTGCCGTATGTCTAGACAAAACCCCGCCGTCCTCTCCGCCCATGGGGCTGGCGCATATCTGACCATGGCTGTAGACCCCCATCGGCAAGGGCCACGTCTCCCTCAACCTCACCCTCCGCCGTACATTCAACCTCTTTGCCAACCTGCGTCCCTGCCGCTCGGTTGCCGGGTACAAGACCCCCTACGACAACGTCGACACGGTCCTGATCCGCGAGAACACCGAGGGCGAGTACTCTGGCATTGAGCACGTTGTGGTGGATGGTGTTGTGCAGAGCATCAAGCTCATCACCCGGGAGGCCAGTGAGCGTGTCCTGCGGTTCGCCTTCCAGCAGGCCCGCGCGATTGGCCGCAAGAAGGTCCGCGTTGTGCACAAGGCCACCATCATGAAGATGAGCGACGGCCTCTTCCTCACCGTGGCCCAGGAGGTCGCCAAGGAGTTCCCCGATATCGAGTTCGACGCCGAGCTGCTCGACAACACGTGCCTCAAGATGACGACCGACCCCGTCCCGTACAACGACAAGGTCCTTGTCATGCCCAACCTGTATGGCGACATTCTGTCCGACATGTGCGCTGGTCTTATTGGCGGCCTCGGCCTGACCCCCTCTGGCAACATCGGTGACGAGTGCTCCATCTTCGAGGCCGTCCACGGCTCCGCCCCGGATATCGCCGGCAAGGGGCTCGCCAACCCTACCGCCCTGCTCCTCAGCTCCATGATGATGTTGAGGCACATGGAGCTCAACACCTATGCCGACCGCATCGAGGATGCCGCCTTTGCCACCCTGGCCGAGGGCAAGGCCCTGACGGGCGATCTTGGCGGCAAGGCCAGCACCAGCGACTTTGCCTCGGCCATTATCAACAAGCTATGATACCATCCTATAGACTGTACTAGTACCGCGGCCAATTTTCGATAGCATCTTGGCTGGTTGTTAACGATGACGATTCTAATGACCTTTTATTTCCTGTTGTGGTACATACTTGATACGTCGTCTGCATTTGCGCCATGGACCTAGAAACGCGAGGAAGAATGTCTTGGGGGGGCAAACACATTGCCATTGTTGCTGCGCCGTGCTAAATCCGAACAAGATACGAACAGGGATACCACCCGTACCATTTGAATGGAGCCAGCCCCTGATTCGGCTAGGTTTTCTTCCCCCGCCGAGACTCGAGCCCGACTCAAATCTACAGCGATGTACCCGTAGCTAACTCATGCATGGTACGCTGCATCACAAGACAGATACAGCTCTCTGCTGCTGGCTACTACTGCAGTGTAACACCTAACTCCAGCAAGGTCTTTCATCGGAGAGAGAGGCACAGGACAGTGGCATCGTTGCCATGCCAAGCATCTTGCGGCTCGCTATGCAATCACATCGACCCAGTGTTGCACCGAAGGGGCAGGACGAACACCGGACAAGTTATCAGACAGCCAAGGCTCGAGGGTTCAACAGCCAAGGCTGGAAGGCTCAACAACCAAGGCTGTTGTCAAACTGTCAAACCGGCCATTCCGGCTCGCGCTATGGCTGCGGTGTTGTGATGCGCGAGCGCGAGCGCCGTTACTTGCTCGATATCAGTCGATCAGGGTTGATCAGGGTTAGGTGCGCGGTTCAAGGGAAGCGAGTGGAGCGATATGACAGGAGACGACTGCTTCTCCACCTCCCATTCTTCAAACTCGGTCCCAGGAACAGCGGGATACGGGTAGCCCATGGTACACGTGTTCTGCATGGCGCGGGATGTGGCATTGCGGATTACTGTTAGACATGGCGCAGAGGCCTGAACTTGGAAGGCAGGAGCCAAGTTGCTCACAGACAACATGGAGCCAAGTGCACGGGTAGAATTGCTCACCGTAGCACGCCCTCTCGCCAAGAAAGGTGTGTTTCTGCTGCGTACGCGGCAGCAAATTGAAGTGATACTTCCAAGACTGCTCAAGTACCCGAGCTGGCGGTAAGAACAGCGGGGAACCAAGCACTGCGCTAATCATGGACATCAACCTCGCCGACGGGCACTTGCCCAAACCGAGTAAGAAGCAGCCCTGTTATTGGATGAAACCTGCCAATCCAACTCAGTGACAAGACAACCCAAGCCAAGGCGGTGGGCAGGAGCAGAAAGAAACATCCGGAGAGCCAGGGGAGCCTACGGCGTGCATACGCCCTACACAGCAGTAGCGCAGGTTTGGGAAATCCATCACGCATGCACGCACCCACGTCGGACGACGCACGACGGACCAACAGGCCGGCGGGCAAATGTGAGACCACCACCATGTCGATGCCAGAAAATCACTCAAAACTATCGTTGGTCGTGCTGCATGTTGCCCACATATCATTTGACCGTCGATCCTGCAAGGACATGGATGCGCATGGGGGAAACGGCACGTTGTCCAGTTTTTGTGTGCACGGCTGCCACGCCCGATCGCGAATTACATCGCTGCGCCCACGTTTCCGACCATGCAGGCCACCAAGAACGAGGAGCTCTGGCGGTGGTGGTATGGGGTCGGAGGGTGGAACCCGGCGGCGTTTTGCTCGTAGGTTCTCTGCGACGATGTGAGGCACAGAAACCTAGTGTTTCTGCTCGTCGAGGGACCACGGTTGGGCCGGGGGGGGGGCGGCTGTGGCCGGAAGTTGGCCGGCTTTCACGATGAGCGCTTACTGCCTGTCCGTCACGCTATCTGGCCATTCTTGATGTGGATTAGAGAAGCCCAGTCCTGGACTAGGGAACCCGCCAGCCCGGCATCATGCCCCTGAGGTGACGCTCTGGGTCCAAATAACCGAAACGCCTTGTCCGGGGAACCGCTACTTGGCATGTAACGACGGGACGGTCGATTTGTTGCCCCTTCCGTGCGGTTTGTTGCTCGTCAACCAAACTTTCCCTGTTGCCTGTGCCTTACAAGTTACCTGGCATATCCGGGCCGAATCATACGAAGAACCGACCTAGCCGAACCGCCAGTTGGCCGCCAAAGGACGGTCCATACCTGTTGGACCAACAGGCAAGTAGCTGGCCGAACAACCAGGTCTTCCACGCTAAACAGGGTATCCAATGTAACCCCCCTTGCCCCCCAAACGAATATTGAACGGAATTGATGCAAGAGCAGTGAGCCGCATTCCCCAAAGCAAGGATGCCGGGGTTGGCGCATGGCAGCGGGAGTCGGGCTGCCACAAATGGCTCAACATCGAAGGGCAACCTACTAGGTAGGGCAGCCTCGTCTTGGTCGATCGAATGGCATCCGGGCCCCCACATCCGGCCGCGTTTCCAGAACCCGCGTTCCCGCGTTCTAGTGACACAGGCGAGGGACGAGCAGAAACGTGCGCCTGAGCCCTGCCGTGGATATATAACTCCCACCTCTCCCATCCCCTCTCTCATCTCACTCTTCCACCCTCATCGCTTCCAGTCCTGCCTCAACCTTGCCCAACGACCCCGCCACTCAACACCAAAACAGACACAACCTTCCCTCAACATGCCTGCCACAGACTCTCTTAAGACCACCCTTGAGGCCAAGGGCGTCACCTTCCACATCAGGACGGGCAACACGAAGTGGAGATGCACTCTGCTCGAGAAGGGCGTCCAGTAAGACGGCATCCCGCTCCATTGTATATTGTCTTTCTTTCTAACACGTCGCCCAATAGTGAGAAGACGAAGGCCGAGCGGACCAACTCGACCTCGTCCACGTCAAGCATCGAGTCGACGACGCCCAGCCCCAGCAGCAGCACCGCATCCCACTAGGGGCAGTCACAAACAATCTTTCTCGCCAAGCTGTGGCCTGGACAGGCAGCGAGCTCGCCCATTCGCGAATACCCCCACCAAAGCACAGGGCAGGTTCCCCCTGTCTTCCCATGATCATGGACAGAATTTCGGAGATAGGGTGGGGTTGGGGACCTTCGGCTCGCGCGGACGATCTACTTTCTCGAGCGTAGTGGGGTTTGCCGCCTCGGCTTTCGGTTACTTCCTTTTCTCGGTGTTGGAAGGGGACGAGCACAGGGTTTATTATTATTTTTTGTTCTGTTTTTATTTTTGCGGCGTCGGATCGGGATGAGGTTGACGACAACTACATAGTACATAATACCGCTGCAGATTGGGAATATCGATCCTTGTTGCTTCTACTGCTGGTTCGGTGCAAGCCATTGTGGGTGGCGACTCGTTCGTCTCAACGAGCCAAACGCGGCCGCGGAACTAACGGGTTTGCTCCATCTCGCTCCAATTCCGACACCTCCGCAGGCACCACGTGGGTGGAGTCCGTGTCTGGGCTGGGACGGTTGGAGGCGCGACTCGGGCGTTCCCTTTTTTTTCAGAGGTCGGGTTTCGGACTGAGTCCGCCGCTGGCAACGGATGGGGTGTTGAAATATATTAACCTTGTTCTGCTTTGACAACATGCCGATGTACAATGGATTGGGAGATGCTAGACCCAAAACGCCGAGCCCGGCACCTACTTGCGTCTTTGGATATCTTGGCAAAAGCTTAGCGTGTCTGGGGTGCAGGCCCCAGAGTCAACAGATGTCGCTACCAAAAGAATGGGCTCACCGCCTCAAATATACTGCCAAGCAGAATCGCCTGTAAGCCACTGTAATTGAGCCCTAGAGCTTTTTGGCACTCAAGGCGGTAAGCCCATTCTTTTGGTAGCGGCTTCCGTACAGTGACGTTCACTAGTAGCCCGTGTTATCTTTTAATCAGGCCGCATAGGGCTTGAGCTGAACTCCTGGTTCAATCTCAGCTCTGTCAAAGCCGACGGCGGCCGGTCTTTGTCCTGGACGGGGACATGGCCGCTATCCCGTATCCGACAAACACTAACAGCAACCTTGGACCAGAACACCCGGCGCAAGTTGTTGGCAGTTTTGTCGAGTCCAGAAGGCTCGGGAAACCCTTTGAAGCTCAATACAACAAGTCAAAGCTTGAGATAGAGACATATGTCGTGGTTTTGAAGAGCCAAGTCCTATGCCATCTGGCAGACAGCTGAGGCTTGTAGGTGTGACAGGGGGCTACGTACTTCTACGCATGTACATGTAAGCGCCGCTGGCTCGGCTGAGTGGTAAGGGCCGTAAGGCACAGCGAGCCTGCCACTACATACTTCATCCTGTGAACTCCCCAGCCCCGCCGCCCTCGCAGGTTGTCTCGTCGTCTCTCCGCCAGGAATCGGGATAGAACGACGGCATTCGGCGAAAATGGCAGTGCCTCTCATGGCTAAAGGTGAGTGCAGATTGATTTCTGTCGATCGTCGCTTGTGTTTCCGCACCCCTGTTCCCCTCCAAATGATGGCGAATCACGCCGCCCGCCTGTTGAGGTGGCGAGGACCCCGCGGACGACACGCAATCACCATCAACAGCATTGAAAAACGGCAGCAAGTGCCGGCCCACGGGCGCCTGATTTAATTACACATGCCCACCTTTCCAAAAACCAGCATCATCGAATATCTCCATCGAGCCCTGCGTTCGCGTTCTTGACCCTTCTTCCATCTCGCGCCGCTTTGCTTTGCGTTGCTTTGCTTTGCTATAAGCATGCCGGCCGTTAACCAAGCTGCGCTCGCCTCAGTCGGCATCGTCGCCGCATCGGTGGCGGTGGCCGCTGCCATTGTCATCTACGAGAGCCCAGAGCTCCGACGCATGGCCGACGACCTCCGCAGACGTGTTGCCCTCGCCCTCCACTCCCTTGGCGAGAATGTCGACCCCAACAGAGAACCGCGCTTCAACCGCCCCGAGGACGCCACTGGCTTCTATGAATCCAACGAGATGGACGCCGACGAGGAAACCAGGAGGCGTCAACGGGAAGAAATACTGTACTGGAACGCCCGTCGTGAAGAGAACGAGCAGCGAAAGAGCCAGGAATTCCAGCAGCGGTCCCGCGGCTCAAGTTTCGACGACTTTCTCCAACCCGCAGGGGAGCGCGGAACTTTTGTATACAACAGCGGGGCAAACGCCTGGAACTCCGAGTCATCCAACCTTCTCAGGCGCCGAGGCAACGTCGAGGCCGCACGGAGCCTCGATGCTTCTGCCCTGGCCAACCCCTTCGGCGATGAGTATGGCATCGAGCTGGACGACCGGCTGCGCCTCCTGCAAGACGAACACGCCACGAATGTCGACACCCCCAACCGCGAGGTAACCATGTCGGACATCTACAACGCTACCCCGCGGGTGCATTCCCCAGTCCTTGCCCCAACTGATACCTCCCCCTCGTCGCCACCGGGAGCCCGCGAAGTCCTCTTCGACTTCGATGCCAACTCTATCCCCGATACCCACAACAACTTTGAGACCCCCGTAGGAGGTTCGATTGTGCTCCAACCAGTAGCACCCGCGCAAGCCGCTGCCCCCTCAACCACCGCCCGCAGCGCCACCCTCGAGCGTGACCTCGCCGAGGACGAGTACATGACCGCAGGCCAACACCGCAACGACGACGACGACAACGATGTTGATGCCGCCACCGCCAGCGAGACGTACGCCTCGATCCAGGCGTGGGCGCAGGATTCGTCCAACACGGGGTTTTACTCCCCGCTCCCCGTCTCCCCGCAGGCGCCGCTGTCGGAGCCCGAGCTGATCAGCGAGGGGCAGCGGACGCCGACGGATTCGTCGTCGGTGGCCTGGTCCGGGGTCGATGTTGCACATGAGGCGCGTGATGGCGTGTCCGAGTACGATGTCATGAGTGAGAGTGAGGACGGGATTGCCACGCCCAATAGCTGGAGTGAGGTGGGGAGTGTGGTGAGTGAGGATGAGAGCGCGCGCGTGTGAGGCGGGCTCACGCGTAGATGGCTGTTTGGCAGGGTCAACATACAAGATACCATGTGGCCTTTTTTGGATATTGTGTGTTTGTTTCGGTTCTGGCGTTGGGGTTATTGGGTTGCGGAATCTGGGAAACAATATTGGCAGTTGATATCTGGAGGTTCATTACATGCTACTCCGGGTCTGTCTCGTACAAGCTTTGCGGGCATTGGCCGTCAGCCATTGCGCGCGGGATGGTAAATTGACCGCAATATATTCACGTGGTGTCTCATCTTTCCCTCCCACCTAGATTGGCCGTCGTTTCATCATACCATGACCTACCGGGCTTTACTCACCTCCCTTCGACTTCTCCACGTAGTCGCCGTACAGCTGCTCAGCCGACTGCCCTAGCAGCTCAGGCCAAAAGGACTCGCCCTTGTACTCGCGCACCCGAAGCTTCTCGTTGACCCGCCGAACCGTCCCCTCGCCAAAACGCGCCTCGAGATACTGCAAAAAATACGCTGTGTGCTGATAGCCCCTGTCCCATCCTATGTTTGCCCAAGACAAATCAGCAGCGTGCCGCCGAGCAGCAGGACGGACACAGCGCCGGGTTGAGAGAGTGACAGCAAAAAAGAAAGAAAAAAGAAGAAAAAAAGAGTGAAACATACCGCCGTCCGTCTCCCGCCTCCAGTGCGGCGGGCCGAGATCGCACCGGAGCCGCACCCAGTCGGCCACGCCCTCGACCAACCCCCCGGGACACGTCTTGAGGCCGTCCCACTGCAGACAGTGCACCGCCTCGTGGGTGATGACGCCCGTGATCTCGTGCGCGAGACGTGAGGGGGGGTGGATGCTGTTGATGTAGTTGAGGGAGAGGTGGATTTCCTTGTGGTCATCATCGAGGGGGATCTGTAGGTGGGTGGGAGCCCAAGGGGGGGCGGGGGGGTTGTGGGTTAGGGATTTGGGACTCGGTTTGGAGTAATATGAGTAGGGTGGGTGGGTGGGTAAGGGAAAGACGGGGCGCGACTTACCCCCCGGGTGTGTGCCACCCCGGCCATGTCGCGCAAGATGAGGGTCACTGACCGTGTTGGGGGCGCGTCTGGGTGCTGGTTGGTGGGAGACTGGTACAGCAGGCACAGGACATTCTTTATGGCGGTGGAGAGGACTGTGGTTGGGTTGATGGCGCTGAGAAATTTGGCGGCGCCGGGGTGGTCGAGATTGTGGATCTCCAGACGGAGTTTGGGGAGGGGGGATGTGCCCTTTTCCGCGGTCGAGCCCGGCGCCGGGCCGGAGCCGGAATCCGCGGCGTCCACGGGCCAGTTCGGAAGCGGGGTTGGGGTTGCGGTGGGTGGTGCAGGAGGCGCGGGGGATGTCGGCTTCGCAACTGCTTGGTCCTGGGCGTCGCGGAAAGTCATGATGGCAGATGGGCCAGGGATTTAAGACGGAGCAAGTCTAGACTTTGTGGGAGAAAAAGGTGCCCAGGTGATGGGACTCGGGAGAACCTCAAGTCTGGGGAACGGGGGCGGGTACAACCAAGGATACACCTAAATGCCCTGTAATAATACGTAGTTCGATATACGGAATGTAGTTCTTCAGACCGCAGCTTTCCGAGGCGCGGCCAATAATACCATATCTAGTACTTGAAGAACGTAACTTGTTGTTTGAAATGAGATGGCGTTCGATGTCGAGGTGGTCAACCGCGCAGGTTCCAGAGGCATGCGGGGTGTGCCAACCAAGACCTGTTAACCCCGCCGACACGGGTGATCAATCGCGACCCCATCCCGCCTCCACCCGTCCAGTCCCGTCCCCCTGCCCACCGACCGGGGGCAATTGGAGTCCCGCGAATTGCCAATCACCACTTTCGCATCTTGGCCTGAGGTACATACATAATTCGCGCCGATAAACATCGCCATCATCGCCCCATATCCTACAACTTTGCTTCGACGTACCCGACCAGCCGACGTCGTCCTAACTGCGCGCAGTTTCCAATTCTCTGTGAGTGCGACCCTATCCAGATTTTGCCAGCAACTATCCGAGACCTTCGTGCGTTGTCAGACATTTTGTTTTTGTTTTCTTTCTTCCTTTTCTGCAGCCGACGACCACCCCCGGAACATACGGAGTACAACTGACAGTTCCCCCCCCCCCCACACAGCAATCACCCACCGTTTTGACGCCAACACCACCGCCGTATCCTCACTCTGAGGAGAACATGGCGGAAAGAATTACCGACCAACAGGTCGCCGACCTCATCGCCATCCTGCGCACCGATGCCTCGGTCGATGCGAAGGTCCACCAGGTCACCGCCGTCAAGTCGAGCATCAAGCAGCACAATGTCCCCGATTCCTGCATCGCACCGCTTTTTGAGGCGCTGCGCACAGCATCAAGCTCCCAGCATGCGCTTCTCGTCAATGCCGGCTTCACGGCCCTCAATCACTTGTTTGCCCGATTGGTGCGACAAGAGCCCAGATATCTGCGGAAGGAGGCCCCCCTCACCTTGCCGCTGATCATCGAGAAGATGGGCGACCAGAAAGAAAAGTTCCGCCAGGTGGCTGTCCAGTCCTTGATCACGCTTAACGAGTTTGCGCCGGTGGACGTCGAGCGTTTTGTGCGGAACACGGCCATGGCTGGTAAGAACCCGAGGGCGAAGGAGGCCAGCCTTCATTGGCTACTTCAGGTACGCATCTTCGAGATGATGAGCTTCCGGCCACATGCGCTAACATGGCGTCTAGATGCACCAGGAACGCGGCCTGCAGTTCCGCGCCTACGTCCCGACCTTGATGGAGCTGCTCGAGGATGCCGACGGGATGGTCCGCGAAGTGGCCAAGACAACCGTCATTGAGCTATTCAGGAACTCCCCCGGCCCTGCAAAGTCGGATCTGAAAAAGCAATTGAAGAATTTCAGGGTCCGGCCAGCCATCGAACAGGCAATTGTCAAGGAACTCAACCCCACAGCCTCGGCCCCAACTTGGCAGACCGAAAGCTTCGATGAACCTGCGCCGCCGCCGCCGCCGCCGCGCCCAACCCTTGCAGCGAGCGTATCGTCCCGCGCCGAACGTCCCGTTACCCCCGCGGTAGTGGACAACCCCGCCGACGCAGTAGAGCCGTCATACGTGAACACGCACCGCGAGCTCGACGAGATACTAAGGGAGATGCATCTCTGCTTTGAGGGCAGGGAGACGGAGCAAAACTGGCTGAAGCGGGAGGAGAGCATCATCAAGTTGCGGAGGCTCCTAGCCGGCAATGCTGCGACCGATTTCAGCGAGCAGTTCTTTAATGGGCTCAGGGCACTTCTGGACGGCATCATCAAAGGTGTCATCTCGCTCCGGACCAGTCTCTCCAAGGAGGGTTGCAGCCTTGTCCAGGACATTGCGAGAGTATACGGTCCGGCCATGGATCCCATTGTGGAGATCATCATGCAGACCTTCATCAAGCTCACAGGATCGACCAAGAAGATCGCCTCGCAGTTGGCCAATACCACGGTCGACACCATCATCGCAAGGGTCACATACAATGCCCGGATCATGCAGCACATCTGGCTTGCATGCCAGGACAAGAACGTTCAACCACGGCTCTACGCGTCAGGGTGGCTGAAGACGGTGTTGGCCAAAGAAGCTCACCACAAGAGCCATGTGGAGCACTCGGGTGGCTTGGACGTGGTCGAGAAGTGCATCAAGAAGGGCCTTGCTGACGCCAATCCCGGCGTGAGGGAGAAAATGCGTGCCACTTACTGGACTTTCTCGGGCATCTGGCCGGCAAGGGCGGAGGCCATCATGACCGGGCTCGATGCGACCGCAGCAAGACTGCTACAAAACGACCCCAACAACCCCAACTCGTCTAAGAGACCAGAAGGGGGGTCGTCGCGCCCTGGGTTGGGCCTGTCAAAGAGCACAATGAGCGCCCCGAAGCCGAGTGTGCGCGAGGCAATGCTTGCTCAGAAGAGAGCCATGACAACAACCACCAAAGCCCTCCCAGCCAGGCCGGGCTCGGCCATGGCGCACTTCTCATCTGCCGGGGCCGTGTCGGCCGCAGTACAACCCCCCTCGGCCACGACGCGCACAAGGCCGGAGTCAGTCATTCAGAGTTCCATCACGGGAGGGATTTCAGGCGCTCCCATGAGACCTGGAAAGAGGAGACCGGAAATGACTGCTCGACCAGCAACAGCCGGGCCGTACTCGATGAGAGGCCATGACCAGCTCTCAACAGAGCATTCTAGCCCACCCAGCAATCCCAGGCCAAAAGCAGTCACACCAAAGACAATCAGTTCCTCGCCCAAACGGACGATTCCTAAGACGACCCGCCCGGGGCTGAACGAACCACGCCTCCCGACGCCGACAAGATCGGGGACTCCAAAGTCCTTCGGATCTCCCCGCTCCACCCCCTCGAGGATTGTGCCGATTGTTGCACCGGCGTCGAGCAGCCCATCAAGGGCCCACGAGGATCTCACCTTGATCGTGCCCTACGTGGCGGCCTTCAAACCTCCACCTCCCCCAGAGGAGCTGTCTCCGCCCAGTCCGATCGAAACAGGGTCGATGATCCCGAGATTATCTAGCACTCCTCCACGGATCATCAAATCTCGCTCACCAGGGCCAGCCAGTCCCCTCGAGACGGCAGCGCGTGCTCCGACTCTGCTGGAGAGCCCCCTGCGCGTTGCGGAGCCTGCGCCAGCTGTCCCAGCCAGCCCAGCACGGTCGCTGGAGGTCTACGAAGACCCGTTCGGAGAAGAACAGGCTGCGCCACAGCCTGTCTTTACCGTCCCCGTTCTAGAAGACAAGTCGGTCAACGAAGACGCAGCCCCCATACAGCAACAGCAACAAATCATCCAAAACCGAAACGGCGCCGCCGAAACCGACGACGTCACCCGCTGCCCGGAGCGCACCAAGCAAAACGCGCGCCTCCTCGACAGCGGCATCGCCAAAGTCCAGCAAAGGTCCCTCGACGTCCACGGCTTCCGCAAACTCCAGGGCATCATCCGCGACAGCGATCCCAAGTCCGCGCCACTCCTCTTCTCGGACGACAAATTCGACGCCCTCGTCGCGGGCCTGTTCACGTTCCTCGAGTCCCCCGTCGCCCCGCCGCTGACTGCCGAAAAGGCCCAGGACGTCAGGGCCCAGATCCTGGCCACCATCCGGCTGCTGCTCAAGCGCATGCGGCCGTCGTTCCAGCCGCACGTCGCGCGCGGGCTGGAGAGTCTGCTGCGCGCGCGCGCGCGCTACGAGGGGCGGACGCACATCGTGGCGGGGATGGAGCTGCTGGCCGCGGACCTGGCGGCGCTGGGGGACGCGTCTGAGATTGTGATTGTGCTGTCGCGCATGCTGGGGGCCATGGATGTGGATGGGGGTGGTGGGGCTGTGGAGAAGGGGGGCGGCGGCGGCGGCGGCGGTGGTGGTGTTGTTGTTGTTGGGGGGAGGTCGTTGAGCATGGGCCTGCATGTGCTGAGCGAGATGCTGGACGCGCGCGGGGACGGGTTGGCGCTGGCGGATGGCGAGGTCGAGGCGCTGGCTGCGCTCGCGGCGCGGTGCTTGGAGAGCCTGGAGAGTGCCGTGCGGATGGATGCTGTCTTGCTGTGTGTCGCGCTGCACGCGCGGGTCGGGGACGCGAGGTTCTGGGACGCGGTGAAGGGGGTGGGGGAGGATCCGAAGAGTCTGATCACGTACTATATCGTCAGGCGGCAGAGGGAGATGGGCGTGGCTGGGCCGGCCGCGTAGGTGCGTGGTTTGGGCTGCCCGGTCTTGGTGTGAATCCGCTGGTTTGGGGGAGCTGGCGCTGGGGAGTCGGATCTCCCCCTTTTTGCGCCATGGGGTGCTTGGCTGTCCGGGGCTGTGGGCAGGAACAAGCAAAAGGGGGCGCGGTGCCCGGAGGTGTTGTAGTATGCCACGGTTAGGGATATCCAGGATTGGGCGTCTGGCATTTGTTTGTTTTGGGAGTCCTGTTGCTGTTGCTAGTTCAGCCTTTGGTTTTGACCGGCCGGAACCAGAGTTTTGGGTTGGGGGTTTGTCGATATACTTTAGTGGTGTTGAGTTGTTGGTAATATTCTGGCCATTTCTCCCCTCGCCTGACTCTTTGCTGAGGATGATAAGCACCCCCGGACCCGGTGGTTGATCTCGGGGGTTGGCCCCCGGGTTGTTGAGGTCGATCATGGCTTGCCGATACCCGCCAAATTTTCGATCTCGCCTGTTCGATCGCACGCGGGGAACCAAGATGCATCCGCCCCGCAAACTCTCCCGCGTTCTGCAAGCCTAGACTCTGACAGGGTGGTGGGCGGAACTACCGAACTTTACAGAGTACAACTTTCATCACCACGATCTGGGGCTATCTTTGGATTTGTATTCGAGTATCTGCCTCTGGAGCGGTAGGAGTAATTCTAGGGCCAAAAAGGATCAGCGCGGCATTGGCGTCGTCGAGGTTGTAGGTATTTATATCCGTATACATACAATCCTTGTTTGCTTGTTGGCGCAAGAGCCCCTGGTAGAAGAATTTCCCCATCAGTCCACTTTTTCTTCGGGGTTTCTCGTTTTGCAACATTCCCTGGCTCTATCCGTAGTTCTGCACTAACAACCAAACAAGGATTAGATCTATGCACATACGGTGCATCGTCTTGCGGGGGTGAATTCTCTCGGCAGGGTCCCGCTCCCAGCAGGCCGGGGACATGGGGGTTTCGCTGAAACGCCAAGCAGCGTGTTAGTACAGAATGTATTTACTCTGTACTACGAGTGAGGATCGATGGAATCTGTCCAGCGAAGTCCGCAGAAGACGATCTCATCAACAACTGAAATGCTCTCTGCTAACGATGTTGCTGGTTGCCCGTCGTAGAAACTATGTTTCGCTGATCATGACATGGATGGAGGATATGAAACATGAAACTGCAAAAGAGGCATCGAAACCCCAAGGGAGTCAATTTAAGGGGCTCAAGCTGTGGGGTGGATGTAACCTGCCGCCTGCCGGCACCTTCGATCCAATTTCCCAGTGTTGCGCTGAAGGCAACAGTTTCCGATGTTGCGGCTCACCTTCTTCAAGATCCCTCGACTGGTACAGAATGTGCTCTGTACGGAGCACATACATGCTCGGCATCCGCAAGAACAGCCACACATGTGCGGCCACGGATTACACAGTTGCACAGTCCTGGAAGGCCAGCGCTGCCAGGACCCAGCCGTGGGTGGTCAGACGAGAATTAGATGCTTATCCTGTTTCTATTCTTGCCGGCGACGCCTCGCTCGCCCAGTTGTGGCAACAGGAATGGGATGGCTGGAAATCAACTGCCGTCATCCTGCCTCCAGCCTATAACGCGAGGCAATGTATGGAATCCTGCCGGGGCAGGCTGGGGTCTGGTCGACTGATTCCCGAGCGATGATACGGGCGGATTGCCTGCACGTGGCTTCAAGAAGAGCAGACTCTCGCCATGTTTCAGCGCGGCCGTTGAACAGCGGTGTAACTCTAGAAATGACACACTTTTTGGGGGATCCGAATTGCAGGCACATGGGATGAAGCAGTGGAGGTGGTCTGCCTGACGCGGCTATGAATGGAGCATGGAACAAACTTGCCCTTTGTCCAGGTGCCACGCCCCAATTGGTTCCCCGCTAACCCTTGTGGACTGCCCCTGAAAGTGCCCTGAACCCCTGGCCTTGGCTTGTTGAACTGTGGAGGGAACCGCCTTCCTCCATTTTCCACATTCCTGAGCTTCAGCTCGGCCGACGACACCCGATCGGTGGTGCGCCGATACTGTCTATTCCCTCTTTTTTGCCCTTTTGGTCCTGCGCGACGCGGCCTGCCAGGTCAGCACCTCAAGCTCCGTTTCCAGGCCGTGCTCTGCAAATTGCGCACCTCAGCCCAGTGCAGATTGCAGATCGCAACCGCCTCCGGCCTCGCACTTTCCTCCCTCTTCCCTCTGCCGCCCCGCACCGCGCGAGGTAAGTGCTGCATGTCCCGGAGCCATTCCGTACACCCATCGCCCTGCCGTCCCAGTTTTGATGGAAGTCCCCCCCGGCTCCCGAGCCAGAGCCAGAACCACACGTGTTTTTACCCCAGCTTGAAACTCCCGTGCCGAACACCCCCAGATGGCACGCCATAGTTATGGACCAACTGAACCCCCACCTGACTGTGAAAAGCTTGACGCAGCGCTACGCGGCCTGACGACCGAGATCCCCCAGACTCTTCGAGCGACTCCGAACGCGACTCGATTCGATTGAACGCCGCCAGGCTGTTCTCGAAACCCGACAGCGTCATCGAGGGACGGCGCGATACTGTTGACGGACAAGACACCCAAGGCCTGTGATTACCGGACATCGAGAACAATACGACCGCGGGACAGGACATAAGCAGGCATAGCCTTGAAACCAACCACCCACCGCGTTCCCACCTATCACCCCACCCCGAGACTCGAACTGGTATCGTATACCAGACTCTCCCGCAGCCATGGATGACTATCTGGATACTCCCATGGACGCGGACGATGTGTTCCCCTGCAAAGGTTGCGGCGAGATCCTGGAGGAGGGAAAGGCCTTCGAACTCGGTATGTTCTTGAATCTCGTCTCCCGGTGGAAGATATACAGAGCGTGCTAACCATTACCAGCTGGAAGTCGATGGCATCTCGACTGCTTCCGATGCAACACCTGCAACACACTGCTCGACTCGGATGCGAACCTACTCCTGCTCGGCGATGGCTCCCTCATATGCAATAACTGCACCTACAGCTGCAGCGCCTGCAATAATAAGATCGAGGATCTGGCTATCCTGACAGGAGACCAGGCCTTCTGCGCAACCTGCTTCCGGTGTCGGAACTGCAAGAGGAAGATTGAGAACCTGCGCTATGCCAGGACGTCGCACGGCATCTTTTGCATGAACTGCCACGAATCGCTAATGGCGCGACGGCGCAAAAAATCAAAAGCAGCTGCACAGGCGAAGCAGCGAGAAAAGGACACCTCGCCCATGATTACAGACAAATCCCTACCCGCGCTGCCGCCGAATGCCGTTGGCCCCATCGCGTCTGCCGGCGAACGCGTGACCCCAGACTCCGATACCCCGACCGAGCTGTCTCCACGTCCTCGTGCGGCATACGGAATCAACGAGCCGACATCACGAAGCAGCTCGAGACCCGATCGCTCTCCAGAGAGGTCAACCGAGCCCGCCAATGATTCGTCCTCACTGGCCCCGTCCGCCCAAAACTATAGGCATAATCGAAACTCGACCGTGTTTTCGGCCGAGCTCAGCAACGGTGACGCCGAAGGCTTTTTTATCCCCGTTGCGCTGGATCCAAGTCCCGGGCCGACATTGACACCCCAGTCCATGTCGGATGCTTTTGCAGAATCGAGCAGGAGGAACAAGGATAGGGACTATTTCAGTTCACCGAAGCCGGGGCTCGCTCCGGAAAAGAGAGTTGATTCCCAAGCATCGACGCCTCACATTGCATTTCAGGACAAGGGGAGGAAGCCATCTTCCGAGAATGAGATTCCTCAACACGACCGACCGGCTCGGAAGCTCTCTGCGAGGAATGGCAATGCCAAGGCTCCGCCCAATCCTGCGGATAATAGGAAGGCTTCTGGTACCAAAGTGCAACCCACCGACGAGTTCAGGTTGCAAGACGCCCCAAAGCCCAAGAAGCCCGCCAATTCTAGGAGCGACTCGGCCTCCAGCAACTCCGTGGACATTCCTGCCCCTGTCAAACCACCTCCCGCACCTCCACGGAGCCGAGAGATCCATGCCAACCCTGCACATCCTGACGCCCCTCCTCAGCATGGGGCGACAGACAAAGCTCCGCCGTCGAGGCCTTCACAAGATTCTCGACGGAGACCCGAAGAAGTCGTTCGCCCGTCTCTTGACTCCGTATCATCCAGTCGGTCAGATGGCCCTCCCGCACGGCCAGCCATACCCGAGACAAAATTGAGCACCACTTATATGCAACCGAGGGCGCCACCCCAGCCCCCGACTCAGGCCCCCCCCAGGGAACCGACGAGCTCCGCCAATGGCGCGCTGGAACCGAAAGTGTCGCCGAAATTGCCGCGTTGGAGTGCTGGCGGCGACTTCAGCATGGATGAAGACATGGCTAGAATCCTTGGTACCGACGAAGGTTCCTCATCCATCCTACGGCGTGTATCAAATGCGGTACGGCACGGGCGAACCAACAGCACCGATGCGGGCAGCAACATCCACGGCAGGCTGGGCCATACCAGGAGCGTGAGCGAGACGACCAGGGGAACCGCGTCTCCCCGCTGGCCGAGAACACCGATTGCTGAGGATCCGCTGCATGGCGGGTATGGTCCCGACATCAGCAGCCCCTTGTCGCTTTCGGGCGAAGACCCGACTTCGCTGAAGCGACAACTGCGGAACTCGGAGCAGCGAGTCGCGGAGCTCGAGCGGCAGTTCAACACGGAGAAGGACCTGAAGAATCTGAATAAGAAGCTTATTGAGAAGCGGAAAACAGTTTCGGTCCTGGACACACAGACCGAGATCATGATTCGCCAAATCGAGGTTCTAGCCGGGTACGTCGAGCGGGCGAAAAAGACCAACGAGCCAATCGACCCCCGCGAGCTTGAAGATTCGGCCATCAAGGAGTTTGTGCAGAAGCTGGAAAAGGTCAAACAGGGCATGGCAACAACGATTGAGCAGCTCCACGTCGAGCGGGAAGACCTGCTGGAAGAGAGGGACCAGGCGGTCGCTGACCGGGATCGGGCGCTGCTCGAGTTTGAGCAGCTTTCGTCCAAGAACGCGCAGCTGGCTGACATGAACAACGACCTGACGCACCAGATTCAGGAGAAGTTCAAGCAGCAAATCAACAACGGCGAAATCCGGATGGCCCCGAATGGGCTAGGCATCTACGGGCACGCCAAGGGTATATCCACCACATCGTTCAACATGGATACGGCCAGTCTGCAGACGGGTTCGACCATGGTCGGCAACGATGCGGAGGAGTCGATCGTCGAGGGACCCACCGTGGTCAACATGCGGAAGGGCCAGGTCAAGAAGTTCAACTGGAAGAAGGGCTCTAGCAAAGTTGCGCACAACATTTCCAAGGGGATCAACCGCGCAGCAGGCGCCTTCCAGCAACCGGAGCCGCATCGCCCCCAGGGTCAGCAGCAGGGCTTGGTGAGCGATATCGGCCTCCCTTACAATATGACGGTCTCCCAAGTCGAATCTCCGGTTTCCGCAGGCCCTCCCCCCGGCGGGCCCAACCGGCCTGGCATCGACAACTCGCGGCAGGGGTTCGGGTTCTTTAGCAAGAAGGGGACCATGCCCAAGTCAACGTCGGTCTCGAACATGTCCAGCATGCCTACCGTTGTTGAAGCACCGAGCACCCTGTTCGGTTCCGACCTGGTCGAGCGCGCTGATTATGAGCGGCGCCAGATACCCAGTGTTGTCACGCGCTGCATCGAGGAGGTAGAACTGCGCGGGATGGATATCGAGGGCATTTACCGAAAGACCGGTGGCAATTCCCTGGTCAAGTCGATCCAAGAGGGGTTCGAGAAGGGCGAGGAGATTGACATCTCGGACCCTTCGCTCGATATCACGGCAGTCACGAGCGTGCTGAAGCAATACTTCCGCAAGCTGCCCAACCCGCTGCTCACCTTTGAGGTCTATGACCGCATCTTGGAGTCAAATGGTAAGTGGCCGTCGTCGGCCATGTCAACCGGCGATGCTGACCAATCAGAATTCGTACAAAACGAAACCGAGCGCTGTGCGCACATGAGGAAGACGTTCAGCATGCTGCCGCCCCAGCACCGCGACTGTCTTGAGTTCCTCATGTTCCACCTTGCGCGCGTGGCGAGCCGGGAACGAGAGAACCTGGTAAGTCTAGAAACCCCGATCTTTGTTTCCCGGCGGTGCGGCTAACAGAGACATCAGATGTCGCCCAAGAACCTGGCGGTCGTTTTCGCGCCGACGATCATGAGGGATCACAGCCTCGAGAAGGAGATGACAGATATGCATGCGAAGAATGCGGCGGTGCAGTTCCTGATTGAGAACAGCCACGTTATATTCGGCGACATATGATGGGCGCGGGAAACGAAGTGTTGGAGGTTTGTCATGGCGACTGCTGTCTATAACCTGGCGGACCTCCCGAATACCGGCCTGCTGGCGGTGGATGGAGTGTGGCTAGCCCACCTGGGCGGGACGCGTACCGTTGGGCGTTTGTTGTCTTTTCCTACCTGCAGCGGGAAGCCGTTTTTGGTATGGCATTGGAGCGAGAGCCCGTTTTCTTCTCTTTTCTCTTTCTTCCCCTTTTTTTTTTGGTCTTGTTCTTTACTCTGAGCATATGGAACGGAGTGGGGGCTTTGCTGGTAACGGGCTGGCGGCGGGGGGTCCTTTGGTCTGCTCCGTCCAAGGCTTGGGTGGTCTTGATTTGATCTAGGTTCGGGTTGCAATTCCGCAGATCAATGGTAGCTTTCAAGTTTGCGCGAGAGACAGCCAAATTTACAAACAGACGATATTTACCGCCTGGCTTGCTGTGCCTCCCCTTTTTTTGCCTCACACGATGCAAAAGTTCTCGACCCACATTCACCAATACACACACACTCCTTCAAGTCGATCAACAACCTGCCCAACTTCATCCGTCCCTCATCCCCCTTCGGAGTGTTGTCAGGTCCCTCCAGGCCGGGGTATCAAAGTACACAACCGCCTGACGGAAAAAACAAAAAACAACCGCCTGACAGAAAAACAAACAAAAAACACAAACAGACACCCACCCAACGCCCTCCCGGATTTAGCCCACCGTCACCAACCACCACCACCACCCCACATGGATGATCTCACGGTCCCCCCCCAACCATCCGCTGCACCCGCTCCAGCAGCAGCCGGCCTTCCTTCCCGACCTTGACCCGGCCGTCCCGCCCGGGCGTCTTGGCCTTGTCCATCGCGCGCCGGTACCGCTCGCGCGCCGCCACGCGGCCCGCCCGCTCCTGGTCGCGCCGCGCAAACTCGGCGGCCCGCGCCTCTGCTGCGGCCTTGGTCTGCGCTGCGGCTGCGCGCTGCTTCGTGTAGTACTCGGGTCGCTGCCGTTGGGGTTGGGGTTGTTGTTGTTGGGGCCTGCGCGGGTGAAGGGGTTGGGGAATGGGGGGTGGGTCGTTGGGGCTGTCGAGCATGGCTTGTCGGTCGGGGTGGAGGGCGGCTGGTTCGGGGATGGGGATGGGTTCGGGGGTGGGGGGGCCGGCGGCTGCTGCTGCTGCTGCTGCTGCTGCTGCTGCTGCTGGGAGGTGGGTGGTGGTGGTGGTGGGTTCGGGGGCTTGCTTTTGGAGCTCGGCTTTGACTTTGGCGTATTGCTTTTTTACTTTGGCCTTGACGATGAGGTCCTTTTTGATCTTGGTCACTGCAGGTACGACGGGGTTAGTGGCTGGTTGGTTGATGGGTTGGGAACGGGGAGCTTTTGATGGAGCGGCGGCTGCTGACTGACCTTTGCGGCGCCAGGGACCATCGGGCAGGTTCTCGGGCCCAACTCGGAAGCCGTGCTTGGCCTTCTTTGGGGCTGGCGATGCGCCCGCATCGGGGGCGGCATCTTCGTCGCGGGTGCGCTTGGAGGACATGTTTGGTTGCGGGGTGTGCTGTTTGTCTCGTTGCTGGCGGACTTTTTTTTTCTGGTGGCAGCCAGCGGATTGGCGATAAGGCGTTATCCGACAGGGAATCGGTGCAGGCGGTGGGTGAGTGGCAGCTGGTGGAGATCCCTGTCGGCTCGTCCCTTCGGTTCTGCGCATACAGTGTCTGACAGGCATCGGGCCGCAGCGCATATACTGTGCGGAGGAGTGGGCCTACCTGTCGTCACATTCACTGACTGGACTGGACTTCCTCCCCCTTGGACCTGGAACTTCTCTCCGGCACAACATTAGAAAAGGGAGTTGCCGGTCTCAGCCCGATTGCCGACGACAGCGACTCAGAATTAGTACCAAGTGTCCTTCTCGCTCCATCTGGGATCCAACTGGGATCCAACGCCGCGCCGCTTCCGTCGGCCAGCCGAGCAGATCGCCACCCGGACAGGCTGTCAGCGACTGTTGGAGGTCGCAGCTTCAGGCTTGTGGATTGCGGGTTTCCTTGCTGTGTCTACGGTGTCGTGTCCTGTTCTCTCTCCCGTGTCAGCGGGCCCGTCGACCTTTGGTGGACCTCTCGAACGACACAAGGTGACCGAATCCCGTGCTCGACGCATCCCATCCGCCTTTGCCCGTCTCTCCCAGCACCACTGGCTTCTGCGGCCCGCCTGGGAGTCCCGCAACGCCACCACCCACGATGCCCATATTCCATGACCACGTCCCGGGTCTGGGGAAGCCGGCCTCTGACTATGTCGATTCTGCTCCGATCCCGATACAGTCTCCGCCAGGTATGGGCAGGTGGCTCAGTCGCCGGCTTTCCGAAGAAAGCATCCGGACAGAGCTGTGCGAGGGCCCCGTCCCAGACAGCCCGCGCACCCTGGCTACGCCCGAGCGATCGGTTCCTCATGCCGTGTCGGACCGGGCAGAGCTCATTGCACGCCTGAAGCGAGGGGAAAGCCCTACCTGGATCCCCAACCGCCATGTATGTTGTAATCACGCCATATCCCCGGCCTTGCGACTGACCGACGAATAGTTGGAGTCGCTGTTCCACCAGAACAAGCCTTGTTCACCGCCGCGGACACCTCCGCCGCCTGGTCCGGCTTCGCCCGCCTTGCTGCCCGCGGTCGCGATAACTCCTGAGAAGCAGGATGGACTGCAGGGTCAGCATGACATCGGCCCTCCCCTGCAGGAGGGGCTGAGTATTGAGCGCCCGCGATCAGCCTTTCATAGCGGCAACTTCACGCCGCTCGAGCTGTCTCCGGTTGGTGGCCGGGCTAAGGATACTGTGCGTCCAGCCAACGATATATGGATGGGCACGTCACCCCCGAGAGACTTGACGCCGTTTGAGTTTTCGCACGCCGCACCCGATTATAGGAGAGAGGCCTTTAGATCGCCTGGCCCATCTTCGTTGGGCTCTTCTTTCTCGTCGAGCTTTGCATACCAGCCGCCCACAAGTCCCCTAGTGCAATCAGAAAGCAACGATGACATGGACTTGACGTTGCCCCTGAACAGCTTCAAGATTGATGCCAACAGTCCGCGCACTTCCCGGCGACACACCCTCCACTTTACCCAGCCTCCGTTTGCCAATACTACTGCTCATAGGACAATCCCCCCTCGCCGCGAGGGCACCTGCCCATACCAGGCACATCAGCCCCGCCGATCTCTCACCGCAACACCCAACCCCCCATTCACCGAGTCCTCCCCGCAAACCCCAGGCCTCCCCCGGTCCAGACGGCCATCCTTTAGCCTGGAGGCATCGGCTTTGCATGCCTCCATGGTGGGGTCATACGAGGAAAGCATCCTGAGAGGCCGCATGTCCACGACGCCTTCCAAGCCCCTGGAGTTCATGGCGCAGATCGGAGTGCTGGGCCTTGGGAAGTGCAAGTCGAGCCTGCGCTGCCCGTCTCATGTGACATTGCCTTTCTCAGCCGTCTTCTACAGCTATGCCCGCACCTCGTACGGGAGAAGTAATATGGACGAGGGCCCAAGTCCATATGTGGGACAAGTCGACCTCGAGAACGGACTGCCAAACTTGGACGATGGGCAGCGGGCGAAGAGGAAGCTGCAATCCCGCTACCATGACCGCAAGGGCCTGGCCGAAGAGCTTACTACCCAAGACTGCCCGGCCGAGTTATCCGAGGACGATGGCGCCGCCCGACTTCCCAAGCCCAAACGGCGCTCCAGATCACCGAAGGCGCCTCCTGGCGGCCGCTACCGCATTCCCGAAAAGGGGCAACTCCAGATCATTATCAAGAACCAAAACAAAACGGCCGTGAAACTCTATCTCGTCCCGTACGACCTGGCAGGCATGGAGCCCGGCACCAAGACCTTCATCCGCCAGCGCAGCTACTCAGCCGGGCCCATGGCCGAACCAGGCACCGCCGGCACCCAAGATGCTCGTTCCGGCACAGCCGAGGCCGCAGATCGCCCTACCCTCCGCTACCTCATCCACCTGCACATATGCAGCCCCGCCAAGGGCCGCCACTACCTGTACAAGTCCATCCGCGTGGTCTTCGCCAACCGCGTCCCCGACGGCAAAGAGCGGCTGCGCAACGAGGTCACCTACCCCGACCCCCGCTTCACCCCCTACAAGCCGATGCGCGGCATGCACCCGCCCGCGGGCGCGGGGGCCAACCACGCTCCCGCACCGAGCACGAGCGCGGGCATCCCCCCCGCCGTGGCGACCTCGGCCGCCGAGCAGACATTCCGCCGGCGCAGCAGTATCGGCGTCGCATTCTCCCATGCTCCGCACCACCAACACAACCACCACCATCGACCGTTCCACTTCCCCGAGGCACAGCACTGCAACAGCCCTACCGCCACGGGAGTCATACCCGGCACACATGCGACGGAACAAGCACCTCCGCGCACAACCACGGCAGCAGCAGCAGCCATGGATTTCATCCCCCCCGCCGCCGCCGACGACGACATAGAAATGTCCGATTCCTCAGCGACTACAACAACCCAGACAGGAACTACCACCACCGCCTTCGACCCAGGCACCTACGACAAACTCAGCAAGGGGGATGTCGGCTACTACGGCACACGCAGCCCCGCCGCAGAGGGTCTCTTGTCCAAGCGGCTCCGCTCGCTGGGCGTGCCGCGCCCATGAGGAGACAATTGAATGGAATGGACTCCCGGGAGTATGTTAGATGGAACCGGGCAGTAGTTAGTTAGACAATGGTTCAAGATACCAAAACCATATTTTCAAAGCCTCGCATCCAATCGCCACTGTGCAAGACGCGGTATTGGTCAACTGGGTAATTCATTTCTACGTTACTACAAACAGGCCGAGCGCAATGTGGCAAGGAAGATCTGTCTCGTGCCAGAATCCCCTCTGGACTTGGCTCTCGGGCACCATCGTCCCTCCTGTTTGGCTTTCCTTCTGCGCCTCCCGGAATCCGTCAGCCTCCAGGAAAACACCCTAGCGACTCGGCTTTTATTCCTCCGAGGGCACGAAGCAGCGAGGTACACGCCAATCGGCAGGCGCCATTTAGAGCTTGTCGTAGTACTAGAGATCTCGTTAGCAAACTGGTTTGGCCAACGCTGGCCGGGGGAATACTTACATGGTCGACGCCCGGAACCTCGACCTTGATACCCTTGCGCTTGCGCATCTCCTGGACGATGGTGCCAACCTTGGAGGTGGGGTCCAGAGGGGAGCCACCGGGAAGGATCTGCCAGTGATCGAAGACGGACTGGGGGAAAGCCTGGCCCGAAGTGCCGGCACGGAGATCACCGTTGAAGCCAAACGACTCCATGACGGGGAGGTAGGCCTTGATCGTGAAGAGAGGAGTGCCAGGGCGCTGCTCCTCAGCGAAGACGTGACCTCTCCGGCGGGTAAGGACACCGTAGACACCACCCATGGCAGACTCGGGCACCTGGATTTCAACCAGGAAGACGGGCTCGAGGAGAGCAGGCTCAGCCAGCAGAGCAGCGGCATACAGCACACGACGAGCAGTGGGGATGAGCTGACCACCACCACGATGGATGGCATCGGCGTGAAGGGTAACATCCATGATGTTGAAGCGGATCGAGCGCATGGGCTCCTCAGCGACGGGACCCTCACGAGTCGCCCACTGGAAGCCCGACACGACCGAGTCCTTGATTTCGTTGAGGTACTGGACGGCCTTGGTCTGGTCGACGAGCAAGTTGGCGCCGTTGGTGTCGGGACCGAAAGCCCAGATCTTGCGGGCGTCGGTGACATCCCAGCCGAAGTCGTCGGCGAGGATGCGAGCGCGGGCCTTGAAATCGTCGCGAGGTCCGATCCGGCCGCTCTCGATCTCCTTGGAGAGCTCCTCCTCCATGGGCTCAGCAATCATGTAGAGACGGTTGTGCTTGTTGGGGGACTTGGAGAGGGCGGTTATGCTAGACTTGGCACCGACGGTCTCGCGGTACTGGACGACGGGGTCCGAGATGTTGAGCGGAACACCAGCGTGGTCCTCCTCGAGATCCTTCAAGCAAATCTCGAGATGGAGCTCACCAGCACCAGCAACGACGTGCTCACCGGACTCGTTGGTCATGACCAGGACGCAGGGGTCCGACTTGGACAGACGCTTGAGACCTTCGACGAGCTTGGGAAGATCCTGGGCATTCTTGACAGCGACGGAGCGCTGCACGACGGGCGAGACGGAGAACTTCATGACCTTGAGGTTGTGGGCAGTCTCGCTGGTGGTGAGGGTACCCGACTTGAGCAGGAACTGATCGATACCGACCAGGCCGACAATGTTGCCAGCAGGCATGTCGTCGATGGGCTCGACCTTGCCGCCCATCATGAGGACAGTGCGCTGAACGGCCTTGATGAACAGATCTTCCTTCTTGCCGGGGGTGTAGTTGGGGCCCTGGATGCGGACCTTGAGGCCGGAGCGGACGGTACCGGAGAAGACCCGGCCGAAGGCGTAGAACCGACCCTTATCGTTGGTCGGCACCATCTTGGAGACGTAGAGCATGAGCGGGCCCTTCGAGTTGCAGTCGCGAATGCTGATGGCGGCCTCGTCATCCATAGGACCCTCGTAGAGAGTCTCGACACGGTACCTCTGGGCCGTGACGGGGGAGGGGAGGTGGAGAATCATCATCTCCAGCAGGCAGTCGGCGGCCGGGAGGAAGGTGCGCATGACAGCCTTGAGGAGCAGCTTGCCCTCCTTCTCACGGTCGTCAGGCGTAAGCTTGAGCTGGAGCTTGTCCAGGAGGGTGGCGATCTCCTCCTTCTTGAAGTTCATGACAGCCGAGAAGATCTTGAAGATGGGGTCCAGGATGAACATGTTGAAAGCACGCTCGAGCTGCTTGCCCTCGTGGGTGCCAGACTTGGACCACTTCTTGGTGTGGGGGTTGAAGAAGTTGTCGCCCTAAGCATCATGTTAGACAGGAAAAGGTTTGCGACTCAAGACAGGCAGGACGGCTCACCCAGAGACGCTCCATCATCTTGTTGCGGTCGACACCGAACTTCTTGGCATAGCGGGTGGCAAACTGGCGGACGGTGAAAGCCCAGCCGTGGAGGCCGGAACCGAAGGCAACGGTACCCTTGTCGGGGTAGACCTGGATGTCACCGAGCGACTGGTCGATATAGGTCGAGATGATGACGTTGACGGACTCGACGGTACGCGAGAAGGTCTGGTAAAGATCCTCCTTGGTGACCTGGAGCTCGAGGAGCGCACGATCGACCTTGTTGATGATGATGACGGGCTTGATACGCTCGCCGAGAGCCTGGCGAAGCACAGTCTCGGTCTGGACGCACACACCCTCGACGGTGTCGACGACGACGAGAGCGCCATCGGTGACACGGAGAGCGGCAGTGACCTCAGAAGAGAAATCAACGTGACCGGGCGAGTCGATCAGGTTGATAAGGAAGTCCTTGCCTGCTCAATCGTTAGCTTCCTGCCTCCCCAAAGTGGTGCAAAGAGAGGGGCGTACCATCCGTCTTCTGGCCCACGATGTCCTTGATATCTTCATCGGAGGGCAGGGTGCCGTAGAGGGAGATGGCGGTAGACTTGATGGTGATACCACGCTCCTGCTCGTCTTGTCTGGTATCTGTCGCACGAGCCTCACCTGCCTTGCCGGAGGAGATGATACCGGCTTTGGCGAGAAGAGAGTCGGTCAGGGTGGACTTGCCGTGATCGACGTGCGCAATGACGGTCATGTTGCGCACGTTGGTCGGCTTGTCTGTTGCGATGTCAGCATTGGATCCGGGCGCGGGTGCCTCCCAAGGTGCGACGACTTACCCATCAACTGACGGATCTCATCGATCGTGAAGCTATTGACGGACCATAGTCAACACCCATCCTCATTCATCGGGTGCCCCTCTTATCTCCGGGGCGGGGTAGAGCGGCAGCATGGCATCGCGGAAAGCGAGTGTGGCAGGCATTGCCTACCCCTCGAGCAGTGAGGAAAAAAGGCGGGTTCCATGGTGAACTTACTTGACCATTTTGGCGGTATTGACCAGAACCTGCTAAAATGGGGTTTGGTGGTTGGTGAAGAAAACTCCAGGAGGAGAGAATTTTTTTCTTCCCAAGGGAATGTTCAGGTTGGGCGAGCCCGAAAACAGACAGGGTTCCCGTAGGCCTGCTTTGTGGATCAGGTATCAGCCCCAGACCGGTAACTGGAAACTGAAAGAGGCTGGGAGGCTGGTAAACGAGAAGGCGTCCAAGACCGTGAGTGGAATTTTGGAATGCCAGGTGCTCCGTCGCCTTTATTGCGAGAAGAAAACTGGGCTGCGTAGCGGGGGGAAAGGAGGGGTAAAAGATGGTGGAGCAGCTAGATAGCAATTTTCAGCCTCCTCATTGGTCCTCTGACTTGTGCGTCGGCTGATGCAAGTGACCGGGCGAGGGTCAAGCCCTGTTTTGCCCCTCCCCCTCCCTTCCTCTCCAATCCGAACAGAGAGGAAACCCCGCGGCAACAGATTTTTTTGGGCATCCTACCAATGCAGGAAAATAGGCAAGCAAATGGCGTACCTGATTGTTTCAAAATACACAGCAAAAATAAACCCCGATGGATATTAATACAGCAATCGAAGGTCTCATAGCTCATGGAAGCTATACCTGCCTGCTGGTGCTGTAGCTCTGGCAAGACCGGAGCTTGGGCCCGCTTATCTTGACGTAGGGGGCTGACCCCTCCCTATTACTGACTCGACGCCGGAGGGAGTACAAATACAGTACAGATACACAGTGCACAAGATCGGTGAGCAATACGGCGTGGCGTGGCGTGGCGTGACCACGAACCTTCTGCTAATTTGTCGTTGAGTCAGACCACGACTGGAAACCCTGAGAAAATAGTTACAGAACTACATACAACAAGATCGAGCCATTCCGGGGCGGTACGGATGGCATTTCCGATGTGGTGCTGCTGGCTAGGTTATCTGTACTCTGGCCCGCCAACCCGGAGCGGGAAACTGGGGGAAATACTCCGTACTGTGTTGCGTTTCGTTTCGGTTTCCTGCAACTGCAATATAACGGCTCCCTTGCATGAGAGGTGACTGAGCAGAACGCTAACCAACACGAGACGCCCTTCTCCCTTCTCCCACGCAGCTGGGACAAATACACCCGATACTCATAAGTAGACAAACGATGCCATGTATCCTGGAAATCCCCAACAACTACTCCAATGCACTGCTCAACGCACACACACATCATCATAGCCTCTCTGGTCTTGAGGCGGGTATCTATCAAACAAACAGGTGGGCCCATCAGATTGGCAGAAAGAAACGCGTGACAAAACACTGAAAATGGTGGGAACGGAGTGCTCAAGGGGGGGCCAGGGTCATCTCCCCCACACGTTCTGAAAGCCATCCTCGCCATCAACGCCGTACTGCGGCGTTGTGCGGCGCTCCGTCCCGTCGGTATCCTCCCTTTCTGCCTCCCACTGCTGGGATCCCTCTCCTATCGTATTGCCATGCTCAACCGGCGGGTGGCTATGCCGGGGTTGCCCTGCCGCCTCCTTCTGATGAGGCTTGTGTTGACCGCTATCCGTGTCCACCTCGAAGTCGTCCGTTGTGATCTCTGGATGTGTCCCGATCGTGGGGCCGTAGGCAATTTCGAGAGGGTCCTTGCCTGTCTCCTGGGTTGCGCTGGAGCTTGTGGCATCTGCATGTGCCCTCTTCTTTCCCTTCTTATCCCCAACGCCAGCTTGAGGACCTTCCGGCGCCTTCTTTCTTCGCCTCTGAAGAGGAGCATCCGGGTTGAGGGACGGGACCGAGTTTGTCGAGGAGCGCTGGTAGAAGCTGCCGGTCGGCGTGTGCTGGTAGTTGCTGGGGTGCGGCGACAAGTATCGCTCGCTAGCTGGCTCGCTTGTTGTGATGACGGGGTACTGAGGCATGCAGTTTAGCAGACAGATCTTGGAAAAGAGGCAGAGGGTCGCCACTCACGTTCCAGTCCCCATACTCGAGCTTCCTCGCATTCTCATACAGAAGCTCTTCGTCAGGGTCCAGTATAAGCTCCTCGAGGCTATTGGTGTGAGGAGAAAGAGACTCGTTTCTCGTACTCGGTCCGCCGTTACTGCCTAACAGGGGCGTGGTTTGGCTGATCTCGTCTGGCCTCGGGATCCAATATTTTCCTTTCCCTCCTCGTTCATATCGCATCCCTTCCTTTATCCGGGCCAAGCGTGACCGAGAGGCTTCATGTGCCATAATCTTGTCTCCCGAGTCAAAAAGGCGATATCCGTATTTGTCGCCCATAAAGGTTTCCTTGGAGTCTTGAATGAGATCGCGGATTCCAAACGCATCTCTGATGGCATACCATACAGGCATCCGTGCCGACGCGATCCTGTTGTCGGCAAAGTCGTGCCATGAGAAGGCGTACCAGTGGGCGACAGCAAATGCCGGCATCTCAATACAGATCAGAAAGTCCTGGATAGCGGCGGCGAGGTTATCGGGAGTGTAACCCTCAACCTGGTCAGGGATGGCACCTAGCCAAACCAGGATGGACAGGAAGAAGCCCTGCCAATACGAGGCGAAGATGACGAGCTTGACGCACAGGAACTTGGGCATCGGCCTGAACGGTTTCAAGTCCTCGTTCATGCAAATCCAGAATAGCCCCAGCGAATACAAGCTCATGGTGACGCTGATATTGTAGATGATGCCGCTCCAAAAATAGCCCGACTTGAGCCCGATGTACCCCTCCTGATATGTGCCTGTCGCTTTCATGATGACTGTTGCCAGGGAGAGAAGTGGCTTTAGCCATGCATACTGCAAGATGCCGCGTTTCACGGCGAGGAACGTGTGCGGATCCGAGATATCGACGCGGGGGAGGACGTGGTTGAGCGGCCAGAGATGGTGGATTGGCTCGCGGCCGTGGGTCATGATAATGAGGGCTCGTTCGCCGCTGAGATAGTTGATCAACAACTGGAAGAAGGTGTAGATTGTAAAGGCCTGGCGGAGTGGTGAGCTTCTTGTTCGTTCTGTTGGACCAACTGCGCAATACCTCGTAGATGTCTCGCACTGGGTCGAGAAAGGCAGCCGCCGTCTGGGAAACCATACTGGTCCACGAGGCGATGGAATATATGGGGACCCTAAGCACAGTTCAACGCCGGTCATGGCGAGCAAAGAGCGCGCGAATCGTACATGAGCAGAATGCGAACGACATATCGCTGCAACAGCGGTTTCCGGTAGTTTTTGCTGTTTCGTCGCCGTAAGTAGGTGGAGTGGAGATCGCATCCAGGCGTCTTACGTCTGTAACCAGATTGATCTGTTTGAAGAAGGGGTTTAGCACTTGCGCCGAGAGGAATGGGAGCCTATGGCGTGGGCAAAACGGGGGCAGCAAGCACATACACTATCGAGAGCAGTGTCGCGGCGATGGACGCGATGCCGGCCATCCACGTCGCTGCCGCCTCAAACTTCTGCCCTGTGCCTCCTGCCATCTTGATTGATGGGGGCGGTTGGGACGGTTTGGAATGGTCAAGAACCCGCCATTAGGCGACCTGGAACATGTTGGTTCGACGACGGAGCGCGAATGCTCAAGCAAGCAGTTGATGACGACGCAAGCTCAATGCTCCACCGGTTGCGGAATAAACAAGGGTGCTAGAAACGGGTGGGGGCCAGCCTATGCAGGCTCGCGGGGCGACATGGGTCTCTGGACGGGCTCTTGAAGTCTGGACTTGGCAGCCAGCCGGAACTTACCGTGCAGCTGTTCAGCAGCCGAGACGAGACCCTTGCTCCTTGAAACGGCGGCGGCAGACGCCTGAGCTTCGGGGTGATCCTCAATTCACAGGCAGTTCAGGTCGCGTCGTCCCTTCTCGGAAGGAACCGCTGACCGTGAGCACGCATCAATTCTCGTCCGCTCGTCAGCCATGCCATAATATGCCCCTCCACATACCTACACTAGGGATTTCCTTATTTTCCTTGGCCTCACAACGCCGGAATGGAGGGTGCTGCGGCTTGCGTCTTGGGGGTCCAGTAGGTACGGTTGAGGATTCAGGGAGAGCTGCGATCCGACCGCGACAAAATGGCGGGCTCCTTCTTCTCAAAGGATGGGCCTGGATTTAACCCGTATGTTCGATCCTCCGCCCTGATTCCAACGCAAGCTCCAAAGGCCGTCGATTCTAACCAACACCTCTCTATCTCCAGGCAGTTCGCCGGGGCCCTTATCGGATGCGGTATTCTGTAGGTACCCCCCCCGATCTTGCCCGGCTGCGCGTGCGGCTGCTGACCGGCACCAGAGTCGTTTTCTCCCTGCTGTACTTTAACCGCGTGTTCGCATCAATCGTCTCCTGGGGAATAAGAACCTACACGTGGCATCGGTACCAAGTCTACATCGATATCCAAGCCCTCCAAGTGTCCCTGCTTGCCGGTCGCATCTTTTTTACGGGTCTTCGATACCACGGCAACAATGAGACCATCTTCGTACAAAACGGCCATATTACCTGGGCATACTGGCTGCGCAGGGTCCGAGACGTGGATGTTGGAAAGCGAAAAGGAGTCGCGCGGGATGGCGATGCTGCTGCAGCGAAGCTTTCTGCAAAGCTGCCCTGCCGAACCGAGGTCTCCCTTCTTGGTCTGGAATGGTTCATATACAACCGTAGCCCGGCTTACGATTCGGTCCTCTCTGGGCTTACGGATCCAGACGCGGCCACCGACGAGGGCGATTTGGAGACAGGGCGGCCCGCACCCGTGCCTGTGCCCCCGACTCCTCTCAGGCGAAGACGGTCAGCGCGACACGAGGCGCGCAAACGCGCATCAAAATCCGAGCAGCCAGCCGTCGTTCGGGACGATGCCGGTAACAACATCGGAGGGGAACGAGCAACCAGCTCGGGCTCCTCCGCGTCCGAGCACGACAGAGATCAGGACAGTGACACCCCAGAGTGCAATCCGGAGCTTCCCTTGTTTCTCCAGCTTCTCCCGATCCATTTGGAGTGCGACCGCGCTGCGGTAGTGATGGGCAACGAGAATACCAAGGCCATTATAATCGTCAAAGCAGACTCCTTGTCGGGCGAGATCGATGTTTCTGAAACCGAGACTCCGGACCCGTATCGCCAATACTTCCGGTTCGACTTCAAGCACCCGGTGATTGAAATGAAAGCGAACATGGACTTCAGAGAAGACCAAGCCGACCGCGCTGCCCGGGAAACGCAAGCAGCCCAAGGGCCCCTGTCTCCTCCCAAACGGTCCTTTTTCCGCTGGCAAAGACGCAGGTTACGGGAGGGGCTCAGGGGCTTGGTTCCGTTCTGGAACAGGTCTGTGGAATCCGTTTCTCCTTCTGGTAGGGGGATTGGAACCGCGACAAGCCAAGTCCCGGGGTCGGGGCAGTGGCAAGGTCTTTCACGATACCTCTCCGACGGTGCCGAAGACCAAAAATCGCAATGGACATCATGCGAGTATGCTGCGGTACCGACGCTCTTGGATAGCCCTGCGGCTTCCTTGACGTTATTCTGGGACGTGGCTGGCAAGGTCGGGCCGCCGCTCCACGAGAAAGCCCCCGAGGAAGCATCCAATATCAATGGCGCCGAGCCTCCAGCCTGGTCCATCAGCTTGTCCATCAATGGCGGCTCCATCAACTACGGGCCGTGGGCAGACAGAAATCGAGCCGATCTTCAGCGTGTGTTCGTCCCGGGTCTCTGCAAGGACGCAGTCCCAGCCCGGCGCCTGCCGCCCGGCGCATACCGGGTACCTACCCAGTTCAAATTCTACGTGGAGCTCAGCGATACTACGACTATCCGAGTCCCCGTGAGAGAGGAATCAAAGAACTGGAAGTGGAAAGGCAAGGAGCCTATCCCGAAGAAGCCACACAGCCATGACACGCGCAAGCTACGACGGTCCAAGAAACCGGAGCAGGCTGCGGATGTGCACCAGCGTCCCTACGGGTGGCTCGACATTCGCGTTCCTGCCAATGCGACCGTGTCCTATTCGATGGGCATGTGCGCTGGCGTCTCGGGCTATACCAACACCCTCGATCTCGACCTGCCCAACACCGAAATCTCCAGCAGTATCAACCACGAACTGCTGTGGAGGTCTGGGCGCCAGAGGATCTCATGCGACCTCTCCACCCCGCTATGTTGGAATGGCCTTCGCCAATGGCACTTCAATATCACGAGCGACGATCTGGAGCTTTATCTCCTGCGGGAACATGTCTTCCTTCTCCTTGACCTCGTGGACGACTGGGCCAGCGGGCCGCCGGCCGAGTATCTGGTCTTTACCCCTTTTAAGTACCATCTCAGTCTCCAGCTCCAAAACGTCCGGCTCTTTCTCAATCTCAATGACGCGAATATCGTCAACAACCCGGCCGACCTGGAAGACAACACATACCTCATCGTCTCCAGCCCACTGCTCAGGGTGGGCACATGCATCCCAATCGACCACTATAGACCCAGCAACAATTCCATCCCGTTTGACATCCGCGCAGACACTGCAGCAGTCGACTTTCATATGCCTCCATGGAACACCCAAGCGCCGTTTCTCACTTGCAAAGAAATTGGGCGGCTGGAAAACCTCGGCGTGGAGGGCTCATACCATTACAATGCGACCACGTCTCCAGGGAATACCGACACCCTGATCTTGAACATCACCGGGCAGTCGCCAGTCTGGTATCTCCACGGATTCTTCCTGCGCTATTTCCTCAAGGTCAAAGACAATTACTTCGGCGATGACCTCCACTTCAAGACATTGGAGGAATACCAGGACATGCTGCGCTTGAAGGAGAACAATCCAGATGCCGAGCTTGCCGCAAAGCCTCCTCCTAAGAAGTCGAATGACATGGATGTCATGCTCAGCATCAGAGCTGACGATCCGAAACTCCTGCTGCCAGCCAACCTCTATTCCTCCCGGCGCCACGTACAGTTTGACTCTGCCAGCCTGGCCGTCGATTTACGCTTCACCAACTATTACATGGACATGGACCTGGCCGTGGCCCCTCTGAACCTTTCTCTGGGCCATACCGCATCCGGGTCAGAAACTCCAATGAGTGCGACATCCAGCACGCAGATGTTTGTAGACGGTCTTGGCGTCTACGGCCATCGCCTTTTCGGCCTCCCTCCAGTGGAGCCGACCTACATGTGCAACTGGGACCTCTCGGTTGGGGCACTTACGGGCGAGTGCACCGCCGAATTCTTGACCACCCTTGCCAGCGCGGGCAAGGCATTTGCGTTCAGTTTTGACGACGACGAAAATGCCCTGATACCCCTGTCTTCGATCGTGGTTCACGATGTCACTTTCCTTCGGGCATCGGTGCACTCAGTCCGCCTTTGGCTCCATGTTGAAGATGCCGCGTTTCTCCTGTCGACGGGGGCGATCGAGGTCAAGTACAATGACTGGGCGCGGTCGCACTACTCGAAGAGGGCCAACATCAAGATCCCGGGCATAAAACTGTCCTGTGTGAACGCAGAGGCTGCCACGAGACACAAGACTCGCTCGCAGCACCCTGTCGAGGCAGACGCGCTTGTCGAGACGAGCGTCCGTTTTGCAATAATCGGGCGAAAAGCCAACTTCTTGGCGGAAAGAAAGCTGCAGCAAGAGCTTGTTCGGACCCACGACCAGCGGACACACAGAATACCGTTTCTTATTCTCCCCGACTATGCGGACGAAGAATTCGCTCCCGAGCCGGTGGACCCCCCGGCCCAAAGTGTCCCGCACATTCCCTTGCCTGCGGGCCCAGAGGACGTTGGGGAAAGCGGCGCATCCTTGTACTCGAAGGCGAGCTCAAGGCGGCGACAGAGCTTGCGACATAAGTCTTCCTTTCTGTCTCTCGCCAGCTCCACACAGAGCAGCGTACTCAAGCCTTTCAGCTCCAGGCGGCCAGGCAGGAAGGCAAGAGCTGCTGGCCGCGTAGTAGATCATCGTCCTCCCCCGGGCGTCCGGTTGGGGGATGATGCCCGCTCATCACTGCATGGGCGGGAGCACTCTCCTTCTACCCGCCATTCCGCGTTTTACAGCATGCCTGGCGATAATGTCGAACACCAAGATGTTGTCCACAACACGGTGGCTTTCTCAAGCCAGTACTTCGCTCCATATTTCCCCCTCGAAACCCTTGAACCGAGTCGGGCGGAAGCAATGATGCAAAGCATCGAGGGGAACGACGAAGACTCGGCCGAGTTCGACCTAGGAGATATTGACCCGAATCTCTTGAGCGAAGACTGCGCATATTCGGCCGTTTTGCTGGAACTCCCTCCGGGCCTGACGGCATTCTGCAACCCTACGTCGCTGCGTTATGTCGCGGCCTTGCTCTCCTCCCTTCAGCCTACCGATCCGGACACCATCCTAGACTCGCTGCAGATCGACTCGATGGATGCGATTTTCGACAAGCAAAAGGACCAAAAGATAAAGGAGTCTGTCAACGACCTCCTGGTCAGGCTCCCGCAGATCAATCTCCGACTTGTCAATTCTTCGGAAACAGACGCGATGGAACAGCCAATCGACGAGGAGGATCAGTATGACATTGCGCTCAGCAAGCTTTCCTTCACATCACGGTCCCACGCCACTTGGGAGGAAGCATTCAAGCCGGATTCAAGGGAAGTCCGTCATTCGTTTCATCTACGGCTCGCATCGATAGAGCTGTCGGCAGCCGAAAGATTTCGTGGCATGGACAACCCCCAAGCAGCGGCGTTGGCCCGGATTGACAACGTGATGGCCTCAATGGGAACCAAGGACGTCACATATCTTGATGTTGAGGTCGGTGGCATCCGGGCCAGCACATCGTCTGGGAAGATAGAGTACCTCGCATCATTGATTCACCGAGCAGGCGTTCTAGGATCCGACCTCGGCAGACTCTTCTCCGAAGTCTTGTCTCGAGAGAAGATGATTGTGCGACACCTGGTCCACTGTCTTGTCACGGCAGGCCAGGAAGCTCCCGACCCATCCTTCCTGATACGCCCTTCCGCGGTACTCCGCTCTGCACCCCAGCACCTGCGGAAATTCGACTCATGGAAGCTGATCATGCGTCTTCGCCAAATGTGGACAGTCATGGCGCCAAACGACAGGGACCAGATCAGGTTTGACTGTCTCACCCCCCACCCGGCCCCTCTGGGCGAGGCGAGACAGCAAGTCATCTCGGCGTTTGAGAAATGGAGAAGCTGGGACCTGGATAATCCGGAGGAGAGCGTGCTCCTGAACCTAGTCTTCGGGGCGGTGGCCGATTCCCCAAAGACGAGAACCCAGGACAAACCGACTCTCGCCGTGGCGAGAATCAAGCAGTTTCAACTGGCACTCAACCCGGGACCGAAGCAAAACGAGGTCACGCTCGTGGACCTCACGACGAGATTCCAGAACAAACCGACAGTGCCATCCAGACAAGACGATGATCTCGCGGGTGCGGCCCGCGTCTCAGCCATACTGAACATCTGCTGTGGAGATGCCGCCGTTAGTTTGAACTGGGAACTGTGCGAGCTCGCAGATAGTATCCTCAAGCTGGTCCAGAGGATGCAGCCTCAGGCCTCGGCCGAGTTGCCAGCCGAGCCCGAGAAAGCAGCAGTGCCGGCCACGCCTGCAAAACAGTTGTCAGAACAGACAATGCACTGCGTCCTGTCTCTTGGCCATGGGTCACTTATCGTGGAGGCGGTCAACCTTTACCTGGCCTCTTTTAGCAATGGGGTACAGGCTTCCATGCTCGTCAAAAAGGGGGCCGACAGTACCCTGGACACAAACTTGATCCTCAGCGGCGACTCGGTCACCGCGAGCCTCCGAAGCCATCACCAGAAGCTAGCGAAGCTGGTTTTGGAGAAGCCCAGCCTCTTTGTTTCACATGAGCTGCGGGCCAACCAGACCACCGACTCCCACACCATCAAAATGACGGCTAGTAGCCAGTACCTGAGCCTGATCGCCAAGCAAGACCCTGTCACCCTAGCAGAAGTTCTTGACCTCGTAGTCCGAGACGAATTTGCGCAACTCGCGACGTTGCGACGCCGGCTGACCTCTCCGTCTCGGTCTGCCTCGTCGCCAGAAAAGGTCGCCGATCGCCTCTCTAACTTTAGAATGAACGTGGCTCTGTTTATGGACCGGTATACCCTCAGCCTGCCGCTGTTGCGCTCGCTTACCTACACGGTTCATGGGACGGTTTCCAGGGCGGCAATGGCAGCCAACTTTGGCCGAGAAATAATCTTCGATTTTGACGTCAAGGAGAACTCGCATGATATGCAGGTCCGAGTCAACAACGTGGCCCGAAGCATCTCCCTCCTGCAGATTCCACCAACCAATGGGCGGATCAGGAGCCATATCGACTCGGGAGAACACTCCATCAGCGTCTTTGCGTCTGTCGAGTTGGTGCAGTTGGATGCCTCTGCTGTGTACAGTCTACTGTCGGCGTTGAACCGGCCTGAAATCTCGAATGCCGTCAGCGAGCTGCGGGAGCAGACCGGCCTGGTCCAGGAGCATATAAGAGAGGTCACTGGGAACGAGCCCACGGCAGCAATGGCGAAAACGGAAACCAAACCGACTGTCCTCGTTTATGCCACCCATCTAACCTTTGCAGGCCTCGAGGTATTCGGGCACAGCCCCCTGAAGAGTGAGGCTGGACCCCTCGCACACATTTCATTTGCGCTCGGCAGCGTGCATCTGGGCCTTTCCAACCGCGTGGAACAACACGGGCCGACGTTGACATACCCGGAGTTCAACGTCAATATGCGCCGCGTGGCCTTTGAGATCCAAAGAGGGTGCGCCGACACCATGAACTCGTGTGGCAACGTCACATTCGGGGCTTTGATAACTGCCTCGTCCCGTCTCGGAGACGACGGCAAGGACAAAAGGTTCTTCCATGTCAAGAGTGACGGATTCGAGGTCAACCTCTCTCCAGACACCATATCCACTGTCGTGGATGTCTTGGGCCACATGGGCGATAAAATCAAGGACCTCGACACGTCCCGGGAGCTTGAGTACCTCCGAAAGCTCAGACAGTCCAAGCCCCGCATTGCCATCCACGACGCGGATGCCCAAGAGGGAGAAGAAGATGGAACCGATATCATCGACGCCATCTTATCTTCGAACACGTACACGTTTGAGATCTACAACATTCGGCTTGCCTGGCTGGTCAACAAGCTGGCGGATGAGCCGAGCTTTGACAAGGAGGACCTTGTCCTCCATTCACGCAGGATCGAGTTCGGCACCCGAACGAGGAACTCGGCCGGGCTGACCATCGAGAACTTGCAGCTCCAGATGGTGCGTCCGCTGCATGACAGGATACTCCGGTCTCCAAACTCGGCACTGCTGCCGGAGGTCATCTTTAACGTCGCCTACGTGTCCACCGCCGACGCCCGCCGGCTTGCTTTCCAGGCAGTCGGCAAGCCGCTGGACGTCCGGCTGACTTCGGGCTTGATAATCCCCGCCGCTCACCTCAAGGACTCGATCAGCCTGTCGTTCAAGAACGTCCAAGAGGCGTCCCAGAATTGGAGCCCGGCCGTTTCATTCTCAGGGCCAACAGTCAGCCCGAAAGAGCCACGGCAACCGGAACGGATGAGCATCCTCGGGGGGAAGAGGCTTGAGTCTCTGCTTGTCGACGCCGACTTTGCCGGAGCGGTTGTGCACCTGACTGGCCAAAAGGCGCCAGAGGACCTCATCTCGGCTACAAAATCGGGTATCACGGGGAAGCAGGGGCAGTTTGTCCCTGACGAAACACCGGGCGGTACAACGCTCCGGACGCCTGGGCTGGCCTGCAAACTGGAATTCAGAGACGACGGCAGGGAAGACCCCTCCCTCCATGCCGAAATCAAGGTTGATGCCTCGAGCAACATCCTCTATCCATCCGTGGTCCCGCTGGTCGTCGACATCAGCAACAGCGTCAGGAAAGTGGTAAGCGGCCGCGATGGCCACGACGATAAGCCGAAAGCGGCGCAGCCACCCGAGGATTCTGCCAAGGTCAAGCTTCCCGAGGAGGACAGCATTCTCACTGCCGATCCGACAGCGGTCCTCGGCCGGATGAAGCTCAACCTCGGGCTGCGAATCTGCAAGCAAGAGTTCTCGCTGAGCTGCCAGCCGATTGCCCGGGTCGCGGCCACGGCCGGTTTCGAGGATGTCTACTTCACTGCGAACACGGTCCGCTCGAAGGACCAGGGCAATTTCTTTGCCATCTCGGGTGCCTTCACAAACCTGCAGGCCTCGGTGCAGCACGTCTACTCCAGGGAGTCGACGGGAAGCTTCAAGGTGCAGTCCATCGTCCTCTCGCTTCTGAACAGCAGGCATGTCAGCGGGACCAGCGGCGTATCGGCCATCCTCAAGGTCAGTCCCATGGAGGTATCGATCAACGCAAGGCAGGTCCAAGACTTCATGCTCTTCCGTGAGATTTGGTGGCCTGGCAAGATGGTCAACGCCCCGGCAGACCCTGTCGCGAAACTTGCCACAGAAACTTCCCAGGGGTATCTTGTGCAGCGCTACCAGCAAGTCGCAGCGACAGCCGCCTTCCCCTGGACAGCCAGCATCTCCATCTCGGCGCTCAAGATCGTGGTAGATCTTGGCCAGGCCTTGGGCAGATCAACCTTCTCCATCAGCGACTTTTGGATTTCGTCCAAGAAGACGTCCGACTGGGAGCAGAACCTGTGTCTCGGATTCCGGATGATCAGCATCGAGAGCACCGGCAGGATGAGCGGCTTCGTCGCGCTTCAGGACTTCAAGCTGCGCACTTGCATCGAATGGCCGGAGCGGGAGCAGGCACTCAACGAGACACCCCTAATCCAGGCATCGGTGGGATTCAGTCAACTCAGGGTCAAGGCCGCGTTTGACTACCAGGCCTTCCTCGTCGCGGATATCACTACGCTCAAGTTCCTCATGTACAACGTCCGGCGCACCCGAGACGGGAGCGGAGACCGTCTGGTTGCCATTTTTGACGGCGAGGCTGTCGAGGTGTTTGGCACGACCACGTCGGCTGCCCAGGGAATTGCCGTGTACCAGGCCTTCCAGCGGCTGGTGCAGGAGCGCAAGGCGAATTTCGAGACTTCGCTCAAGGAGATTGAGAAGTACATGAAGCGGACGTCGGTCTCGGCCCCGGCGGCCGTGATGCAGCGCCTCAGCATCGCCAAGTCAGCCTCGGACGATGACAGGCTCTTCAAGTCGCCCATCTCGCTCGACACGGACGTCGTGGTAACGCTCAAGGCGCTCAACCTGGGCGTCTTCCCCAGCACCTTCTCGGACCGCCAGGTCTTCAAGATGGAAGCTCTCGACGCCCAGGCCCGGTTCGCAGCCTCCGTCCTGGACGACGGCCGTGTGCACAGCGTACTCGGCCTCACGCTCGGGCAGCTCCGCATCGGGCTCGCCAGCGTGCGCGCAACGTCGTCGGCCACCAAAGTGCTCGGCGAGTTGAGCGTCGAGGACGTGGTGCAGACGGCGACGGGCTCGCGCGGCGGCACCATCCTCAAGGTGCCGCAGGTCGAGGCCGTCATGCAGACGTGGCAGCGGCCCGAGGAGCCCAAGCGCATCGACTACATCTTCAAGAGCGCCTTTGAGGGCAAAGTCGAGGTCGGCTGGAACTACAGCCGCATCAGCTACATCCGCGGCATGTGGGCCAACCACGCCAAGACGCTCGCCCAGACCTGGGGCCGCGACCTCCCCAACGTCACGGCCATCCGCGTCACGGGCGTGGGCGGGCCGCCGCCCCAGAACGGCGGCGGCAACGGCAACGGCAACGGCAACGGCAGCAGCAGCAGTGAGAAGCCGCAGCAGCAGCAGGACAAGAAGAACAACAAGATCACGGCCGAGGTCAAGGTCCCGCTGTCGCGGTACGAGTATGTCGCGCTCGAGCCGCCCGTGATCCAGACGCCGCAGCTGCGCGACATGGGCGAGGCCACGCCGCCGCTGGAATGGATCGGGCTGAACCGCGACCGGCTGCCGAATCTGACGCACCAGATAGTGATTGTGGCGCTGCTGGAGCTGGCGGGGGAGGTCGAGGATGCGTATGCGAGTATTCTGGGGAGCACTTGAGCCGGTGTTTCTTTTTTCTTTCTTTCTTTCTTTCTTTCTTTATTTTGTTGTTTTTTTTTTTTGTGGGGGGGGGGGTTTGCTTGTGATCGGGGGTCGGTATAGAAGGGAGTGGTCAGGGTGTTTTGGTTTGCTACTGCTTGGTTTGCGACGGACTGATAGGCGGGGGGAGCATCGAGTTATTTAATGCACATTATTGAGCCCGGTCAATACTCACAGGTGTTGAGACTCTATCATGAACCGAGGCTGCAAACAAATACGCTTCGCTGTGCGTTCTGCTCGTCAGCAACGCTTGTTGGCGCTACCACTGATCAACTCAACGACCTCCCTCGCACAAGCCACCCCCTATTTCTCCTGGCCCTTCTCCCCCGCGGGGCCCCTCATCCCCAGCCCCCCCAAGATCCCCTCGCACTGCACACTCCCCCGCATCAACAGGCCCGATGCACTCATCAACGCCGGACTCGGACTCCCCGGCCGGGGACTCCCCACCCTAGCCCCGACCCCCACGCCATCACCACCACCACCTCCACCTCTCTCAGCCAACCCAAAGCGCCCATCCCTATCCCTCCCCACACTCCGATCCCTCTCCCTCTCCCTCTCCTTCTCCTTCTCCCTCCCCACCACAACCCCTTGCTGCTGCTGCTGCACCTGCGCCGCCGCCTGCACCGCAGCCACGACCCCTCCGGGCCCCAGCCCGTCCCGCACGGCCCGCACCGCCGCCGCGCCCGCGCTGCTGGCCAGCACGCCCGGCGGCAGGCCCAGGACGGGGATGCTGCCGTCGGGGGTCGGCGCCGCCGCAGCAGCAGCAGCAGCAGCAGCAGCAGCAGCTGGGTTGAGCGAGGACGGCGTCGTCGTAACCGCGGCGCTGGCCAGGTCGCGGTAGAAGGCCTCGAGGGCGGGGGCGTCGGTGCAGAAGGCCTCGAGCTCGTCCTTGACCCATTCCGGTTCCTGGTTTGCCGAGGTCGCGGGCAGGGGGGTGTTTTGGGTGGTGGTGGTGGTGGTGGTGGTGGTGGTTGCGGCGGGGGGGGCGGGGGGGGGGGGGGGGGGGAAGGGGGTCTTGGGCTGCTGGCCGGGCGTGCCGGCGGCGCTGTTGGGGGCCAGGGTGGTTGGGCGGACGATGGGGGAGAGGAGGGCCGAGGCTGTGGCTGGTTTGAGGCAGGGGGAGGCGACGGGGGTTGCGCTCGACGGGGGGTTCGGCATGCTGCTGTAGGGGGTGAAGGAGCCCGGGTTGATGACGCGGAGGCCGGGGGTGCCGCCGGCGCCGAGCGCGACGGGGCCTTGCTCGCCGCGGAGTTCCCGCTGCATTTCTTTTTCGCGTGCCGCCGCGGCGCGGCTGCTGTACAGTCTGTTGGCTAGCACGAGCAGACGGCCGTCGTCGGTGATCTCGGTCAGGAGGGAGCCGGACCGGTGGATGTACTGTGTGTACTTGAAGTCGGGCTTGCCCCACGAGTAGGCCACGTCGACGTTGCCGGGGAAGTTGGACGCCGCCTCCATGTCGAGAACAAAGCCGAATTTCCGCAGGATTGCTTTCTGGTAAAAGTGCCGGCCCGGCCGAGCCTGTGGGTTGGACGAGTTCGGCTCGTAGTAGGTGACCGGCGGCCGGTCCGGGGGCGGCGCGGCCAACTCGATCACGAACGGCCGCCGGAATGGGTTGATTTCGCTGATGGCGCATGCTTCGGCGATGGGCACCTCGACAAGCCGGAGCCCGTACTGCGAGGCTTCGCGGCCCCAGTTCTCAACGGCGTCCTCGACCAGCTTTGCCGTCACGTTCATCCAGTCCACCCGGATGTGGTAGCAGTTGTCCGGGTTGTGCAGTCGGTCATAGTGCAGTTCCACAATCTCGGGCCGGTAGGACCGCCTCCTGGGGTCGACATCATACTTGATGACCCTGCTCAGCACCACTTTGGGTTTCTTCCCCGTTGCTGTTGCCGTGGGTGCTGCGGCTGGCTCCGCCGAGCCCGGCGCTGTCGGACAGCTCTCCTCGTGGATCGACGGCGGGCGAGAGAAGCTCGACCGTGCGTCTCGCGGCACCTGCTCCCCCATCGGCGTTGAGGGCACCGACCCCAGGCCCCGTTTGCTGTTGAACCAGCTGGGCGGGTGCGGCTTGGCACACTCGCCGGCAATCTGGTAGAAGTATTGGCCGTCCCTGAACGCATGTCGCCTCTCCACGTGCACAAAGAGCCCGCTGCCGTCCTTCTTCCCGTCCTTCTCCTTCTCCTCGGGAACCATCAGGCGGTTACCCAGGGCTTCGGCTTCTTCGCGGTCTTGCAGGTCCTCAAAGTTGGCCAGCAGCCAAGTCGTCATATCCGAGCCGATAAAGCAGTTGTGGTGCAGCCGAAAGTGCCATCTGCGGTTCTGCATCCGGATGCCCCCGTTCTCCACCGGCTGCTGGATCGCCTCGGCGAGCGCGGCCAAGTTGAAGCTCTTCTTGGAAAACTGCTCTCTGCTCCTCACGAGCCGGCCTTCCCGGTGCGCGCCGTCGAGGCCCTCCAACAGAGGCAGCGTCTCGAGCTCGGCGGCGATGACCGCAGAAGAATTCTCCGTCTTGTAGACAATGTCCAGCGGGCTCATATCCTTGCGCGCACGTGGCCCTGCACCGCCCTGCAGCCGCCGTTCGTTCGGCGGGATGTAGCGATATCTCTGCCACATCTGGGCAAGCCTTCGGATGCCCTCGATGCGGATTTCCTCCTCGCTGTCGCCATTCTCCACCCCCGGCACCGACGGGCGCCGGCCCGCCATGGGGATCAAGACAAACCGGGCGCGCCAGAATCTGAGGTGCTCCGTCATCTCGTCGTTGTGTCCCGCGACGAAGGCGTCGATGTAGTTCCAGTTCCTCTCGGACCTGGGCGCGATATGCTCAAACTCGCTCGTGCTGTACCCGGCATCCAGCAGCGTCCGGATCGCCGGCTTGTACGACGGCGGGCCGCCGTACGCGTGCGCATAGGCGTCTGTCGGCTTCCGGACGAAGATATTGACTTCGACCTCGGTGCCGTTGACGCATGAAAGCTGGTGTATGGTGTTGCCGACCGACATGAAGAAGCTCGTGCCGTCTTCCATCATGTGGTCCCGGGAAAAGATATCGCCCACCTTGATCTGCTTCTGGCCAAAGGCCCTGGCGACAGCCGGGCCAAGGACGATCTGGAATCCCTGGGAGAACCGGAGGCCGACCAGTTCGCGCAGCAGCTCGTCGCGGGACCGTGGTTCTTCCAGCAGCTCGTCGTCCAGATTCTGCGACACGTTGTAGGGCTGCCGCTCGTACTCGGACTCGAACTGGCCCTTGGAGGGAAAGTACTCCGTCGTCAGGGGCACGGCGGCCGGCGAGCACAGCGTCTTCCATTTCATGATCCTCATTTCTTGCGGCCTGGGGAAGACGTGCTGCCAGCGGCTGTAGAGCGTAGCCATATCCACAACGTTTGTGTCCGGATTGGACGGGTTGAGCACCGTCAGCCAGGGCGACAGCGCCGCGTTTGGCGACAGGGTAGATGGCAGCTCCGGCACGGCTCCCGCGAGCAGTTTCGAGTTGTATACCTTCTTTGCATCCTCCGCTCGGAGGGCCCTGGAATACTGCAAGTCGCGGTCTTGGCCAACAGGCTCCGGCCGGAGCGTGTGTGCAAGGACGGAGCCCGACAGCTTGTTGGCGATGGGCTGGCCCGGTAGCTGGTGGTTCCTGATAACAATCGGCCTCGTCGGCGAGTCGGACGGAAACCGATGCCCTTGCGCGAGCGAGAATGGCGAGAAGGCTGTCTGAGTAAGCGTGGGGGTAGGTGTCGCGGAAGCTGTTCTCTGGGAGGAGCCTGGCCGCTGTCCTGCCCGTTGCGGCGTCCGGAGATCCTGTGAGCTGCGAGACGGCGTCACCGACCTAGCAGCGCCCACGCTCTCCATGCTCAGCTCAGCAGTGGCCGCCTTGGGGGCCGCGATACTGAAGCCCTGGTTGCCCAAGCTGATGTGACGCATGAACTTTGGTAGTTTCTTGGGCGACGATGGCGAGATCTTGGGCTTCGGCTTGCTGGGCGCGGAGCTTGTGGGTGGTTGGGGGTCTGTTGCGGCCACGTTTGACCGCGCACTGCTCGGGCGATAATAGGGGGAAAGCGCTGGAAGCGCTTGTTGAATGGCCGTTGAGGGTCGTCGCCGTTCGGTATAGGATGTTCCGAAGAGACTAACGTCATCGGTAACATGGCGTCGGGGAGTGTCGTCGTGGTCGCGGCCAAGTCTCGGACGGCTGGCGGCTCGGCAAGAGGGCAGACGGGCTCGGCAGTCGTCGTACGCTTGCAGCTGCTTCCACAGCGATTTCTCGGCATGTTTGTTGTACTTGTCAGGGGCAAACTTCTGAAACCCGTAGACGTGGTCGAACAGGGTGTCCGGTGCTCGCGGGCCTTTGACATTTACATTGCCTCGGGGGTCGAGACTCGGGGTCGAGACCAGGCTTGCCAGCACCGCTTTGAGGGGGAAGCAGGAATCGACATGCAGGGGCGTTGTCTCAATCTCGTTTGTCTCCATGACGCTCCTCATCTGCAAGTCATACATGCGGCATCGTATCGGAAAGTCATCGGCTGACTGCGCGTGGCCGGCATCCAGAACGGACAACGCGATACCTTGGTAGGACAGTTCCTCTTCCGAGGCGCCCGTCCAGTACGAGATGTGGAGCCATTGGGGGATGGCGGACAGCCACTCATCCTGCGACGGCGCGGCCCCAGACTCGTCGGCATGGCCAGTTCTCTTGCGCGGCGAATACGAGGCGGAGAGGCTGCTGTGGTGGCCAAACGCGGGGCCTGTCTGCTTCGGGGTGCTCCCGTGGCGAAAGTCTAGCCTGGCGCCTTGTTGGGCATGTTCGGACTGGAGAGGGTTGCGGTACCGGAAAAGCGGCACAGAGTGCAGCGGGATCTTGGGGATGCATATCAGGTCGATGCCGATGCCGCTGCCCACCAGCGCTTCGGTGGAGCGACGTAGCGCGTCGTACTCGACCTCGAACACGCCGGGGCTCGGGCTGATGACAACCACGGAGACGCCCGTCCTGGTCAAGTCTCGGTCAATGTAATCGTGGGCGTACAGGGACGAGGCCAGGTTGATGGCCTCGAGGAAGTTTCCGTGGACGGCCCTCGAGGCTTCGGCCTTGATCCGGTTCAGCAGCATTTCTCGGTCTCCGGCGCCGTCGGCGGCGGAGAGCGGGCCCATGGCCTTTTGGTGGTAGGTGCTGATGTCTTTGCGGAAGAAGTTGAACTCGCGCTTGAGCTGGTGGAGGATCTTGGTCCACTCGCCACTCGCCATCTCGCTGACCACGACGCGGTAAAAGTCCTTGTAGGGACGCCGGTCCCCCGAGGGCTGCACGCCGGTGTAGTAGTCGTTGTGCAGGGGAGAGCTGGCGAGCTCGGTGGAGATGCCCGTGTCGTACTCGACGCGCGAGAACAGCACGATGGTGACGAGGTGCTTCACCTTCATGGCGGCCCATTTCTTGAACATGGCCGGGAGGAAGCCGTTGACGACCTTGTTGAACATGATCTCGCCGGAGCCATCGGGATCAAAGTCCCACATCTCGCGGGCCATCTGGATGAAGAGCACGTAGCGCGCCGATTCGCTGCGGAAGATGGGCTTGGTGTCGCGGCCAAAGAAGGCCGACTGGACCTTGCGGCCGTCGACATAGACCGCGGTCGCCTGGGCCTTGACGGTGCCCATGAACAGCACCATCTGGCCCTTGTAGACGGTCCGCTCGGCCAGCTCGCCAACGGCCATGCGCCACATGTCGGCGCGCGAGAGATACTGGTCCTTGAAGCAGAGCTCGACGTGCGACGCCACGACGGCATGGTTGCTGGCGTCGATCGGGACGAGGGTCACCTGCGTGCCCTTCTTCATGCTGAAGGCATCGGCGACGTGCTTCGCGACGTAGACCTCGACGGTGGGATAGCGGGCCCGCAGGTCCTTGGGCATGTCCTTGACGACACAGATGTAGGGCGCCTCGGTGGAGGCGGCCGCGGCGGCATCTTTGCGGTCGTGGGGGTGCTGCTTTTCCGCGTCGGGCCTGACCAGGTCAATGGCGACGAGGCTGCCCGGGCGGAGATCGTCGCCGACCAGGTCGAGGTTGATCAGCACCTCGTCTCGGGCAAACGACTCGTTGACGGTGACGGTCCATCGCCGTTCGGTGCGCAGGCGGGACGGGGGCCGCTCGCGGATGGTGGAGCTGCTGGAGACGGTATCGCCGGGGGAATGCGAATATCCGTACTGGCCCGGATGCTCGGCGGCCCGGTCAAGGCTGCTGCCGCTGGCCCTGCTGAATTGGCGGAGATGGGCGGGCCAACTCGGCGGCCTGGATGGGCCCGGCGCACCAAGCGAGGCATTGCGCGCGGACATGGGCGCCGGTCATCAATCCTGATCCCGATTAGACGACGGATGCTGTCGTTTGGCCGTCATATCGTGCGGTTCGAAACCCCCGGATTGTAGACGGCCGGGTGCAAACGATGCATGTTGGACCGACTGCGAGGCGGCAGACGGGAGCTTGGCGGGGGGGCAGAACCCACTGCAGCTCAGCTCAGCTCGCCGGGCTAGGTGCCCCACCCACTGTGTCGCCGCGCATGGGCCATCAGCCAGGGTCTTCTGACTTACTGAGTTCTGTCTTTGCTGCCGTCTTGGCACTTCTCATGTCGCATCCCCGATGTCATGTCTGACAATCTCGAGCTGCATCACGATGCCGAATGAGGCGCCTGTCCCTGCGGATTCTCGCATTGTTTGCAAACATGAACATTTCCGGAGCGGCTGCGGACTATGCCTGACCATGCTACAATCTCGAGATGTGCTCATCCGCAGCGCTGTCCGGAGCCAGGCTCCCAAGCCACTCAGCATCTCCACTGGCGCGTCTGCTCTCCCGCCATTTATGATTTGACTGACAGACAATTGCTCTCTCCCGTCTGTTCGCCTCTCACCCATGTCTCTTGTCTCTCACGTTCCTGTACGCTTTCCACGTCACTGCTCGCCCTCGCCCGGCCACACAAACTCACGCATTGGGCCGCTGGCTAAACTCCCTGGCTCATCCCACTCATTCATTGCCTTCCCGAGCAGCTGGCAATAAGTTGTTTTCTGTCGCGGTTCTGCGGGCTGTGATGCAGCTTGCTGTTCGCTGTTCCTCGTTGCTACACTTCCTCCCGCTTCCACATTCTTGATCCGATTTCCCATAAGGCGCGGCGAAGCGGAGGCAGCCTGCGAACCCCCCGCCCGCCCTGCTTGAAAACTAGCAAAGGAACCGTTTGCCATCGCTTGAGCTGCTGCGTCTCGGTGCGTCGGCTTGGAAACCCGAACCGGAAAATGCCGTCAAGCCGGACCTCGTTTCAGCTTCGCGGCGGCGGCAAGAGGGCAGCCATGGCGTTCAAGCTCTCGGACAAGCAGAAGATCTCGGTGGCCATCGCCATCTCCTTCGCCTTCTTCGTGTGCGAGCTCGTAGGTACGTGCCACAACCCACCCACAACGACGCGGAGCACAGCGTTGACCGAGTATCCCAGTCGCCTTCAAAACGGGCAGTCTGGCTCTCATGGCCGATGCCTTTCACTATGTACGCGCAGCAGCGATTGCCGCTTGTTCGAGTTGGTGAAACTAATCCACACATCAGCTGAACGATCTCGTCGGCTTCATTGTGACGTTGGTCACCATCATCGTGCGTCAGTCCCCAGGAGCGCCAGAGAGCGCGCCCCGTCCCCCCCCCCCCCCTTGAGCTGACTCTGGGGTTAGATTTCCGACCGCAGCCAGTCCCCCCAGGATCTGTCCTTCGGATGGCAGCGCGCCCGTCTGCTCGGCGCCTTCTTCAACGGAGCCTTCTTGCTCGCCCTCGGCATCAGCATCTTCCTCCAGTCCATCGAGCGCTTCGTCTCGATCACGCAGGTCGAAGATCCGAAGCTCGTCCTCATCGTTGGATGCGTCGGCCTCGCCTTGAACATCGTCACCGTCGCGTTCCTGCACGAGCACCACCACCACGACTCGCATCATCACGGGGACCCGGAGCGCGAGATGAGCAGCGGGTTGACGAGCCCCTCCGTCACGGCCGTCGACCTGCACGGCCAGCACCGCCACGCAGCCCACTCCGTCAGCGCCCCCGGGAGAGACCTCGGCATGATCGGCGCCATGCTTCACGTGGTCGGAGACGCACTCAACAACATCGGCGTCATCGCCGTCGCACTGATCATCTGGCTCTCCTCCTCGCCCGACAGATTCTACGCCGACCCCGCCATCGGCATGGCCATTGCCCTCATGATCCTCGGCTCAGCCATGCCGCTGGTGAAGCACAGCGGCGAGATCCTCCTCCAGAGCGCGCCCCAGGGTGTGAACCTCACGGATGTCAAGCACGACATTGAGCAGGTACAAGTCCCGAAATGCGACCCCCCTCCCGCCCCCGGCGTCAAGATGCGACTAACCCTTGGAGGCAGATCCCCGGCATCGAGTCCGTCCATGAGCTCCACGTCTGGCGTCTTGACCAGAAGAAGGCCATCGCCTCGGCCCACATCGTCGTCTCGGACCCGAGCGTCGCCAGTTTCATGGAGAAGGCAAAGACAATTAGAGAGTGTCTTCATGCCTACGGAATCCATTCCACGACGATCCAGCCCGAGCTTGCGGCCGCGCGCCTGGGCCCGGAGACCATCGGCAACGAGAAGCTGGCCCCGTGTCAGATCGTCTGCGGGAAGGGCATGTGCGACCACCTCATGTGCTGCAACACGCTGGTGCAGGTCTGAGCGGACCTGGGTGGCCATGGTTCGCCTCCAGGCCCATGTGCGATACGGTATCGCTGGGCGGGCTCGAGAGGATATTCGCCGTGGTTTCTTTGCTTCTACCAGGCCGTCTGGCAGTGTTTCCAGGGGCCTCGGAGGCCGCTTGACCAGTGGCGTGGCGATCGATGCATTGCTGTGGCTCGAGGGGGTAGAGGAGCAAAGAACCAGCAGGGAAAACCATGGGGTTTTTCTTTTTTTTACAAGCCGCTGCCATGATACAAAGCCAAGTTCATCATGACGCAGCAGGACGCAAGACGTGCCGAGCCAGGATGGAGAGAGACGCCCATCTTGTTTGTTCATGGGGACTATGTATGTCCTCCCACGGCAGCCGCGAGCACGTGTCGCCCCTGTGGCGGTGGGATGCATCAGCCTGTGCCACGGCGCCGATGCCGTAGAACCAGCTTTCCTCTGCAGCAGGGGTCGCGCCGGCAGTCATGTTCAGTCGGGTGGCCAGGCAGCCAGGCAGCCCGCGCGGGTGGTGCATACAGACAACGTGTGCATACATATTAATTATGTATGTTCCCAGACGCAAGCTCGATGCCGTGGGGGGAGGGGGTGGGGGGGGGGATGACGCCATTCTCCCCAGCCCGGAACCGTGGCCCCGGAACAGGAGGAAGAAGGGGGGGACAGGGGACAAGACATGTTGATGTGAAGCATCGGGAGATCGAGTTTTGTTGTTGCGTCTCGTTGTGCTGGATCGGTGCTTGACTGCCTGTACGTAAGATGCTTCCGAGTCCCCGGTCGATACGGGGGTTGACGACGGGGTGGCTAATAGGATAGCCGGGAACAATGCATCAGCAGGTCGGACTCATCAGTGGGAAAGCTTGTTTGCGGTGCGTTCATCGTCCACGGCGATCTCTGATCGAGACTCCTCCCCATGACTGGGGCGTCTATCTGCGTCGACGTTATTGGTCGTGTGGTAATTATCCGTCGTCTTGCTTATTCCTGATCACAAGGGAGGTCAGATCGAGAGGGGTTCGAGAGGGGTTGCCGGGGTTGCACATGGGGAGTCCACCGTGGCGCGTCGACTTGCGGGCCCATGACAAACAGACTCGTCGGTCGGACAGACGAATCTATCACCTAGCGCAGAGTGACACTGAACGGCGACGAGACCGGGATGGGGACGAAGGGATGACTTGAGCTGGTGAGGTTTTCAGATGCACTGATTCACGCTGCGCTCTTTTTTGACCGGACAACCAATTTGCCGGCAAGGAAGCCCTGGGCCGGTTTGGCGGTGAAGGCCGTCGGTTGCGAGGTTTCTGTCTCTTCTACTAACTGGGAGCCAGACGGCTGGAACCCGCGGGCCCTCATCCCGGGCCTGCTGCAGCGCATCCCTGTGCATGTGCAACACGCGAGCGGAATCGGCACGCAGGATTCTTCATTGGATGGACGAAAAAGGCAGCAAATCGAGAGCCTGGCGGATCGCTCTCGGTGGAAGACGGGCGGCGGCAAGTCTTTTGGTGTGAATGCCTCGGCGACATCCCGAGGGCGGCTCGGAAGAGACCGACGAGGCCCGGGTCGCTGCGACTTCTGCAGCCCTGCCCAACTGCTGAGTGCTACTGCTGAGTGGTAATTTGAGTGGACAGCAGGGATCCGTAGAGCAACCGACGGTCTCGATGTCGCGGCGGGTCCCACCCCCACCCGCGCTTTCCCGGCGGGCCCTGCAACCCTGCCCCCCTGCAACGCTGCAGCCCACCTACTGTACACGGTAGGCCACACACCAGTCCCGTAGCCTGGAGCATTCTCCGCCAGCCGCTGGCGCCGCTGTAGTATAGTGCGCACACAGCAGATTACGGACAGCGCGCCGCCGAGTCGCGAGTCGCCGAGTTGCCGAGTCGCAGAGTCGCAGACAACCCAAACTGCCGCTTCCACCGTCACCGCCATTCTGGACAGCCATTCTGGACCGCCCCCTCCCCGCAGCCCGACAGGCACTGGCAAGCAATTGAGCCTCCTTGGGCCGATTTGATCCGGCAGCCAGGCTCGCTGTGGGTTGACGCCGGAGCCGCGCGAAGCGTGTTTTTCGCATCCCCCTCGCCGCGTCCCCCGTCCGCCCCGTCCACTGGGCTCTCGTCCTGGTTCTCCTCTGGGGATCCCCGCCGATTCCTTGCAGCCAAGGGCCCCGGCCGTCGCGGTATCTCCACATGTTGATAAAACCCACTGTGGATGCCGCCCTCGCTCGTGCTAACCGCTCGCGACCTCCAAAGACCAGACCTATGTACCGAGAGCGGGGGTCGCCGTGCCCGTTTGTTCAACCCCCGCCCGTGGGAATCCAACACTCTCTTGTTGCTCCCGTCTCCGTCCCCGTCCCCGGCCTGTGATGCCAATCCTGGCCGTCCCTCCCTCTCACGGCCACGCCGCGTCTCCCAGCAGCCTTCTACGCATGGCGGCATCGCCAACCCCGCCGGCGACGATGCTAGTCCGGAACTCCGCTACCGTCTGAACTTCTGGAAGGGACTGACTGTCACTCGCGGCTCATCCGGCTCCCCGGCTTCATTTCTTTCCCGCGACTTGCCCGCCGACCTGGGATGCTCGGGAAGCTCTTCAATCTCGGCGCGGGGACCGGGGCGCTGCCCTCGGCCCAGACTTCATCGCACAGGGCCTTCCCACTCGAGTCGGTGCAGGAGGACATCCACACACGACACCTGCTGTTTCCCGATCCGCAGGACCTGTATGAGCACCGCCTCAACCACCTGTATCCCTTGTCCAGCGGCGCCGCGACGCCGACTGGCGCCTCCACAAACGCCTTCGACTACAGTGCCGACATCGAGCTCGACATCCGCGATGTCCGCATCATCGTCATGCAGGACGCCCTGAGCTCCGTCGCCGCCTCCCTCCTGTATGACAGCCAACCTCCCCCGCCCATCCCGGCCGGGTCTGTCGACCGCCCCTCCGCGACCGCGGGCTCGTACTCGGTCCAGGAGCCGCGCCGGACCCCTGCCTCGCCGCGGAAGCCCAGCGTCAGTCTCGGCCAGCGGCCCATGGTCATCCAGCCCGGCAGCCCCAAGACCCGCCAGGGCGCCTTCGACAGGAGGCCGTCGGTCCACAGCCGCAGCCAGGGCCAGGCCGAAAGCGAATCCCAGCGCGCGTGGCGCGAGTACCGCGAGGAGCTGGCCACCTTCTCGAGCTGCATATTCGGCAACTCGGAGCTCATGGCATACAAGGGCACCTCGACCAAGGTGCATGTCGTGCCGTCTGATGTCCGCGCGGCCGACAACACCGCCAACCTCGGAGACGGCCGCGGCTCCATGGGCAGATCCAGCATGAGAGCGAGCCGGCTCTCACAATCCTTTTCTTCCGAAAACCCCCCGCCCTTCACCACCCCGCCGACACCGAGCGGGTCTAGCCGCCTCTACGACAGAAAGAAGGTCCTGATCACGAGGCTGTTCCCTGTGAATCTGCCGCTTGACGAGGACGTCGGCCCCCTGCACGGCGCCTTCTCCGAAGACGCTACCGGCTACCCCTTTCCGACGAATCCAGACGACCCCAAGACGAAGAAGAAGAAGTTCCAGCCGCGGCAAAAGAGAACCCCCATGTATGCCGTCGCCCTGATCATCACCCTGCCCCCCTCGCCCGTGCACTCCACGCCGGCGAGCACGATGCGAACAGGATTCCGGGGTCCGGGCTCGTATGCTGAGCAGGACTCGTTCCCGTCGTCCTTCAGCTCTACCCGCCGCTCGGGCTGGACCCCGGTTAGCCAAGGGGTGTTTGGCTCGGATTCGTTTGAGACGAGTTTCGGCAGCGACACGGAGGACCAAATCGACGCCATCACGCAGCACTGGGATATCATCATGCGGACGCTGAGCCATCTCCAGTCCGTCATTGCCGGCACCCTGCTCGCCATGCTCAGACAGATCGATCTGGCGTCTCCGGACCCGCTCCCCGCCCTGTCTCTCCAGATGTCTCGGGGCTCGACCGTGGCTGGCCGCCGCGGCGAAGACGGGCAGCCGGCCAAGACGCCCAAAACAAATGCGAAGCCTGTCACACTGCTCCCCAACTGTCTTCTCGACAACCGGCGCGTTGGGGCTGAGATCGATGCGGCAAAGTCGAGGATCGTGGCCGGGATTCGGGCGTGTCGCGTCACCGCCGGGCAAAACCGTTGGCCGATTTGGCGCGAGGAGGCGCGGTGGGTAGCCAAGTGGGCAGGCGGACGGGAAGAGGGGTTCTTCTTCTTCAACCTACTCACCAGCTCCCTGGCAACGCACACCGACTGGCTCCAGGCACTGAGCCCGCCCGCCTATCGCCGCCGCCACTATCTCCAGCAGAAGGGGAGGGGGGAGGAGGATTCCGTGGTGCCCGCGCGCACCATCATTGTGAGCGACAATAGAATAGCTGCGCGGCGGCTGGTCTTTCTGCTGGCTGCCTTCCTGCCAGCCTCCCAGCAGCTCCCCGGCATCCGAAACCACCGACCGAGCACGCCGACATCCCTGGGCACACTGTCGCAGTCCCCCCCGTCTTTTGTCGTCCCCATCCTGAAGGAGGAGTCGTTGCGTAGGAAAATAAACCGCCGTACGAGCCCGCGCGTGCCGTCGCACTCCCGCAACCTCAGCCTGCAGTCGCACAACGCGCGTGCCAGCGCGATTCCGCCGCCGCTGGCGCACCTGAGCATGGAGGGCAGGCACGAAAGGCGGGCGTCAGACGCGGCGTCGATCCGGACTAGCCACTTGCCGATCCGCGGAAGCGATCCAACCACACGGAAGAGCAGCGCCGCCACCACCGCCACCATCACCCCGGAAACCAGTGTTCCGCACTTCTCCACCGCTCACCAGGCCGAGATCTTTTCCCAGCGCCGCCCTGGGAGCACTAGTGCCGCCACGGATGATCTGAAGCGCCTCGCCAGAGACGACAGTCCCGGGTCGCAGAGCTCGGCGGCCGGCGAGCGCAGGCAAAGCTCGAGGTGGAGTGTCATCAGCGGCCTCTGGAGCGCACGTAGGAGAGATTCTACGAGCAAGACCCCGACACCGAGCGATGGGCATAACGGCGGTGCTTTGTCACCCGCAAAGAAAGGAGAGCCTCCGGCCGCCACACCCGCCAAGACGTCAGTCGAAGTCGAGGGTGCTGGACGTATTTCTCCCGGCACACGACCTGGCGACACCCGTGGCAATCCAGCCACCACGGGCTCTAGAGACTCCACACCTCCGCCGCCGGCCTCGGCAGAATCGGGCGTCGCGCAGAGGGCGCAGAGGATCCCACATCCGTCCAGCGCCTTTGACTCGCCGGTAAAAACATCGATCAACCTCGACGATGGCGTCATAGACGTCGATGTCCCGTTACCAGATTTCATCACGTCGTTCGAAAGCGCGGTGAGCTCGCCCTCGAGCAGCGGCTACCTCTCCGCCTCGGGCTTCGGCACCGGCCTCGACGCCTTCGAACAATCCTGCCGCTTCTCCGCCGCCGCCGACGTGCCCCTCAACGTCGCCGGCTGGCTGCAGCAGTACCACCCGGACTTTGTGCTGCAGGCCCTGCCCGCCCAGCACGACCTCCTCGCGCAGGTCAAGGCGTCGATGCGCGCCGAGCCCTCGCCGCCCCTCCCACCACCGCCCGGCACCCCACCCGCGTCAGACGACGACACCGCCGCGGAGAGGTGGGTCGATGTCACGTCGGCCATCATCGCCGACACCACTACGTTCACCATCACGCGCATACGCTACCGGCGTCTGATCCGACCACGGCACCCCGTCAGCCCCGGCCCCGCGCTCGTGGGCGCACGCGCCGGCACCCTGCCCTACGACGTGCAGATGGAAGAGTTCGTCGAGGAGCCCGTCACCGGCTTCGACGACATGCTGGTGGAGGCCGTCGAGAAGGTCATCGCGCCAGGCGGCTGCGGCGGCGGCGGCGGCGGCGGTGCCGAAACGATCAGCAAGGCCAGCTCGACGAGCTCGTCGAGGTCGACGAGCAAGCGCCGGGAACGGGAAAGGGAAAGGGAAAGGGAGAGGGAGAGGGAGAGGGGTAATAGCATGTCGGCGGGGTCAGATGTGCGCGCCGCTACCACCACGCGGGGAGGGGCTGGTCTTGGGCCGCCGCCTCCGCAGCAGCAGCAGCAGCAGCAGCAGCAGCAGGAGGTGCCGCGGTCGCAATGCAAGACGGTGCTGCTGTCGGCGCTGGAGGATATCATCCAGGATGTCATCGGGGAGAGGGAGGCGGAGCCGGCACAGGGACTGGGAGGACCGCGGGAATACAGCCGGCGGAAGAGCCCGCTGCGTGAGGCGGTCCGGGGCTGGATCGAGAGCATGGATTTCAACGGCGATTGACGGGCGGATGGGCGGATGGGCGGATGGATTTGGCTTGACTTGGCTGACTGATTGATTGATTGATTGATACCCCCGACCTTCCATTCCGGCTTTGTTTTGCGACAGGGACACTAATACGCCATTCTCATCATGGCAAACTATCCTGCCGTGCATTGGCACTGCTATTTCATACGTCGTGGGGCGGCTGGTTGTATCGCGCTGTGCTTTAATATGTAGCACCTGGGTAATGAAAGGACACGGTACCCTTCCCTTGCGTACCCTTCCCTTGCGTACCCTTCCCTTGCGTACCCTTCCCTTGCGTACCCTTCCCTTGCGTACCCTTCCCTTGCGCGTGCGTGTGTTTGAGGGCCGGTTGTGGAGATCGGGTCTGTCCCGATCCGGCATCAGGTGAGTGCATGTTAGACAAGGGAGAGGCGAGGCGCGCGCTATGCAGGACATGTCTGCGGCTAGAAAGACGGTTCAAGTCGCAAGAATTGGTAGCTATGAACGATGGGCAACTCCCAGCGCTAGAGACCACGGCGGCGGCACCGTTTCTTTTAGCGAGGGACGAGTCTGTGACGGCTTCTTGTGGCCCGCTGTTGGGTGTATCGTGGAAGAAGGCGCAACAAGGATCAAGGTTGGCCATCTCATCATGGTCTTGGCTCCCGAATAATTACCACGCACCGGGACAGGGCAGCTTGATTGCAGGGAACATTCTCGCAGTACAAAAAGGGGGCAGAACAACTCGTCCGGCCCGTAGTACGGCCCGGCCCGGGTGACTGCCTGACTGACTGACTTTCTCGGCGCTTGCTTGGCCCGAGGGTGTCTCGCGCGCGTCTGTGGCGAGGGGCAGGCAGGCAGTCCGCGCTCTGTCCAGCAACCTGGTGGCTTCTCAGGCTTCAGGCTCCAATGGCATCCCCCACTCTTGTTGAGGCATGGCACCAACCGCCCGGGTCGGTCATCTGTTATTAGCATACCCGGCAGAATTCGGACCATCTTCAACAGATGCGCCATGAATGCCGAATCGTTGGCCCGAGTGTTGTTGGGCCGGGCTGCGTGCCTGTTAGCCTGAGCTTTTTCTGTATGGAAAGAGCGGCCTTCTACGGAGCGTCAAGTCTACATGAGTCCCAAAACCCAAATCATGTCACTAGGTTTACCCCGCCGTGCCTAAAGACCTCTATCTATTTTCGCTTTTAACGATTGTTCTAGTATATATGTAATAATAGACGCTGGATTGTTATAAGTTATATTATATTACATTTGCAATATTAAGCTTTATTCTACTAGATAATTCTTAATTATACTAATTAGTTTATTATTAGTATAACTATATTACTATATAGTAAGATTACTAAAATACTTTAATATATATATATAGATAATATACTTTAAAATGAATTATATAGTACTATAACTAAATACTAGTAAATAGTAAATAGTAATATTAAATATAGATATATACGCTATAAGTATTGTGAATTATATAAGCGCTATAAGTATCTTAAATTTAATTTAAGTAAGATATAAGCGTAATTAGTTTTCTTATTTAAGCGCGACGAATTTATTTTAGCGTAATTAGTATTGCTATAGTAAGCGCGATTAGTATTACTATAGTAAGCGCGATTAGTATTACTATATTAAGCGCGACTAATATTACTAATT